>JASKON010000013.1:69237500-69565000 GCA_036010255.1 Myotis pilosus
CTGAGCTGGAAGGGACCTGGGCTGAGAGGTCTCAGAATCCAGGCCCACGGCTGGCCAGTCCCAACGACCCCCACCACCACCCGAGAGAGCTTGCAACTCAGAGAGTGAGGGTGGGGCCTCCGAGGGACTGTGAGCATTATGGTGGCAGCAGGCGTGGGCCGGCAGGAGGGGGGACACAGGAGGGACCCTCCTTGTGCTCACATCTGGGTAGGGACTGGGCACCGCACAGGACATTGTCCTCTGACATCGCCCTCCCTGCCAGAGCCTGTCATCTCCCGCTTCTGCCACCACCAGAGACAGGCGGGGCTGGTCCTGCCGGCCACCCACCTCCCTCTGTGAGCCCGGAGCTCTCCGGGTGGTGCTAGGTGCTGAGGCTCGGACCAGGAGTCCTCTCAGGCCTATCACCTCTGCTGCATCGCTGGTGGCCCCAGGAGTGAGGGGCCCAGGGACCACACTGGGGGAGGTCAGGAGGTGGACGGCTGGTCCAGCCCCCCAGCCCTCACTAGGACAAGAAACGGCCCAGCACTTGGATGCACACATGCTCTGGAGCCCGCGCAGGGCCCGCCTCGCGCCGGTCCTGCCGATCGATGGAGGCAGTCGCACTTGTCCCACGCCATTGGTCCCCGTCGCAGGGTCTCTGTCAGCCCTGCAGACCCACTTCTCTTAGGGGTCTCACTGGAGCGGGGGTTTTATTTGTTGCCTTAACACTTTATTTTGAGGTTCTGCCCCGTCCAGGTTGGGAGGCCTGTGAGAGAAGTACGCTTCTCCCAGTTCTCCATCCCCTGGCTTTGGGGACTGGCTCCTCAGGCCGGGTCTCTCTCCCTGAATGGCAAAGGGGCCCCAGGGGTGGGGTGATCTTGCCCATTTGGGTGGGGAGAGAGGGGAGATGGTCAAGGGAGATATGAGCCTACTTTCCTCCTGGAATCCCACCCCCCTGCACCCCCCTCCCCACCTTCCCATGCTTCCCGGCCTGGAGGAAGGCTGTGCACTAACCCGGTTCCGGCTCCAAACCCACCTGCAGCCTCCTGGGAGGGAAGGACCGGGTGGCCTCCTCCATCCCAACATTCCGGTCATTTACACTTACCCTGCGCTGTGAATGTAATCTCGGGCCTGGCCCCGCCTACTGATTTACTCCCGAATCACACACAAGTGGCATTTTCATTTTGTCTTTGTTTACACACCCATGCGCTGCCCCGGCACCTGATCTGTTGCAGCTTATAACTTCTGTGTGGTAGAGCTCTGTGCACTGACTTCGAGTCAAATAAATGATCTAAAGGATTTCCCTCCAAGTTGCCATGCTGCTGGGTACATATGTGTGGCCAGCTACTTCTCAGACCACAGCTGGGGACCCCCTCTTTGGGGTGCAGTTAGTGGAGGTTTCAGGAGGGCAAGAGTCAAGGACAGCCTGATAGGGGCTGTGAGTCCACTTAGCCTGGCAGGGTCCACACGGCCCTAGGCAGGGAGGCCCCTGAGCGGGGGAGTGGCCAGTGAAATGCTCGGGGGCACAGGTGTGGGCGGCCTGGGTGTGCAGCTCAGGCAGCATCTAGGTGAGGCTTCTGTCGGAGCCTCTGTCCACATCTGCAAGACGCAGGTGTTGGACGAGGCAGCAGTGTGGGGTCAGGCTCAGTCACTACGCCTGCGCCGGTGCGCGCCGGTGTGAGGGGCTGGGACAGGTGGGAGCAGAGCAGACCTGGGCCTGTGAGATATTCAGGTGTTTTCATGGGCAGTTGGGCATTGCAAAGTTTATGTGAAGGGTATTTTAAAAACAAAATAGCTTCACTTTGAAAAGTCTCAGATGTACCAAAGAGTTAAAAAGAAATGCACATAAAGACTACCCATAAAACCAACCCAAGTCAGTAATTAACATCTTGCCATTTCTTTAAAAAAATTTTTTTAAATATATTTTGCTGGGAGCCGGTCCATCCTTGCTGTTTCAAGGGACCTGGCATATATGGCATACTGTTCTTAATATATTTGCTCACCTTCTTGGCACTATGTGTTTTAACCAAGGTCACCTCTCTGAGAAAGGTTGTTTCCCCAGGTAGGGATTTTCCCCTGAAGTTAGGGAGGGAATAAAACCTCTTAACTGCCAGGCGGGTAATTAATCACTTTAACTACGAACAATCATGCTTAAGTACATAATCTTTACTCCCTGGAATGGAGATAAGAAACGCCCTAACCTTTGGAAGAGAGATTGATAGGATTAGAATCAACTGGTATAAATACAGATGTAACAAGACAACAGGAGACAGAACCTAGAGAGGCAGAACCGAGAGACAGAACTTAGAACAAAGAACTTAGAAGACAGAACTTAGACACAGAACTTAGAAGACAGAGCCTAGAGACGGGGGAGCTTCGCTGGAGAGAGCATGGCAAGGGATTCTGGATGGAAACTGGAGACGGAACCTAGGGACAGAGCTTAGAGACAGAACATGGCAAAAGATCCTGGACAGAAGCTGGCAACAGAACCTAGAGACAGAACCTAGCGAGAGAACCTGGCTGAAGATCCTAGAACCAGAACCTGGCTACAGAATCTGGATAGAATATGGCAAGAGAACCTGACTAGAACCTGGTGACTGAACCTGGCTGGAGAACCTTGACAGAACCTGGCTGGAGAACCTAGCAAGAGAACATGGCTACAGAACCTGGCTGGAGATCCTAACCAGAACTTCGCTGGAGATCCAGACCAGAACTTGGCTGGAAATCCTGGCTAGAGATCCTGGATAGGCTGCTGATCAACTGAACGCTGTCTCCATGTCATTCCTTCTTCACCAACTCCGTCCACACCTTTGGGAACCCCTGGACCTGCTGGGGTTGGACAGAGAGGAAGGGAGAGGGATAGAGAGCTAGAAACATCGACGAGAGAGAAACATCGATCAGCTCCCTCCTGCACACCCCCTACTGGGGATGTGCCCGCAACCAAGGTACATGCCTTTGACCAGAATCGAACCTGGGACCCTTCAGTCCGCAGGCCAACACTCTATCCACTGAGCCAAATTGGTCAGGGCTAAACATTTTTTTAGGGTAAGTTCCAGACATGTACTTCATCCCTAAACATCTGAACAAGCAGGTCTTAAAAATAAGGCAGTTCTCTGGCATGACCAAGATACCATAATCACACCTGGAAAGTGTATCACTGATTCTCTAGTATCTGCTGGGATTCTGAAAAGTTTTTTTTCCGGCAAAGAAAAATGCCTGACTCCCCTTTGAGGATTTTAGAGACGCAAGCCGATCTGGTCACCTCCGAGGCCAGCAAGTTGTTTTGTTGGGTTGAAACAGCTTTATTGAGGTATGATATGTGCCATAAAATTCATTTGCTTTAATGATTTTTAGTAAATGTACAGAGTGCAGCCATTACCACAGTATATATTTAGAACCTTTCCATCGCCACAAAAAGACCCCGTGTCCTTTGGCAGTAAAGACCCAGCCCCCAGGCCGCCACCAGTCTACTTTTTCTCTCTTGATTGGCCTTTTCTGGACATTTTTGATGGAGTCCTGCAGTCTGTGGTCTTCTGTGCTCGGTTTCTAATGATGTTTCCAAGATTTGTCCATTTGATGGCAGGTACCAGTAATTTATTTCTGTTGTTGACTAGTTTCCAACAATAAGTTTTCTGTTTTTTGTTTTTGTTTGTTTTTTTTTTAAAATATATTTTATTGATTGTTTACAGAGAGGAAGGGAGAGAGATAGAAAGTTGGAAACATCGACGAGAGAGAAACATCGATCAGCTGCCTCCTGCACATCTCCTACTGGGGATGTGCCCGCAACCCAGGTACATGCCCCTGACCGGAATCGAACCTGGAACCCCCCAGTCCGCAGGCCGACGCTCTATCCACTGAGCCAAACCGGTTTCGGCAATAAGTTTTCTGTTTTTTGAATACCACTGTGGACTCATGGGTTTTTATTTGATAGGTACAGTTAAAGCATTCTTCTGATGCTCAATTGGCCAGTGAGAGCCCCTTTGAGCTGGTTCCTGGGTCCTTTTGATGCACGCACACCCTTCCTCATCCTGATCAGTCTTCGAGCACTTCATTTCTACATGACATGATGTACCCAAAAGCCAGAACCCGAGAGACCAGAGCTGGGAGAGCCCTGCGGGAACCCTGGCCCACTCCTGTGGCGGACAGTGGATTGCCTGGGAATTCAAATACAGAAGTTCCTGAGTGAATAAATGAACTCTATCTTAGAGGGCAGCAGCTGACACGTTTTGGGGAAATAGGCCCAGAGACCGAAAGAGTTTGCACATAAGCCAGTGTTGGACTTTGGGCCTCTAATTTCAGGGCTGCCCTCTCTGAACTCCCTGCCAGGAGAGAGGCCAGAGTGAAAGGCCAGCCAAACCTGGGATAACTGGGCATTCTGGGAAAGCCTTAGTTCTCTGGGCTTGTACGAGGGTACCCAGGGCAGTGGGAGGAGACAGCAGTTTGGCTCATGGGATGTAGGATGGTTCAGAACCTGGGACTGCCCATCCTGCCTCTGCCATGTTCGAGCCAGGTGACCTGGCAAGTGATAAATCTCAGAAACACAATGCTAGTGAGAGAAACCACACAGAAAGTACATACGGGTGGGGCAAAAGTAGTCTGTCTGGCAAATCCTATGTAATTAAGGCCTAATACACTAAGTGTCCAACCGTTCGACCATTCACTATGATGCGCACTAACCACCAGGGGGCAGACACTCTGACCAGTAGATTAGCTTCCTGCTGGGGTCCAGCCGATTGGGAATGGGCAAGATGGGCCAGACACTCCCTGGAGCCCTCCTGTGGTCCCTCCCCGGCCCGATTGTGTACTGGTGGAGTCCCTCAGCCTGACTTGCCCTCTTGCAATCCAGTACCCCTTGGGGGATTTGCCTTTGGAGAGCTGGTTTTGGCCTGATCCCCACAGGCCAGGCCAAGGGATTCCACCAGTGCATGAATTCTTTTACCGGGCCTCTAGTAATCTCTATAAAAGCCTAAGCAATCGGCCAACCATCTGATAGCTATGATGCACACTGACCACCAGGGGGCAGACGCTCAATGCAGGAGCGGAAACCACAGGCATGGAAACATGGAACAGACTGATGAATCTGAGAGAGAAGGGGGGAGGGTGGGAAGAGATTAACCAAAGATCTTACATGCATACTAGAGGCCTGGTGCATGGATTTGTGCACCGTTGGGGTTCCTTGGCCTGGCCTGTGGGGATTGGGCCGAAACCGGCAGACCGACATCCCTTGAGGGGTCCCAGATTGCAAGAGGGCTCAGGCCAGGCGAGGGACCCCATGGATTTGTGCCCTGGGCCTCTAGTACAATAAATAATAATACAAGTGTATACCTACTTTTGCCCCACCCTGTACTATAGGATGCTGTTTGTAGAAAGTACAAACTCAGACCAACCTAATGTATAGTGTTAGATGTAGGGATGGTGGTCACCCTGGGGTGAATAGCCGGGTGTCAGGGGCTTCTGGGGCCCTGGTTCTTTATCTAGGGGCTGCTTATACAGGTGTGTTTTGTTTGTGAAATTTCATCACATTCCATTTCAGGAATTTCCTGTATGAATGTTATATTTTAATTTTTTTAAAAAAACCACAACCAGCCCAGCCGGTGTGGCTCAGTGGCTGTCAACTTATGAACCAGGAGGTCGCAGTTCGATTCCTGATCAGGGCACATGCCCAGGTTGTGGGCTCGATCCCCCGTGTGGGGTGTGCAGGAGGCAGCCCATCAATGATTCTCTCTCATTATTGATGTTTCTCTCTCTCACCCCATCTCCCTTCCTCTCTGAAATCAATAAAAATATTTTTTTAAAAAGTACAACCAAACCAAACAACACTCCCATCCTTCCCAGCTCCTGTCTGTCCTCACCACTAATAGTGGCCCTCAAAATTTTGGGGGCCCAGCCCCTCTGAACCCCCCTTCTTCCCAGCACCTCCCCCCTCACGCTCTCTTGCCCATTTCATCCAGCCACACTCCTGCCTCAGGATGCTTGCTTATGCTGGTCCCTCTGCCAGGAAGACCCCACACTGGATAACTCTATCCACAGTTCTTCTTGGAATGCTCCCCCAGAGGCAAGAGGGCTATGAAATCAGACCTGGATTTCAGGGGCTCTGCCTCTCCAGGCCTATTTGCTCATCAGTGAAATGGCCACTGGCCAAGGAGGGGCAATGCAGCCAGACCCGGGAGGGCTGCCCTGTCTCAGGGGACTGTTCTGGGAAACTCACACCTCCTGCTTCTCAGAAGCTAATAATGGCAGTGCCGGAGGTAGCTGAGGGTAGGTGACAGGGAAATGGGGCCAGCTGACCCAGACAAGCCCAGGCTGGGCCTGGTGGGGAGCTGAGCACAGTTGAGGGGGGCCAGGGGAGCCTGAGTCAGCATCATCCCCCAGCCCTCTCAATTGAGCCACAGTCCTGGCTTCAGCTGTCCTGCAGTCTTGCAGAGCTAGCCATGCCTGGTTTATTTTCACTTCTCACAAGCATTTGTGTCATTTATCAGGCTGTTGTTCTAGGTCTGGCTGGGCCATCTTCATGACACCCGGGGCTTCTGCAGGCATGGCTGAAATCCCTTGTATTAGAACCCCAGGCACATAAGAATGCAGACCGTAACCCAGACCCTAGTGGGACCCAGGAATCTGCATTTTCCATAAACCGATCCTGGTGCCCATGAAGTCAGAACCATTGCTTACTGGGAGAGACAGACAGGGAACCGATTCCAGTCCGGTGTGGTCAGTGCCGAGGCAGGAGAGGGGCTCAGGGGAGGCCGCTCACCTGGCCACAGAAACCCCCAAGTGAGAACTGACAGTTGAGCGAGACTTGGCAAAGCGAAGTGGGGCGAGAGGGGCGATGCCTTCCAGGCGGCGGCGCAACAGCATGTGTGAAGGCCAGGAGACACGGGTGGGTCAGGTAGCCCGAGAGTGGGGGTAGGAGAGGGAAGGGTGGGTGGAAGCTGTGGCTGTTTATGCAGGGCCTTGTGGCTACTGAGAGGAATGCTCTGGGGAAACTGGGGTGTAGATGGAAATCGGCTTCTGGTTTAAATGCTCTCAAGATTCCGGCATCAATGTGACTGAATCAATAAGTCTTTGTTAACTGAATGAAAGAAGGAAGGAGTCTTTCTTAACTTCAATTAAGCTTCCACTCCTAGTATCACTCAAGAAAAGAGTTAAGTGCCCTCTGGGTCTTGGGTTTCAGTTTACTCATAAAAGGCGGTGGACGCAGACCCTACGGTGACACGGAGACGCCCGCCCCGCCGCTTCCGGCACGTGCTCTGACCGACGCCCAGGCCCCTTCGGCTCCGGGCGGGCTCGGGTTACCTGGGAGCCTTCACTCGGCGCAGGTCCTGGCCAAACCAAAGCTCCCACCAAAGTTCAACACGCCTCCCAAACTACGGCCTGATTGGTCCGTCCTGCCCACACTGGGAGCCGGCTTCACCTTCTGATTGGCTATTCTGCTCTCTGTTCTATGCTGGAACCCGCCTCTTTCCTGATTGGCCAGAAATCTACCTGCGCTCGCCCCGGATTGGCCGCTGGCTTGGTCGGCTCACAAGCTCCTAGGGGCCCCGCTCTCTGATTCGCCGCTGGGACCAGCCCTACGGCCTGCACGCTGAATGGCTGCGCCGCTACCTGTATCGGCTTCCGATTGGATGCGAGGCGCCTCCCTGGCGTGATAGGTCAGGACCGCCGCCCCCCTGGCACCCCATTGGCTGCTCGGCGAAGCCCGGTCTCCGGGTAAGATGGCAGCGGACGGACAGTGCTCGCTCCCTGCTTCATGGCGGCCGGTCACCCTCACCCACGTCGAATATCCTGCAGGTAAAAGGCGGCCCCGGCTCTAAGGACGCCTTCCCGGGGCCGGCCCCTCCGCCCCGGGCGCTGCGGCTCGCGCGAGCCCGCGGAGGGGGCGCCGGGATATCGGGGTGGGAACTGTCAAATAGTGAGCCATGGAGGGGCTCGGCCGGCGCGCGCCGCGCACGCGCGGTGGTGCGGCGATGAGCTGGGCGAAATTGTGAGGCTCGCTGGCGCGCTCTGCGGCTGCGCGGCGGGGGTGCTCCCTCGGGTTCCGGGGCGCGGGTGGGCTGTAATAGGGAGGGGGGCTAGTGAGGCGGCGAAGGGTCACTGGCCTGGACCTGGGCCCTTCTTCCCCGCCTTCCCCGGAGCCAGGGAGGCCGGACTCGCTCCCCGGCGTGCAGGGAGTGCCTGCTTCCTTGTGCATTTGGGTCGCCTGCGAGAGCCAGAGCTCCCGGTCGCTGGGAGGGTGCCGCCGAGGCCAGGCAGCTGCCCGTTGTTGGAGTGCCTCTGGTGTGCCACGCCCTGGGCAGGGCACCGCTGCACAACAGAGGATCTTGACTTCTGGAGCTTCCCGTCAGACACAGCGCTAGCAGCACAGGGTTTTGCAGCCAAGAGGCCCTTTAGCTACAGTTCTGGAGGCTCTGGTGGCCTGGGGCAGAGCTTGGGCCTTGGGGTCAGAGGTGTCAGGCCTGGGCCCCGTGCAAGTGCTTCACCTGTCGGTGCCCCAGGCACTTCATCTCTAAAGTGGGACTAATCACAGCGCCTCCCTTCCAGTGGCCTGAGAATCCAGCAACAGGGGGCGTGAAAAATGCGGAGCACGGTGCCGCGCACAGGCAGTGTTCAGTACAGAACCGCAGTTCGGGTCAGCCCCCCTTCCCAGGACCCGCTCAAGCTCCCCCCCTCGCCCCCCCAGGATGGTTGGGTGTCAGGTGAGCCCCTCGTGGAGCCCTGGTTGTCCTAGGATGGACCTGCTCAAATGTTGCTCTTCTGGGTGGAGATGTGAGAACTTGGCCCCTGCTGAGGGCCCCAGGGCTGGCTGCCAGAGAACTTTGACCCTGGGTGTTCTGGGTTATACTGGGGGTAGGGTGGCCCTGCCAGGTGCTGGGCCCTACCAGCCTGCCTGCCCTTCCAACCCCTCCATTCACCCAGCCAGTGCCCACTGAGCGCCTCCTGAGTGCTAGGCCCAGGTCTAGCTCTGGGTTTAGAATGGTGAACAGGCGGATAAGCCCCTGCAGTCCTGGGCTATGAAAAAAGCCATTTTACAGGAGGGAAACCGTAGCCTGGGGCAGGGAAGGGACTTGGCCGAGGCCTCAGCACTGTCCTCACTTCTCCGAGTGCTCACATTCTAACAAGCCAGGAGAAGGAAGCTGGCCGATGTGAGCAGCATGATGCAGGCTGTGATGAGGTACCCCGTGCAGGACTGTGGGTGCCCGAGGAGGGAGCTGGCTGAGCCTGGGGGAACCCACAAGGTCTAGCCCCTGCTAACTCTTCTGTGGCCCCCTGTACTTCGTACCCTTCATCACACTGACCCTTGCTTCCTTTATCCATTCTCCATTCATTTGCCGTTATTTTTGAGCCTAGTTACGTGCCAGGTGCTGTTCTGGGCTTGGGGCATTGAGTGTTGTGTAAAGAGACCCCGTCCCTGCTCTTATGGGACCTGCAGAGGGAGAGACAGACACAGCCTGATACCTACACTAACAAGCAAATCATGAATGATGCACGGTCACCTATTCATGTCCCCCCCACCCCCCAGGCTGAGAGCTCTGCAGGGGCAGGAACGGGTCTTGGCCACTGTGGTGGGTGCTCAGGTTAGGTTGTGTGAACCCAGGCAGCGTCCCGGGTGGGGGAAACCGCACAGTCCAGAAGTAGGACAGAGCACGGTGTGTTCAGGGAACTGGAGTGCGGTCCCTGGAACTGGAGCAGAGGGTGGGAGGGGAGCAGGGCTAGGACGGCCCAATGAGCTGGGCTGAGGTGGGACTTATCCCAAAGGCAGAGGGAGCCATGGAGGGGCTTGGAGCAGAGTGGCGAGGGCAGAGCATCTGCAGGAAGGTCCCAGGTTGGTGCTGGTGTGGGATAGTCATGGAGCTGGCCAGAAGTTTGGGGACACCAGCTACTCCCTGTCCTCACAGCCAGGTGCTCTGGGCATCAGCTGGGCAGCTGAGAGACCCAGAGTCTCAGGGCCACTGTGTGGGTGAAGTGACAGGGGTCCAGGAAGGGGAAGGGCTCACCCGCATCACCCAGCTGTCCTGTGGCAGCACTAGCCCTTGAGCCAGCCCTGCCTTGGGTAGGTGTGGGTGAGGCCAGGTGTGTGCCCATTTCTTCAGCCTGAGTCTGGGCTCCACCTGTGTGGGCACCTTCCCTGTATGAGGCCAGGCTGGTGGTGTGGGCCATTTCCCACGCTGGGTTCTCCCAGCTGGTGGGGGAGCAGAGCCCCCAGCGTGGACGTGTCCTGGGTGCCAGGGGCCGAGCTGGGTGTCACACAGGCCCGTCTCATTCAAGCTCACAGTCAGAGGGGGTGGGTACTAGGTACCCTTTTCACAGACGACCGAGCGGAGGTCAGGGAGGTGGAGTCTTTGCCTGAGGTCACGCAGCAAGTGCTGGCTCGGGAACTGAACCATGCCCTCTGACCCACCATGCCCTCTGACCCCAGAGTGGCCACGTAGCTGTCCTGTTTTTTTGTTTTTGTTTTTTAAATTTATTTCAGAGAGGAAGGGAGAGAGAGAGAGAACGTCAATGATGAGAGAGAATCATTGATTGGCTGCCTCCTGCAACGTCCCCTACTGGGGATAGAGCCCGCTACCTGGGTATGTGCCTTTGACTGGAATTGAACCTGGGACCCTTCAGTCCGCAGGCCATCATTCTATCCACTGAGCCAAACCAGTCAGAGCTTAGCTGTCCTGTCTTTTTTTAAAAAATATATTTTTTTTTGTTGATTTTGGAGAGGATGGGAGAGGGAAAGAGAAATAGAAACATCAATGATGGGAGAGAATCATTGATCGGCTGCCTCCTGCACACCCCCTTCTGATGATGGAGCCCACAACCTGGGCATGTGCCCTAGACGGGAATTGAACCTGGGACCCTTCAGTCCGCAGGCCGATGCTCCATCCACTGAGCCACACCGGCCAGGGCTAGCTGTCCTGTCTTGAATGGTGAGGGTAGTCTTTGAACTTGACATCAGCCCTGTTCTTGAGCAAGGGGGGAAGTGGCTCTCATCTCCTGGCTGTGGTGTCCTCATCTCTCAGAGGGGCTGGCAGTCCTCACACCGCCTCTCCCCGGCCTGTTAGGATGGTGAAAAGCAGGTAGTGAATAGGTAGCCAATTTCTTGCCAGTAGAGGCCGTGAGAAGCTGTTACTGCAACTGGCGTCCGTCCTGGGCAACACAGCCTTCTCCGTACCCTTGGCCTTGGTCCTTGTGGGGGCCTGCAGCACAAACCCAAGTCTGTGTGTGGCCAGAGAGTACCAGGTTCCCTGGAGCCCAGGGCTTGGCTGGGGCAGCCCCAGCACAACACTGTGTTCCCGGGGCACCCATGTGCCTGCTGGGCTGCCCCCTGGTGCAGAGCCCCGTCTCGGGGGGTCAGACGAAGCCGGGTTCAGGTTCCTGTCCCGGCAGGTGGTGGGCGTGGTGTTGGGACTGGGCCCGAGACTTGGATGTTAGTCCTGCTCCCACTCGTTCTGACTAAGGTGTCCACAGCTGCCTGGCCCTGCACCGTGGCTCTCATCGGCACCTCCTGTCTGGCTCAGATGCTGATTACCTTGCACGGGGCTGGCCCCTCTCTGAGGCTCATGCTCTGTCCTCATCCCGTTTTCCCTGTCGCACCCAGGTGATCTCTCTGGCCACCTCCTTGCCTACCTGAGCCTCGGCCCTGTATTTGTCATTGTCGGTTTCGTGACCCTCATCATATTCAAGCGGGAGCTGCACACGGTGAGTGAGCCTGTCCCCCCACCCCAGGCCCTCCCACTGCTCCCCGCTGCCCCCCTCCACGGTAGGGGTCGCGCCATCTCATCCAGGTGCTGCGCCTTCCCTCCATGCCACCACCTTTCTGGAGGTGTGTGGAGCCTCCGGCTGCTTCCAGGTGGTTCACCAGCTGGGCTGGGAAATTCAATCAGGGGCCAGGTCTTTGGGGCTGGGCGGTGGCCAGCAGGCACAGAGGACCGGCTGACCACACCTCTTCCCGACAGATCTCGTTCCTCGGGGGCCTGGCACTGAACGAGGGGGTCAACTGGCTGATGAAACACGTCATCAAGGAGCCGCGGCCCTGCGGAGGTCAGGCCCAGGCTACGGGAATCGGGGGTCCACCAGGCTGGGGCACTACTGGGGGGCCTGCAGCCTCCCATCATGCCCTGCTCTCTCTCCCCCAGATCCCCACGCGACAGTGGGCACCAAGTACGGGATGCCCTCCAGCCATTCCCAGTTTATGTGGTTTTTCTCCGTCTATTCCTTCCTTTTCCTGTATTTAAGGTGAGCTTTCCGGTCGGAGTGGCCCCGGACTGGCCCAGGCCAGCCTTTGCCAGGGACTCCCTGCGAGTCCTTTGGATGCCACGTGGGGCTTGGCCTCTCCCAGGGTGGGAGGAGCTGCAGCCAGGGCAGAGGGCGCCGGGGAGCCTGTGGGGGGGGCCAGGGGCTGTTTGGGAGGCCTGGGCTCCCAGCTGTGGGCTGAGGCCACCTGACAGGCCTGTCTTCCCAGAATGCACCAAACGAACAACGCCAGGTTCCTGGACTTGCTGTGGAGGCACGTGCTGTCCCTGGGCCTCCTCACCGCGGCCTTTCTGGTCTCCTACAGCAGGTACGGAGGGAGGGCGAGCCCTCCACACCCTGCACTGGGTCTTGCTGGGTTTTTGGTCCCTGTTGGACCTCACTGTAGACCTGAGCCTCAGAGCCTGTAGGGTAGGGCGGGAAAAGGGTCCCAGCCTCTTACTTTGTAGGGTCAGGGCTCCACTGCCCCTTGCGGCCCGGTCCTGCTGTCTCCTCCCAGCTGAGCCCAGGGCCCTGGGGACACCTCCGCACACCAGCTTCTGCTCCAGCGCCTGGAGGAGCCCCGTGCAGACAAACTCGGAGTTCAGGGCTGGGGAGAAGGGCGGCGAGTCTCATCTCTCCTGGAGTCAGGAGAGGCGCTGTTGGGCCTGAGGCTGTGTGCACAGGAGTTCATGCCTATCTGTGCGTGTCTCCCTGTGCGCACACAGGTCCCCGGAAGCTAGCGCCTGGGCGTGGGGGACCGTGCAGGCCTGTTGCTGGCTGGCTCTCATGAACTTCCCGTGTCCTTGATGCAGGGTCTACCTGCTGTATCACACCTGGAGCCAGGTGGTGTATGGGGGCGTCGCTGGAAGCCTCATGGCCATCGCTTGGTTCATCTTCACCCAGGAGGTCCTCACTCCTCTCTTCCCCAGGATAGCGTCTTGGTAACTGCTTCCTGCCCTGCTGCTGCCCCGCCTTCCCCGGCCCTAGCGCCCCGGCCCCCTCTGTGGAAGGGCCGTCAGTGGAGGACCTAGGGTTTCCTACCCCGGCCTCAGCCTCCCTGGGAGAGCCCTAGTGTCCAGGTCTCTGGTGGGCACGAGGCGGCAGGCCCCGTTTGCCTGGCTTCTCTGTTGTCCAGGCGTTTCCTCACGCCCAGAAGCTAAGGTGGCTTCTCTGTCCTTGCCCAAATGAGGAGGCCTCAGCTCTCAGGGACTCGGAAAGCAGCCTGAGTCCCGAGAGCTGAGTGCACGGTGGGGGCGGCCCTGCCTCAGTGTCACAGGTGGCACTTGTAGTTCTCGCAGTGGCCCCTGGGGGGCACAATTCGGGCAAGGACTCTCTGAGCGGTGGGGGGCAGAGGGGAGGTGCATGGCTGGCCCCAGGCACTGATGGGGGACTCTGGCTTGATGACAGGCTCGTGCCCTGACATGACCTGGGGTTCTGGGTGTCTGTCTCCGCAGGCCTATCTCTGAGTTCTTTCTAATTCGAGACACGAGCCTCATTCCCAACGTCCTCTGGTTTGAGTACACAGTCACCCGGGCAGAAGCCAGGTGAGTTAAGGGTTCGGCTCTCACTGGGTCCTGGCTCAGTGGGGCTGCCACTGCTCCTGTTCTTAGAGGCGACCCGAGACCCAGGCACTTGGCTAAGCACTGGTTTTCACTGCCTCGTGGCATCCTCCTCGGGACCGCATTTTACAGATGAGAAAACTGAGGCTCAGAGATGAGAGGGGGAGTCACTATGGATGACTTAGAGATTGTGGGTGGGGACGCTGGGCTGGGAACCCGGGCTGTCGGGCCCAGGGCCATGCTTTTAACCCCTGTGGCCCAGGACCAGAGAGCTGGGCAGCCAGGATTCTCAGGGTCCTTAGTCCAGACATGCGCCCCATAAATGGGTAAACAGAGGTGCAGTTGCACAGCAAGTTGGTGCAGAGCTGGGCTTTGGAGTCTACTGACTGAGCTCTCCCTCCGTGGGTCGGTGCCAGCCGGGGTTCAGAGGGGAGCGAGCCTCTGGGGTTTCCCCAAGGCAGTGGTGAGAGGAGTCACAGGGCAGGCAGGCCAGGCCCCTGAGCAGCCTGGAAATGTGTCTGGTGCATCATGGTCCAGATTATCCTAAGGGGCTTAAAGGGAAAGCCCTGGATCCAGGAGGAAAGGGGACTGGAGGTGGGGAGGGCAGGCAGTCCAACTATTGGAGAGGCCCGGCTGGCCCAGGCTCTCCCCCTGACGCTCAGAATGGTCCTGTCCCGGGGTCCCTGCCCTGCCTGGGCCTGCCCCCGTCACCTGGCTCCGCTGGCCACCACCTGCCTTCATTTACCAACATTTCTGTATCAGCATGCTCTGTGCCAGGCCGTGTGCCGGGGGTAGGCAGAGTGAGACAGCCACAGCAGTCAGGGGAGCCGCAAAGAATAAGGTGCCTCCTGTGTGATGCGTGCCCTGGGCCTGAGCTCGGGACAAACCCGACGTGGGGGCCGGTGGTTGGGCCTGCTGCTCAGAGGAGACAGACCTGAGTGTGGAGGGAGTGCGTGCCTGCCCAGGTCGGGGGTGGGCGGAGAATGTTCTCAGGAGAGGGAAGAGCATGTGCAAAGCTGCCAGGCGGGAGGAAGTTTGGTGAGTCAGGGACTGGGGCTACTGGGAGGGGCACGCACCCATTTTGATGGGACTGCTGGTAGGGAGGGGACCGCTAAGTGGGCCACTGAATGCCAGGGGTCCCCTCCTCTGACCCCCAGGCGTCCTCACTGCAGACTCCCACCCCTGTTTTGCAGGAACAGACAACGCAAGCTGGGGACGAAACTGCAGTGACTGGTGAGGGCGGCTGGGTCCACCTCCATCTGGCCTGCACGCTGCCATGCGGGATGGACAGAATGCAGAGGAATGAAGCGGAGACCTCGACAGACCCGTCGCCAAGTGGAGCCTTTTGTTTTCTTACTTTAATTTTAATGAACAAGGTGGCCCGAAGGGCCAGGCCAGCCCCTCGGCCAGGATCCTGGAGCGCCTGCTGATGGGGGCCACACAGCCAGCTCCGCGCTGCCCTGCCGCCAGCCCTGGCCTGGTGGGAAGCGCTGGTGTGGGCGCTGGGGTGTGGGTAGAGGAGGAGGCCTGGCACCTGTGCTCGCAGGGCAGGAGATCCAGGGGCGTGAAAATACACACTATTTATTTTTGGTTTTGTTAACGGCAGGCAGGATGTTGGAGATGGGGCCGGAAGAGCCCGCTCTGCGGTGGCTGCCCCGAGTATAGAGGGCCCAGGCCCTTTGCCCTGAAAGGTGGCCTGGGGGCCCACAGAGGGGCGCACCCCGTGCTCCCCTGCCACCATTGCCATTCCAGAACCTCATGCAGTGTTTCCGAGTCTGGGGGGCCAGGCCTAGAGAGCGCGCTCGTCTGGCGGCTGCTATCGTGTCCTACCCCGCACTGACCCTTACACCATAAGGGCTTTCTCCGGTCCCCTGTCCCCCAGACAGTGGTCCCTTCCTGACAAAGAGCCTGCACATGTGGGTGAGCAACCCAAGCTGTTTACAGCTCTTTGTGGTCCTGCCAGCGGAGCGGTTAGTCTTCATCTCCACGAGAACACAGTGCAGCGGAACCGGAGCGGGTGAGGCGGGCCCGTGGGTGCCTGACACCCGCGCCCTCCCTCCCCTTCGCTCTGAACATTCCTTACCCTTCCCGACCCCTCTGAGGGGCTGGGAACTGCCCGGGGCACCCTGAGCCTCTTTTGGGGTGTGGCACAGAGCCCCACTGTCCAGCTCAGAGGACGGCTCCTCCTCAAGGGACTTGATCTCTCCGTCTCTGTGAAGTGGAGTTGTGGAGTGGACATGCTTCCAGACTCTGGAAGTTTCTAGAACTGAACCAGGCTGCTCGGGACCTGGGTTCGAACCCCGCCCCTCCCTTTCTTTGTGGAGGTTCGTAATCTGCTGCTGAAGCACAATGTCCGGTGCTTTCCTTTCTCAGTTGTTAAAGACCGTGTCCAAAAGCCATTCCAGAGGCCGGGGCCAGGGGCCTGTTTCTAGGGAAGGTTGGTCAGTCCCCACATTTCCCCCCCCCCCTTCTTATTTTTTACATTTTGCCTGAGACAAGCCAAGTGTGAGGTGGTTTGATTTGAGAAAAATCAATGAAATTGTTTACTATTGTTTTAAAATAAAATCCTGAACTCTGGCAGCTTGAGCACATGTTGACTTGAGCTCCTGAGAGGAGGCTGGAGACACGTGACCCCAAGGAGCAAGGACCATAAAAACAAAACCGTAAGCATCTGAGACAACTAGTCCCGCCAGCCCCCAGTGCCGCCGTGTGAATGGCTCTGCGACATTTCCCCCTGAGGAGCCTCACTGCCATGGGGAGCTGGAAGTGCCCCCTTCCCGGTCCTGGGCGCCTCCTGCGTGGTCCGGGCGCCTCCCTGCGTGGTCCGGGCTGGCTCTGGACCGGCTCTCGGCCTCGTTCCTCCATGACAGCCCTGGGGGCTGGGGACAGGGTGTACGCCTCTCCAGGGAACACCTCCGCTCTGTGTTCAATCCAGTATTTCTTGCGTGTGCATGGCTGAAGGTCTTGCTTTGGAAGAAATGGCTGCAAACAGCTGGGTTTTTAGAGGCTTGTGGGAGTGAGGTGATAGAAGTCGATCCCAAGGGCTGGCCAACATGGGAATCTAATCCTTCCCTGATTCACTGAGCTGAGATGCAGAATGGCCACACGCTAGAGTAGGGGGATCAGAAAGAATTCTGTCCCCACATGAGCTCGAAGGCTGTGGGTCTGGGCCCCCGTGGTCCACAGAACCTTGACGTTCAGTAAACGTGACCTTACCCGAGATACAAGGCTCAAGCAAACCAGCCTCTGGAGGAAGGAGCCTCCGTCCTAGACTTCAGTCACTCGTATGAGCAGTTTTTAAGTTGCAGTGAAGAGAATGTAGGTAAAGACGGCCAAGAGGACATGACACCGTGATGGAGAACCAGCGGAAACGGGTCACCGAAACGAGCCTGCCAGTACCTCGTGCTGGAAGATCAGCCACAGACGAAATGTTGTGTTTTAAAGACAAACTTGAAAATGTCTGCGGGGCTGAGAAACTCTAAGGTGAACCCTGCAAGACTTGTAAGTGGATCAAGATGGAAAAATCCAATCGCTGGAAAGCAAGCTGAGCTCAACAGGTAGGTTTCAGGTGAAGAGAAAAGTAAACTGCACGACAGGGCAGGACCAGAGTGGGAGGAAAGGGCTGGGAGCCCTGAATGTCCCCAAGTCCCAGCTACACTCACTGCTTTCACCTCGACGGACACCCCCGACTTCTTTTCCTGTTGGTCACAAAGTCTTGCACGCTCCAGCTCCTAAGGGTCTGGAATGCCCACTCTTCTCCACCTCCCCGACCCCTCTGGGTCCCGTCCCCCCTCTCCCTGCCTGGAGGCTGCAAAGCTCCCCACGGTCAGGCCCCCTCCAGCCCCTGGGCATCGTCCTACATGCCCTCCTCCGGGTCTCGGACAAAGCACTAGCCGTCAACGTGGCCTCTGTGGCCCTCTGTCTAGCCCTCACCCCCTTCGCAGGCTTCGCTACAGGCCTGCCCTTGCTTCTGGGCACTGCACTTTCCCCACGAAGAGCCAAAGTCAAGTTCATGCCAATCTGGATAGACAAACGGGACCTAGGTAAGAGCCAAATCTTTCATTCATTCGTTTATTACATGTTCACATTTCAAGTAATGTGTTGCACAAAATATATTACTTTAGAACAGTTCTTTTTCGCTCATAAAAAAAAAAATCAAGTTCTTCATCTGCATCATTGGCTTCAGAGTCCTGTCCCTGGCCCACGGGCTAAGCGGTTTGAGACCCAGCAGCACTTTCTGGATTTCACAGGCGATGCGGTCACTGGGAATGTTATCCCAGGCCCCGAGTGCCCGCTGGCATCACGCTGAGACAGCGGATTAAGAAAACCCTGTAGGTGTGTCATCTCCCCAATCCTTCCTTCCCGTGTGTCCAGAGACCCTAAGCACCTGCTTGTCCCACACCAGCACTCCCAAGAGTAAGGCAGTCACATCCTCGGGAGTGGTTGCTAAAGGTCTTCGTTTCCTTGCCTTTCCCTCCCCACGAGCCACCAGGGACCTCTAGGCCGGCATCTCACACTGACGTTTGTTTCAGGTGCTAACTGTGCCTTTCCCCGTGGACTTGCGGTGCTAAGGAGTCGAGTAAGCCTTCATACGAGACCTGTAACACTCAAGGGCAAGGGCATGCCCTCACTTCTGAAGGAGAGTTTGGGGAGCCCTGCCTTATGTTCAGACCTGTGTGGTTCTTAGAACTTGAGTTGTGGGAGTTGCAGGTGTCTGTGCAGTGCCCATGGCCTGGCTCACTCTGCCCGCCTCCCCCTGCAGCCCCACCCTAGTACTACTCCCCCAGCACTCACCAACGCCTACTGTGGGCCCCCACTTCCTGGGACTCCCAGGAGCCCCCAGAGGGAGCAGCATCACCCCCACTGTACAGATGAGGACGGCAGGCTGTGCACTGTCATGGTCTTTTCCTGGTCTTCCCACTCCGGCCCAGGAAAGGGCATTCATACCCCCTTCTCCTGGCATCACTCCACCCTGCCGGCCTTGCTGGGGGGGGGGGGGTGAGAAATGTCCAGGCCCAGGGCAGCACCCACTCCCCCATTGTATGGGTTCCGCCTCCTGCTCCCTGGGGCTTCGGGCAGGTGGCACACCCTCTCACCCACACTGGAGAGGGAAGGGCACCGAGTCCCCACCTTGTGGCTGTCGGAGATTTGGTGGGACCACCAGGCCCAACACGGGTCAGTTCGACTCAGTGCCCTAGTCCAGCCAGCACCTTCCTGGGCCTTCCAGGCCCGTGTCCACCCATGGCCTCCCCTCCTCCCACCCCTGCCCTGGTCATCTGGGCGGGTGTGATGTGGGGCTGGGGGCTTGGCTACAGGGGCTCCCGATACCCTGACCTGAGGTATGGCTTCTGGGACTCTGTTCTCCTGTTGAGTGGCCTGGTGACTAACTTCTCTGTGCCTGTTTTCTCGTCTGAAAAAAGGAGAAAACCACAGGCCCCATCCTCTGTGACTGTCCCGGGTCAGCCAGGCCAAGCAGCCCCTCAGACAGGCTCCATCGGCTCGCCCACCTGCACCCGCGTCTGCTCAGGGCCAGAGGGTCCCCTGGAGTGAGAGACTGACTTTGGCAAGACACCCAGCTTCTGCCAGGTGCCTGGGGGTGGGGACAGGCGGGTTTAGGGTTCTGATCAGGTGGTCGAGTGATCTGGGGCATCACTCCTGTTGGGCTCAGTGGGGGCTGCAGGATGAGGCCTTAGGTCCTGGTGTCGGCCACACCTGGCCCACCAGACCTGGGCCTGCAGGGTTCTACTTCCCTGGGAGAACTGTCCCCACCATATGCCCACGGTACTGGAGAGGCCCGAGTCCCGGGCAGCTGGGAATTGTCTGAGAATGGGGTCCGCAATCTGGTGCCTGAGGACACCTCCTCTTGGCTCCTCGGAGTCCCTGGGGCCATGGCTGCTTGGACACCAACTCCCAGGCAGGGAAAGCCGGAGGAGGCCCGGTGTCCCCCCCGCACCTGCCTGCCTCTGCAGCTGGAACGCCTCTTCACCAAGACATTTTCCCTTTATTAATTACCTCGCGTGGTACTATTATACAATCAGGAACACTGTTCAGCCATATTCTCCAAGAGTACGGCAGTCCTGTGGGAGATGCCCCGTCCCCAGTCCGCCTCGCACCCTGGCCTCGGCCGTGGGGAGGCCTGGAGTCCCCCACTCCAGATAGTCCTGTCTTCAGGCCTTTGGGCGTTTGAGGATTGGAGTACGGACCAGCCCAGATGGCAGGGACTGGCCAGAGCTATCAGAGGACTTCCCAGGCTCGCTGGTGGGGATGGAGTTGACTGGCTCCTTTCCCAGAGGAAGGCTGCTCCGGGCAATACATGGGGCGCCTGGGCCTCTGTCCTGCTCAGCCTCTGAGCACAGCCCATGATGCTGGGGATGGCCCGTGGAAGGCACTGGGCGTGGGCCTGCGGGCCCTGGGGGAGAGGGACAAAGGGGAGCCTGGTGGGGGGCCCATCGGAAGTGGTTTGGCTGTGGCAGGGGCAGGGGGGGGCACAGCTCAGAGCTTGGCCCGGGGGTGGCTCTGCAGCAGCTCGCGCATGTCCAGTAGCGCCTTCTCCAGGTAGTGCGCCATGCGGGCAGCGTTGGTCTCGGCACAGCTGTTGTAGGCCGACACCGAGAAGTTGATGTGCGACTCCATGGGGTTATAGCAAACGCCATAGCCGTCTGGGACCACAGGCCCAAAGAACATGACGCAGTCTGTCTTGGAGGGGACCTGGGGGTGGCACAGGACTCAGGCACTCGCCGCACCCACAGGTCCCTCCAGCTCCTCAGTGCACCAGCCTGCCTTCCCACGGCTGCTCCTGCTGTGCTCTGCCTGACACCTTTCCTCTTTCCTCTTCTCCTTCGGACAGGTGATCCCTGTCCTTCCGTGTGCAGTTCCGGTGTCACCCTCCAGGGGGCCTCCTCTACTGCTCCCTCCTCGGGACTTCCCTGACCCCTAGCACTTCCTGTGCTGCCAGCCTACACTGAGAGCCCCTGGGGAGGGATGGTGCAGTCCCTGCTGTGCCCCAGTACCCAGCACAGGCTGGCACGGAGCACACGTTCCTTCCTTCGTGTCTGACCCTGAATGAATGAAGCCGATTCTCCCCTGGGGGGTCCCTAACTCCTCAGCCTGAGCTGTAGTGAACCCCTGACCCGGCCCCTCTGCCAGAACTCGGCCGCTTCGCAGTGGCCTCTGGGGGCCTGTGTGGGCCACGCCACCACTGAGGTCTAACCACGTTCTAGACCTTGGCTCTCGTCAGTGCAGCCTTTCTGCTCCAGCTGTGGTGTGTTCTGTTCCACCCCACCCCACCCCACCCCAGGGCACCCAGGGCAGTGGCAGGGACCCAGAGGGCAGGGGTCCCGGGGGCTCGGGCAGTGGCCCACCTGGCTGGTGGAGAGGTTGAAGTGCATGGCGATGGCGTAGGAGGTGTCCATGAAGATGTCAGGCATGCTCACCAGGTCCTCGATGGCCTGCAGCTTCAGGCCCAGCAGGTGCCGGTCCAAGGCCTCCCCGCGGATGGCCTGCAGAGGGGTCCCTGTCAGGAGCGGGGCTGCGGGACCACAGGGCCCTGCTGCCCTCAGCAGAAGCCTGTGGCAGCAACACCTCTTCCGTCCACTGGCCCCTCAGACCCCTGAGACCAGAGCAGCCAGGCAGGAAAGCCCTCACTTCAGAGATGGGGAAACTGAGGCCCAGGGGTCTGCCAGGGAGGCAGGATTTAAGAGCACAGGCTTGGAGCTGGGTGACTTAGCCCTTCCTGGCTCTGGGACGTTGGCACATATACATCTTGGAACCTCCGTGCCTTCATCTGTAAAATGGGGACGGTCACTGAACTCCCCTGTAGGGTGGCTGTGAGACCTAAAGGGACATCTGTGTGTAACATGGGCAGAGCCTGGTGCACAGGTGCTCAGAGGCAGGGCCAGCACGGAATCCAGGCCTCCCGCTGCCAACTGCAGCCTGAGCTGTCACATGGCGGAACCCTGCTGTCGGCCGCTGTGTGTGCCCTCAGCATCCTGGCTCCATGACACAAGATCCAGAAGCTCACCTGGAACCTGGGGCCAGGGCAGTCACTGGGCCCGCCTCAGTGTCTCCAACTTTAAAATGGGGATGTACAGCCTTGCTCCAGCTGCCCCAGGGCTCAGGGGAGGGGTCGCTCAAGCTGAGAGTGAGCAGCTGTTTGCTGCAGGAGTGGACAGGCAGGTGGGAGATGCCAAGCTCACTCACCCGGTTGGTGTAGGCGCGGTGCGCGTCCACGGCCTTCCGCAGCAGCTCCACCTTCTGATGCTCCTGTGGGGTGAGGAGAGAGGGAGCTGAAGGGCTGTCCCTCCCCTGTTCCTGCCCCATCTCAGCCCGCTCCCACCAGCACTACATTCTGAGAAGAGGAAGTGGAGCTCCCACCACTCTAGGGCAGATGCTCACTGCTGATGAGTGAATGAAAGCTCCCTTTTCTCTTGGGCTGCCAGGAAGCTCAGAGCTAAATCCATAGCTCTACCTTCTCTTATATTCCCAGTGCCCACCATAGGGCTGGAACACAGTAGGTGCTCAATCAATGTGTGTTGACAGAGTGAACAGGGAGGGAGATGGCTCAAGCCCAGCTCACCCACCCTCACCCTGAACCTCTCACCGTCACATTGGAGTCATCCATGGCTTTGACAAAGGCCAGTGATTCCGTGGATGCTGAGCGGATGGTGTCAGTGCGGCCCAGGTGAAACATGCGCAGGGAGGCGCTTTCGTACGTGGCACATGCCTGCCCGTAGACCCTGGGTGGAAACGGGGCTGAGCACATCCCACCTCTGCCCCCAGGTCTCCACCTGCCTTCCTGGCGGGCAGGGGCTCACCTGTAGTAGGCCAGCTGCAGCGCCATCTGGATGAAGGCGTCAGGGCTCAGCTTCTCCGACTTGGGGAAGTCCTTCCCGAAGTGGTGGAACACGGTCACAATCATGTCCAGGTCCTGGATCATGCTGGGGTCGGGGACAAGGCAGGTGAGGAGCAGGCACCTGGCAGCCTGCCAACCCCGTGAGAGAGGTCTCAGAACCGGCTGGGTTCCGTGACAGACCTGGAACCAAAGCCTGCCAGGCTCCAGGGGCCTGGCCCCCGCCCGGCGCCCGGCGCTCACATGCTAAGATTCTGCTTGGCCTTCTCAATGTCGTTCTTGATTTCGGGGGTGATGTTGAACCGCAGCTTCTTGGGCATGGGCAGGGGTACCATGGGAGACCTCACGACCTCAGCCTTCTTCCTGTGGGGACATGGGCTCGGGCTCATGCTGGTGCTGGGGGAGCCTGGGCCCATCCTTGGGGTTGGGTGGGGAGGATGGATCCCTAAAGCTGGAGGGGGCCAGCCCAGGGAGACGCTTGGGGTTCTTCTGAAGTCACCAGCTTTCAGGTGGCCAAAGGAGGAGGCCTGGAGAGGGGACGGGACTTGTCCAAGGCCATGTAGCCGGGAAGTGGCAGAGCCAGAATGCAAACCCATGCCTCCTCTGGCCTCCTTGGAAGAAACAGATTCCCAGGCCTAGGGAAATGCCATCCCCCACAGGGCAGTCTGTCACCCGTGTGTCACCGTCACCAGGGCCTGGGGAGATGGGGGGAGGGTGGGGAACCACACTCACGTGTACTCGATGACGTGGTCCACGAGGGAGATGATGGGCGGCCCCTCTGCTGCTGCGTGCTCGTAAACGAGCCCACAGGAGCCATCTTCTGCCACGATGAACTGTGGAGGGGGAGGGGGCCTGTGAACCCGTCCCTGGAGCCCCTCTTTGGTTGGTCCCAGAGGAAGCCACCTCAGGAGTTACGCTGACTTATTACAATTATTAACAAGAGCTAACACCCATCGGGGTCCGTGGAGCCCCCTAGGCCACACCGAGCACACCCTATTATGGTCCCCGTAACTCGCTGAGTCCCCGTAACTCTTCTACCCGGGAGTCCTCCCACAGCCCCATTTTACAGGCGCAGAGAGGGAAAGTCATGGCCACACTGCGCCTCTGTGCCTGCCTGAGGTGCTGCAGGGGGTGTTGGGGTGACAGCAGTTTCTGGGCCAGGCCCAGTAATGACAGGCTGACTGCTGGGTAATTACAGCCTCGATGACTTCCATCTGTTTACCAGCCAGGAGGCCAGGACGCGCGGGACAGGAAGTCCCGAGGCTGCAGGGGACCGAGTGTGGGTGTGTGTCTGGGGGGCTGCGTCCTCACCTGCAGCGTCTTGTCGAACCAGCGGTTGCCGCTGTTGAGCTTGCTGCCGCCCCCGTGCAGCATCTGGCCGGCCACCTGGCTGCGGTACATGTCTTCCGAGACCCGAGGGATGACCGCATCCAGGCACACGGTGAAGATGCTCTTCTGGATGGAGCGCACCGACTCCCGGTTCACCTTGTCTGCCGGCCGCATGGCAGAGGGGGCACAAAACGGGGGTGTCAGGCCTGGGGGGCCGGACCTCCGGAACGTTCCGGAGTGCTGGGACGGGCTTCAGAGCTTCACACTCAACAGGGCCCTGCAGCCCCGCAGCCCCTGTGAGGAGCGCCCGGTGCCTGGCCCACTTTAGAAACAGGCAGATCCCACCCAGGTCCCTGACTCAACACGGGGTTTGGGGGGATGTGACGGCAGACGGGGCTCCTCAGCCAGAGGACTTAGCCTCTCATCCCACTTGCTCCTTAATATGGGGAAACACATTTGGTCCAGCTGTTTCCCGAGTGGAGAGGACTCAGTGAGAAGCGTGCCGCCTGGGCCTGGTGTGGGCAGAGCCTGGGATGCGGGCCTGGCCCCCCCACCGCGGGCACCTTTGATGAGGGTGTTGTAGGCCTTGGCCCAGGAGTTGCGGTGGTTGGAGGTGAGGATGCCCACGGGCTCTTTGTTGGTCTGCAGCGACGAGTTCCAGATCTTCTCCAGCTGCACGAAGAGCTGGTCCGAGGTGAGGGGCGTCCCGTCGCTGTGGTACACGTCCAGCTCAAAGAACTGTCCGGGTGCAGGCGGGCGGGGGGGAGCTGGTGACGACCTCAGACCCCGCAGGCACGTCCCACCCCCACCGCCTCCTGTCCCGGGCAGCCCAGAGGCCACAGTGAGCGCTGCCCTGGCCCAGCTGAGGGGACGGTCAGGCCAAGGGTGAGGGCGGAGGAGGATGTCCCCGCATTGTTCTCCCCAGGCTGTCAGGCCAGGGCCCGTCTTGGCGTCCCTGAGGCTGGAGCCTAGCCGGGTGCCCAGTGGAGATGCCCAGAGCATGCCTGCTCCCGGGGCTCAGGGGCATGTGTGGGGGCCCTGCCCCTCCTCCCCTGCACGTGGGCCCACCCACCTGGTAGTTGTGCACCACTGTGATGTGCATGGGTGGCTTCTTGGTCTTGCTGAAGTTGATGACCGAGTCCTGCTTGGGGCCTGGCACGCGGCAGGAGGACAGGATCTGGTAGTACTGGTTCATGCACAGCGGCTTCCCGCCCAGGTACTCCACGGGAAGGGTCTCGCTGTGGGGCAGGGGGACAGTGAGGGCCGCTGGGCAAGTACGAAGGGAGAAGAGGGAGGGAGGGAGCGGCTGGGGGCTGGGCAGAGCTGAGTCAGGGCTTACAGCAGTGGCCGGCTGCCCTCCTCGTGCCCCTACTTCCCCTGGGCCTACGCAGGGCTGCCTGCGGGGCTGGGGCGGGAGGCCTGCCGTGAGTCACCCTGGAAACTCCCTCCCCTCTGGGCTTTAGTTTGCCAAGGGGGCGATGACCTCCGGGGCCTGTTTGGCTGGAAAGCCAGTTGCGGGGCCTCTCGGGACAGGGTCACCGGGAGGAAGTCCCAGCAGCTGGAGCAGGACCCAGGCATCCCAATCCCGAGCTCTGTCTCCCCATTCCCCACAGAGGCGGGGCCAACAGGAAGTGAGAGCAACTGAGCTCTGGCCTGCCCAGCACCCCAGGGCTTGGGTCAAGCTGGAGTGACTCTGTCAATCAGGCAGGCAGGGTAGGGGCTGGCCGGACTGCTCACTTGTCAACCATGGCCTTGAAATCCAGCACACCCTCGATGAATTTGGCAGCAAACCTAGAGGGAACAATCAGAGATCAGCAGAGGTGTGGACACCCTGAGGACAGTCCCAGGTCAGGGACGCCTGCGGGGCGCAGGGCTTGCAGAAGCTGAAGGAGTGGGTCTGTGTTCCAGTGCCAGCTCGCCCTTCTGAGCCTGCTTTCTCGCAACCTCTAGAGGGAGATGTGAGGCTCAGGGAGAAACTGCTGGCCAAGTGCTGGCAGGATTTAGGAGGCACAGCAGCCTGATCGTGGCTGGTTCCACCCACAGGCTCGAGCCCCAATCCACAGTCGGGAGTCTGGAAGGACACTCTTCCCTCAGGAACCAGCTACGGAGGGACCCGGGACCCCAGGGGAGCGGGAGTGTGAATGGGAGGGCAGTGGCTCGAGGGGGCCCCTCCCTTAGGTCTCTACCTGCTTCTGGGCCTCTGTGTCTCCCAGGCCACCTCTCCTACTGGCCTTCCTCCCTGAACTATGTGGGCTACACCAACCATGTCCAGCGCCTGGGCTGCCCCCGGCCCCCAGTATGGGGGCCACCATATGGAGTTCCTGGGCCTGAACCCCCAGACCTTCCCGGGTGCCCTGGTGCCTTTAAGAGAAGCAGGTGGTGGCCACAGCGGCTGGTGCTTGGACAGGAGATGCTTGTCACTGGTATTTTTATCTCTGGTCGGACTGGAACAGAGGCCAGGGCAAGTGACATGGCCGAATGTGGAAAAGGGGACTGTGTACAAAGGTCGTTCCTGTGGCCAGAGGCGAGAGGGAAGGAGGGGTGAAGTGCAGACCTGGGTGGGGAGGGTGGCCCAGGTTTAGGGACAGGGAGGGGACGCAGTCCACGGTGTGGTGGTGAACAGCTACGAAGCTTTGGAGCCGGGAAGACCCTGCTCCCTGTCCCAGCTCAGCCAATACTGAAAGGCGATCTTGGGCAGGCCCCTCCCTGCTCTGAGCCTCAGTTTCCCCATCTGTAAAGGAGGAATGACACTCCCTACTTCATCAGGTATGTGTGGGGATGAAAGATAATGAGCAGGACTGGGGCCCTCAAACCTCCTGGAGGAAGTGGTCCTCGGGGCCTTGGAAATGCCCAGGAGCCTTGCCCCGCCCCTCCTGGCCCTGCCCCAGCTGCAGCCACTCACCGGAGTTGTCCCTGCAGATCCACAAAGTCCTGCCTGGGCAGCACGAGGCCGGGGCTGGAGTAGATGACCAGGGGCTGGCGGAACTGGAGGTAGGCCGTCTTGAGCCACCACTCGGACAGCTGGGGAAAGGACCAGAACCTGTCAGGAGGGGTGGGGGGGACTCGGTGACCCTTCCCCCCAGGGCGAGGGGACTCTCTGCCCCCTCTGAGCACAGGTTCTTAAAGCGAATACTCAGGCCCAGAACCCCCGCCCCCTACACCCACCAGCAGTGTCCCATCTCCCCTGAGCCGGAGCCAATCAGCAAGAGAAATCAGACCCCCGGCCAAGGAGACGATGTGGGAGGGAAAAGCCTGGCAGGAAACCTGGGGCTGGGGGGAAAGAGGCAGAAATGTGAGTCATGTTTCTTTCTCTTTTAAAAAAATATATTGTTATTGATTTCAGAGAGGAAGGGAGAGAGGGAGAGGGAGAGAGAGAGAGAGAGAGAGAGAGAGAGAGAGGGAATGATAGAATCATTGATCGGCTGCCTCCTACACACCCCACGCTGGGGATGGAGCCTGCAATCCAGGCATGTGCCCTACCAGGAATTGAACCATGACCTCCTGGTTCATAGGTCAACGCTCAACCACTGACCACGCTGAATCATGTTTCATCATCTTACAAATTTTGGCCAATGATTTTTACTACTTTTAGAAATAGTAAAAATGTATGTCTGATCGATAGAAAAGAATAGAGAAAAATATAGGAAAAGGAAGTCCATGAATGAGTTTCTGCTCACTCCAGTGGGCATTCTCCAGGAAAGAAGGGGCCCGGGGTTCAATGTCAAACTGGAGATCCTGGTCCCCAGTGGCCTCAGTTTTGTTGGTGTCAGACTGGGCAGTGGACACTCCTTGGATCTCAAGGTCAGGCCATCTGGGGAAGCCACTGAGGATAAATCGATGCACTAGTGACACAATGTGGGCTGCACCAGTGGGTGAGCATTGCCCCTCTGGGGACCTATGTGGACATGGTGAAGGCTCCCAGGGGACTGTCACCCTTGAGCCTTATGTGCTTGACTGCAACACTGTCCGCCCTACACCCTTCCAGGGGCCTGCCCAGTGCGCCTCCCTGGGCGGGTCCTTTCCTCCCTGGAGGCCGCCCCGCTGTGCTGCCTCGCCCCATCCCCAAGAGCAGCGGGCAGGATGTGCCTCTTGACCAGACTCCCCCTGGGAAACAGCTGCCTCTGGCACCAGGCCATTAGCCTCGGGCCCTTGGCAAGGGGCGAGGGGTGTGACGTGCTCTGGTTGCACAGAATGCCAGCGGGGGTTTGGAGGAACTGAAGGGGAAAAAGAAAGTTACACACTGCTGGGCCCGACTCTCAGCTCCTGATTCCGGAGTCCAAGGCCCTGAGCTGCCCAGGCTCAGGACAGCCACCCACCAGCTGAAGACTCCTGCCTCCTCTGTGCAGCCCCCGCTTCCACCTGCACCCCTCGGAGCACCTCCTCTCTATGAGGCTTTCTGTGGCTCTCCTACAAACCTGCCTCTCCCTCATCATCCCTTCTCCGGAAGTCCTCCTCTCCCCCAAACCCCCACATAGTTGCTTTAGGTCAGGACTGTCCCCCCTCCCAGCAGCCCAATCAACAAGTACCACTGGCACCAAGACATGCTCTGGACCTAATGACTTCCCACCCTCTCCCTGCCAGCATCTCCTTCAGGGTGATGGCACCAGCCCTCCCACCGCCTCCTGCTCCCACTCTTCTTCCCTCCCAGCGCCAGGGCGGTCATGCTACACTTTAGGTTAAGGTATAAGATGCGGACAGAAGAGTGCACGGAGCATCAATGTACACACATTTCCACAAGGTGAGCACGCCTGCGTGACCGACTGAGACACAGACCGGAGCAGTCCATCACTGAACACAGACCCCTGCTTCAAGCCAGCCTGCAGCCTCGTCCCACTGAGCTCAAGTCCAAGTTCCTTCTCTTGCAGCGCTCCCTCCCACCCTGGCACTCCACTCCAGCCTCCGTCTGTTCCTGGATCCACCTGCCTGTGCCGGTGCTATTCGGTCTGTCACAGACCCCACACCACCTCCTCCCGGCCTTCCCTGTACTCAGAATAAAGACGCTGCCATTCTCCACCCCTCTTTCTCATCACCCTTTTAAAAAAATTAAAAAATGTTTTCATTGATTTGAGAGAGAAAGAGAAGGAGAGAGAGAGAACTGGGAATTGAACCAGTGACCTCTTGGTGCTCAACCAACTGAGCACACCGGCCAGGGCACATCAGCCTTTCTCATTTCTACGGAAATGACCTTGACCACTCACGTGTCTTGTTTAATCACCCCTCTCCCCTTCCTACTTGGATGGCAGCTCTTCAAGGCATCGACTGTCTCTTTCTTGCTCACCCAGCACTCTGCCTAGAGCCAGGCGCAGAGCAGGTTCCCATGAAACTGTGGCGCCAGTGAACGCACCAGAGCGGCTGGTGCTGGAAGCGTCTGTGTGCGGCCAGAGAAGACCTCACTGGAGGACTCTCACACGACCCACCGCCTCTGGGGGCCCTGTTCCCTTCAGCCCTCGTGGGTCTGGGGGTCAGGACACCCGCAGTTCTTACTCACCCAGTTCTCCATCTTCTTGGCCCTGCGCTCCAGCCCCTTCTGCAGGCGCTCTCCCACGCCCCCCGAAGCCTGAAACTCTTCCACCAGCTTCTTGGTGTGGGCCCATTCCTCCTCGCTCACGATGGGCTGCAGGGTCTTCAGGTAGTGGTCCAGGGTCTGCTGGAGCGGGGGCACGGGCAGCCGTGGCAGAGACTCCTGGTGTGCCTTGAAGCGGCTGGTGGCCTTCGTCAGGGAGGAGGGCTTGAGGAAGCCCAGCGGCTTCACCTGCAGGCAGCAGAACATCCTGCTCATTCTCCCACCAGCTCGGGGAGGCCCTGGTGATCCCAAGCTGCGTCCTGAGCATTTAAGCGCCCATCTCTGGGATCAGAGACAGCCCCTTGGGTGGTGCCAGCCCCAGCTTCCCAGCCCTCGAGCTATAGGCGTCTCCATCTCTCTGGGGCCTGGAGATGCAGGTATGGACACGGAGGGTGGGGTGTGGCCACTGATCTTGCCAAGGCTCCGGGGAACCAAGTCAGGATGAATGGCACCTGCTGGGGGTGGCAGAGGTCAGAGGACCTCTCACCTGTCAATGCACAGGGCCCCGCCTTTCTCACTTGGGGATTATGAGCCAGCCAGCAGTGAGGTGACTGCCCCCTCCCAGAGCTCCCCACCTCCTTTTCTCCCACCCTGGCCAGGCTGAGAAACAGGAGGGAAGAACAAATCAGAGAGAGCCAGATGATTACAGCGCTTTTGGATGAGGGGGAAGCCACAGGTTTTCCCTGTCTGTGGGATGGGATGGGGGTGGCATGGAGGCAGCGCTGGGACAAGAAAGAGCTGAGTGGCCTGGCAAGGAGGGTGAGAGTGGCAGAGAGAGAGAGAGTCTGGCTGAGAGAGAGAGAGAGACAGGAGGGTCTGGGGCTATTGGCGGCAGGAGGCAGGCAAGAGGCAGAGGCTCTGTTCCGTACCTTCTCTTTCTGCTGCCCGTCCTCCATGGCAGGACTGAGGTTCTGAGCCCTGTCTGTCTGCCTTGGGCTGGATGCCTAAGCCTAACTGTGCTACCCAGTGGGCGAGCGGAACCTAGCAAGAGGCAGCCACTTGCCTGGGCTGGAACGAGAAGACAAGAGCCAAGATTCAGGGGGAGCGGGGGGCGGGGGGGGGGGAGGCAGAGGTGGCAGTGGCGATGGCTGTGGTGGCATCTGGGATTGTGGCTATGGCCGCAGCCCTAGCTTCCAGAAGTGGGGGGATGGGGAGCAGGTGAGAGGGCCGGGGGTGGGCACTGGAGTAGGAGTAACCCTGGAAAACTTCCTCCTTTCTTCTCTGGGTGGGCCCAGAGCCAGGGAGACGGGCCAAGAGGTATTAAAAAATCCACCTGCTAGAATCTGTAGGTCTGTTTGATGAAGGAACACTTGGCTGGAGGGCAGAAACGGATGAGCTGCTAAGTATACCACAGCCCTGAAATCGGGGTACTAGAGAGCAGAGTGGACTGTGGCCAGTGGCCAGTGGAGCCCTGTCCATCCTGCTTCCCTCTCGGGAGTCCTTCTGGGCCGCCCTCCCACTGAAGCCTGGTTCTCTCGAGCTGTTGCTCCCCCGGCTGGGGCCAAGAGTGGGGGACGTTAGGCGTTAAAAACAAACCAAAGGACGCTGGCTCTGGGGTTGGACTAGATTTGAGTCGCCAGGTCGAGGGGATTCTGGCCAAGTCTCTCCTCGCCTCAGTTTCCCCAGCAGTAAAGCAGTAGGTCACCCAGTAGGTCCCGGAGGGTGACCCAGAGGCTGTTTGAGGGATGGGGACACAGCTCAGGTGGCAAGAGTGAGGTGGAGCCCTGAGGTCCTGGAGGAGCCTCTAGGCCAGAAGCCAGTGGACGGGGACTGTCAGTTCTCTGGGCCTGGCATGTCTGTTTGAATGATCTTCTTGGCAAAGACAGAGGGAGATGCAAACAAAGATAGGCTTGGATTAGAGAGTAAAGGAATCCCAATCAGGGTACTGGTGCGTCTTGCTCCAGGCTGCCCACTGGGGAGGACTGGGGGGTCAGTGTGGACCGGCCGGGGAGGGCCTGGCGGAGAGGGAGGGCACTGGGGCTGCCACCTGCCACCTCCTGCCAGCTCTCAGGACTTTCTGGGCAGCCCAGTTTGATGCCTCCACGTGAGTTTCTCTGGCTACAGACACCCCCCGGGGACCATTTGAGACGTCCAAGGAAGCTGACCAGCTGGATGGGGTTGGAGAAGTGGCCCTGGCCTGGGCACAGCCGGCTTGGGCTGAGCGTGCAAAGGGTGTGTGAGTCAGAGAACAACAGTGACAGACTCCATGCCAGCCTGCCCCGGGGCTCCGGGTCTAAGGGTGGGGGTGCTGCCTGGAGCCAGGTGCCACTTCTTCCCCGGGTCATTGAAATGTACCCAGCCTCTGACCTTGAACCTCAGTCTCGTCCACGGCCAACCCGGGGAAGCCCACCCGCCGATCCCACCCCCGCGCTGCAGGCCAGGCCGACGGGGCCTCCGACAGCCTGTGGACCCGGTTCCCCATTCGGGCGCAGCTGCAGGGCTGGCCCGGCCCGCCCGCGCCGTCCGGGGCCCGCCAAGCCCCGCCAGGCCGGGCTCCCGGCTGCACTCACCACGGTCCTGACGGCGAATGCCAACATCTCCGCGGCCGGCCCGCGGGCTCACAGTCCGCCGCCGGGCAAAGTCCGCGCCGCTGTCGCCGCAGTGGCTGGGTCCCGCTAGGGCCTCCGGGCCAAGGTCGCCGAGTCACCGCCGCCAGCGGTCCGGGCAGCCCCGCGCCCACCCACCGGGCCGGGCGGGTGGCGGGCTGGCGGCGGGGGAGGAGGGCTCCAGGCGCGGTCAACGGCCAGTTCCGAGCCCGAGAGGCTGGTCGCGAGCGCGGGGCGGGGCGAGAGCGCGGGGGGGCGGAGCGTGGGGCGGGGCGGGTCCGGAGCGCGGGGCGGGTCCGGAGCGCTGGGCAGGGCGGGGCGAGAGCGCGGCGCGGGGCGGGAACGCGGGGCGGGTCCGGAGCGCGGGGGGCGGGTCCGGAGCGCGGGGCGGGGCGGGGCCAGAGCGCGCGGGGCGGGGCCGGAGCGCGGGGCGGGGCGGGGCCAGAGCGCGAGGGGCGGGGCAGGACGCGGGGCGGGGCCAGAGCGCGGCGCGGGGCGGGACGCGGGGCGGGGCCAGAGCGCGGCGCGGGGCGGGACGCGGGGCGGGGCCAGAGCGCGGCGCGGGGCGGGGCGTGGTCAGCAGTCGTGGGGACGCCGCGAGCCGCTGGACCCGGGAGGGGAGTCCTGCGCGCTCCCTCCCCACCCCGGGTGCCGTCCCCTCCTTTGGAGGCAGTGGTGCCACCCCTCTCAGTCCGCTCGGTATCCTAGAGCGCTGCCCTCCGAGTGGTAGGGAAGCACAGCCAGGCTGACAGGGCAATGTCTTCCAGTATCCCTCGGGGCAGGGGCAGGGGCAGGGCCACGCACGAAGGTGACAGGTGGGGACCGCCCCGCAAAAGCATGGCCGCCGCGCCGGCCTCCGCCCGCCCCGCAAAAGCATGGCCGCCGCGCTCCCAGGGCCGGGCGGGCGCTTGTCGCGCCGGGAGGCGAGCCGGCCGTTGGTGCGCATGCTCCGGACGCCCCGCGCCGACATGGCCGCCGCCTCCCGGGCTGCGCCGCCGCCGGAGCCGGCCGTTGCTGGGCATGCTCCCTGAGCGCCCCGCACCGACATGGCGGTTGTCTCCGCGGGGGTGACTGTAATTCTCGGCTGTCGGTGGTAGCCGGCCGCCGCGCATTGCTCCCCAAAAGCTCTGAGCGCGGGGCAGGGAGGGGTGGGTGCGGAGTGCCAGGTGCGGGCAGCGGGCGTCGGGGCCGGCTCCTGGCGGAGGAAGATGGCCGAGGGCGAGCGGCAGGCGCCGCCAGGTAGGGTGCGCCGGCCGGTCGGGCCGCGGCGGGGGCGAGGAAGGGGTGTGGTGGGGGCTCGGCCGGGAGAGTCGGGAGATGGGGGACCTCGAGGGGGCGGGGGTGATGGGCGCCGAGGAGGAGGTTGCGTTGAGGGGCCTGGCAGGGGGGCAAGAACCCCGGGCCGCGGCGAAGGCTGGCGGGTGGGGCGCCACCCCGGGACTTGGGGAGCCTGGGCTGCCGGAGGGTCCGGTGGGCCACGCCTCGGCGGGAGCGGGGCCTTTCCACGCCCGGGCTGCTCGGACCCAGGTCGCCCTTATCCAGCGGGGAGGATGCATGGACGGGGCTGCCTCGTTATGCGACCCTGCTCAGCGGGAGGGGTGCCCCGTGGGCTGGGCCTGCTGGACCCCATTCCCAGCTGGACCCCATCCCCAGCTGCCTCCACGCCCGGCCCCCCGCACCCCCACTCCTCCCTCCCTCTGGGAGGCCGGCCTCGGGAGTTTCGGTGGCTGCGAATTTATTGAGAGAAACCGCTCTCGGTCGCCTAAACCACTCATTTAACAAGGCTGGTTGTGCAAGGAGATGCGCCTCTCCCTGGCGTCGCCATCGGTGAATTTGCACCGCGGCCTCTTTCAAGTTCACTCGAGTAGCTGGGGGTGGAGGTGCTAGGGATGGAGGCCTGCAACCTGGAGAACGGCCCGGGGGTGGGGGTGGGGGTGCTGCCGACACCCCTCACTCCCACCTTGAGCTAAGAAGACTTTTAAAATGATGTCAGGAGCAAATAGGTTAGCCAAACACACAGCTAGGGTTTGGGAAGCATCTGCTATTCCTTCCACCCTGCCTTACATTTTGTGATCCCTGGGAAGGTCTCAGAAATGTTCAAGATCAAGAGTCCCTCCCCTACAAGCCTCCCACCCCTGCAAAAAAAAAGAAAAAGAAAAAAACCAAAGATGAATAAAGTCCTGGGTGTGATCTCCTAGGGCATGCAACCAGACATTACTTTGTTTAACACAAAACTTCTGTGCGTGTGCCCTTAGAACAGGGGTGGGGAACCTTTTTCCTGCTGAGGGCCATTGGATGTTTAGAACATCATTTAAGGCAGCGGTTCTCAACCTGTGGGTCGCGACCCCTTTGGTGGTCGAACGACCCTTACACAGGGGTCGCCTAACACCATCCTGCATATGAGATATTTACGTGACGATTCAGAACAGTAGCAACATACAGTTATGAAGTAGCAACGAAAATAATTTTATGGTTGGGTCACCACATGAGGAACGGTGTTTAAAGGGCCAGAAGGTTGAGAACCACTGATAGGGGCCCTACACATTAGTCAGCTTAAAAATTAGCCTGCTCTGTGTGGCCAAACATTTAATTAACTCACCCCTGATGGCTAGGCAGGGCCGGACCAAATGATTTCCAGGACCTTATATGGTCCCCCGGCTGAGTGTCCCCCCTCCCGCCCCCCTCCAGCTGCCTCAGAAGTTCTGGTAATGGCATCGGGAGATAGAAGGCATTCTCAATAAGAATTCCCTGTGAGATGTGTCCCTGAAGACGGGTGGTGGGTGAGGGGGAGAACCTGTGCATGAATGAGATGGAGGCCCGGGAGGTCCGCGATGGCTGGAGGATCCAGGCTCCCGGCGTGTGGCCCTTCTCAGAAGTTTGAAGCAGGGCGTTTTGGGACAAGTGGAGGGAACTACTTCCCTCGGTGTAGGGTGAACACCTGGGCTTCTGGAGGTACCCGGACCTCGCTCTGCTGGCAACTCCCAGCCCCTGTGAGCCGCTTCCCTTAGTTCTTAAACCTGAGGCTACGCCTGCATAGGGCTGCCGTGTGTGTCCACAGAGGATGTGGGCAGCGCCTGGGACATGGCAGTTAAGTCAGTGTGGGTTCCTGTGATCCTTCTAAAAGGTGGTACAAGTTGAACACGTGGGCTGGTTCCCAAGTGATAGATGATGCTACATTACACTTTCAGGGCGGGGGGGGGGAGGGGGCGGTTAGGGACATCTCTAACACTTTGTATGTTTCCATCTTATACCGAGACGTTTTAGGGGATCCAACTGTCCGGGGGTCCCTTTGTCAGAGGCAGAACCTTGAGACTGGAGAGACTGTGGGTCTGACTTCATTTGTCGCAGGCCTGTGTCGGAAGGCTTGCTTTTCTGACTTGGGATTGTGTGTTCTGGCAACTTGTGTGTTGCATCAGTGATTTGTTGCAATGCTTCCTATAGGGTAACCTTTCCCCTGGTAACAGGGCCTGGCCTGGAGGTTTTCCTCTCTGTGAAACAATGTCAGGGGGACTGTCCCCTTGCGGGGAACAGTTCTCCGATGTACAGAAGGGCTCTGTTCCCAAAGATCATTGCAAGTTGATTATTTGGAACGTGGAGCACATTTCCCCATAAAGACAGTGTGGTTGGGTTACTAGCCTGACCTACAAAGCTTTCTTTTTAGCATCTGAGAGTAGCAATTTACTAATCGGAGGGGGTCTCAGTGTTGGGTCCTGGGAGCAGGGCTTGCAGAACAGGTGGGAGGAGGAAGAGAGTTTCTGGTCTTTCTTGGGCCCTGGTTTGGATTCGGATTAGGTAGTTTGCTTTGCTCTTATCGCAGGTTCCCTAGCCTGCTCCTTAGGTCCCCTGGGCTTCTCTCTCAACAACTGACACCTTGTTTTTCTTGCAGAGAAAGGAAAGTCAGGGGGCCAGTGGGTTTGGTTTAAATACTCTGTCCTGGGAGTCTGTGTCTGGTTTACACTGGGGCTTGGGTGTTGGAGTCTTGGTTTAAAAGTGTGTGTGCGTTGGGAAGGGTTTCTATTTATTTGTTTGCTTTTTCATTTTCTTTGTCAAGATTCTCCGGAGGAGACCCCTCCAGCCACTCAGAGCTTTATCATTCCGAAAAAGGAGATCCACACGGTTCCGGACATGGGTAAATGGAAGCGTTCTCAGGTACCAGTGGGGTCTACCCTGCAGGGTCAGAGCTAAGGGAGAAATGGGGGCTTTTTCAGAGACACTGGTTTTCTGGACATGATGGGCTGTGAGCTCCTGACCCTCACCCCCTTGGAGCCACAGCTCTTAGAAGCTAGGAAGAGAGGTGACAGGAGATGACTGTCTCTCCTGTCAGGGGCAGTGGGAAGATCTCTGGGGGCTGGGGCCAGAGTAACCCTACAGATTGTGCTCCTGGTTCTCATACACCATCGCCCCTTGAGAGTTGTATTGGCTGACACGAGTGTCCCAAATGAAGGAGTGTGTTACGTGATTCTTGGTTACAAGTAACAGCAAGCTGGGGAGCAGTGTATCAAAGGGAGGGGAGGTTATTACATGGAAACCGAGGCCAGGGAAGTGACTGAGCTAACAATCCCTGGGAACGGGGGCCCAGAGCACTCCCGGGCAGACCAGCTTTCTGTGCTGCAGAAGATAACAGCGTGTCCCTCCCGCTGTGTCAGGCTGCGGAAAGACAGACTGAGAAAAAGAGCCAAGTTCCCATTCCCAGGGAAGGCCTTGGGTCCAGCTCCAGCCAGGTGCCGGCCTGGTCTGGTCAGCTGGGGTGGGGAGTGTCCCTTGTAGAGAAGGGGCAGGCTTGGGGTCTTGGCAGGCTTGGCAGGTTTCTGGTGAGGAGTCTGCTGTGCTTACACTGCTCTAGGCCATGGCCGGCAAGCTCATTGGTCAACAGAGCCACATATTCACAGGACAACGATTGGAATTTCTTTTGAGAGCCAGATTTTTTAAACTTACACTATATAGGTAGGTACATTGTTATTAACTTAATTAGGGTGCTCCTACGGCTTAGGAAGAGCCACACTCAAGGGGCCAAAGAGCTGCATGTGGCTCGCGAGCCGCAGTTTGCCGACCATGGGCCTAGGCCACAGGTTGGCAAATGATGCCTGCCAGACGAAGCTGGCTCTCTGCCTGTTTCTGTAAATACAGTTTTGTTGGCGCACAGCCGCGCTCGTCCGTGTGCCTGTTGTCTGGGCTGCTGTCACACGACAGGGGCAGAGCTGTGTGGTCCAGGGAGCCTGAAGCATTTACTGTCTGGCCCGTTGTCGGCAAAGTGTGCCCGTCCTGCTCGAGGCACCAACATATTAGGGAAGTGTTGGTCACGTTCTCTCCTGATGTGCATGCTGAACGATGCTCTTGTGATGATGATGACGATGGTGGTGGTGGTGGTGGCATCTGTAGAGACTGTACACAGTCACCTTTGTCAGAATGTCCTGAGTTTTAGTCACCAAGAGACTCGGACCCACATAGGAGCAGGGACTGTGGAGGATGCCCCTGCCCCTTGCTCCCGCCTCTGCTTGCATCCCAGTGTGCTTTGCAGGGGCAGTTGTGGGCACTGCCAGTCAGGATGAGGCTCAGGCTTGCCTGGGCCGGGGGAGTTGCTTAGGTGCTGTCCCCCACTCCCGCCTGCAGCCATTCCTAGGCTGGCAAGAGGATCTGCTATAGAACACCCCCCTCTAGACACTGAGTGGTGGGTTCTCAGGACGCATCTGGGGCTGGTACCCTTTAGGCTTAGATAAGGAGGAAGGAAGAAAGCGAGGGGCAGAGGGATGATGAAGAAACAAGACTGAGCAGTCCCTGTTCCCAGGAACCGCCCCTCCAGGGCCTGTGCCTCAGCGCTTTTCTATCCCCACGCTGGGCGCTCCCTGCAGCCCAACAGGGACGAGAGTGCCCAGCGGGACCCGGGGATGGGTGTGCTGAGAGACCCGGCCATGGGCAGAAGACACTTCTCCTGGGAGCGGGCATTGCACCAAGGCAGACAGCCGGCGGGGAACCATCTGGAATATGAGCAGGGAGAGGGCCCTGGGTGGGTTCCTTGGGCTCCTGGTGGTGTAGTACAGTGGAGTTTGGTTGGCTGGGTCCGGCTCCACATCTACTGAGATCTTGGTCTTAGGAGACGTTGGGCAAGTCACTCTCCTGAAGCCTTGGTTTTCTCCCCTGTAGAATGGGGTCAGTGATAGTGCTAGCTCCTGGGCTGTTGTGTAAAGAAACTGCCGGTAGCAAGAGTGAGCACACAGTAAATTCTGGCTGGAGGCCCGGGTGTCATTGGCTTGCCAGTGGTGTGGGATGGAGGGGGAGGGTGGGGTATTTGACATTATCTTTCTACTGCTCCTGCTACCTGGTTGGGAGCCAGGGGCAGCTTGGAGCATTTTGGTAACTGGGTGCAGCTAGGGTATAGAAAGAGTGGGGGTCTGACAGCCCTTTCCACATCCCACTGTCCTCCTCTCCTGTTTGGTAGGCATACGCCGACTACATTGGATTCATCCTTACCCTCAACGAAGGTGTGAAGGGGAAGAAGCTGACCTTTGAGTACAAAGTCTCTGAGGTAGGCATGGGCAGGGTGCCTGCTGTGGCAGGGCCTTCCAGAAATAGCTCCATGGAGTCCTGTGTGCTCATTGCCCACAGCGGGGCCAGTGCAGAAAATGACATCATTCAAACACAGGTGCAGTTGACATTTTTGTATCTATACTTCTCACACTTTTTTAAATCTGTGAATAGAAAATTGGATCGAGGTAAAGATGCCATTTTATAGCCTGCATTTTTGCTAACTGGTATGTTTATATACATTTTAAGTCAAAAGAGATCACAAAAGAAGTAACCGTGCTCACTGAAGAGATTACTGAGAAACGTGTGTAACGTTACCACTGGCCTCTTGATATCTTCCCTCTCGTAGCTGACGGTTAACAGCTGGGGGAGTGTCATCCAGACCTGTCCCGTGAGCTCGTCCTCTCCTGCATGGGAATGACTGCCTCATTGAGCCATGCCCTCATTGGTTTAAACAGTCCCCTAACTGTAGACTTTTAGGTTGTGTCCCTAAACATTGCTGCTCTGAATATCCTTGCACCTACATATGTGGACGTTATTTCCACGTCTAGGAGTGGAAACATTGAGTTGAAGGGCACACTGCTAGGTGGGTGCTCTTTGGCTGGGTTTCAGAGACAGGCCTATTTGCGGAGGGAGGGCAAGAGCTGTGGGGAGGCTGATACCCCTGGGAAGGTGTGGTCCTGTAGTTGTTTGCTCTGCTGGAGGCCTCCAGTGGCCTTTTGGATTCCTGTCCCAGTTGGCCCAGAACCACCTTGAGCCTCTTATCTGAGACACCAGGGCCTGAGGAGCCTCTCTCAGTGTCTTGTCTGACCCAGCTCTCTAGCTGTAGCTTGTGCCTGGCCCAGTCTCCACCTGGCTGAGGCTCACATTGGCCCTAACTGGCTGCTGGGTGGCCGAGGTCCTCTCCTGTCACTGGGGGGGGAGCCAGTCTTCTCCTGGGAGCTGGCCCACTCAGTGCTCCGGGACTGGAGGCCCAGGTGCAGGGGATGGGAGAGCGGGCTCCTCTGAGCCTGTGGCAAGAGATGCTCTGCTCTGCTCATGGGTTGGGGAGTGTGGTGGGAAGGCTAGTTAAAGGGCATGTTATAATTACCCCAGCAGATTCTGAGCTGCCAAATCCCTCCCAGGTCCCTTAATTGCCTCTGAGGCTTTGATGGTAGCAGGCCACACCAGCCAGGTGTTGTCTTAGCACAGGACTGTTCTTTTGGCAGAGTTGCAGCGTGGTTAAGTGCCTGAGTTCGGAGTCAGGCTGACCGGGTTTTCATAACCTTTCACTTCTAAGCTGAGTGACCTTGTTTCCTGTGAACCTCTGTCCTCATATGTAGCGTGGGAAGAGCCACAGACCTACTCATGGCCCCTGGGGAGGATCTGCTAAGATCCCACGTGTAGGGTGGTTTTGCACAGTACCTGGCACGGACAAACAACATTATCATTATTAGCTACTAGAGGCTCAGTGCACAAAATTTGTGCACTGCAGCGGGGGGCGGGGGGTGCTTCCCTCAGCCTGGGCCTGTGCCCTCTTGCAGTTTGGGAGCCCTTGGGATGTTTGACTGACGGCTTAGCCTAAGCTAGCAGTTGGACATCCTTAGCGCTGCCGCAGAGGCGGGAGAGGCTCCTGCCACCGCCGCGGCGCTCAGCTTGAGCCCAGCTTCTGGCTGAGCGGTGCTCCCCCTGTGGGAGTGCACTGACCACCAGGGGGCAGCTCCTGTGTTAAGTAAGTATCTGCCCCCTGATGGTCAGTGCACATCATGGCGACAGAGCGTTCCACCGTTCGGTCAGTTTGCATATTAGCCTTTTATTATATAGATTGTAAGCGTTAGCTGTTTTGCATTTCTAATTTCCAGTAGTGTTGTTGCTTCAGTTCGGGCTCTTCCTGAGCTGGGGTTCATCCCAGCACCAGGGGGAGTGGCCTGCTCCCCACTCAGTGCACAGAGGTGACTGGTCTCCAGCGGGCTCCCAGGTTCTGCCCACAGCTGGCAGGGTCAGCGGGAGGCACAGCTCACAGGAAGTGGCCTTGGCCCACGGATGGGAGCTGTGTTCTGCAAAGAGCTGAGGTCCGAGAAGGCCTCAGAGTATTGCTTGCCAATTCCAAATAAATGACCCAGAGGACTGGCTGTGAAAGACATGAGTTTATCAGGACTATGTGTGTACAGGGGCGGCCTGTCAGTGATGTCTCTGCAACACAGTCTGTCAGTACAGGGCTGTGTAGGGTACAGAAAACAAAGCAGCCTGGCCAGTAGCTCAGTGGTTAGAGTCAGCCCACCCACCAAGGGTCTCAGGTTTGAATCCTAGTCAAGGGCATGAACCTGGTTTGCAGGTTTGATCCCCGGCCAGGGGGCATGTGCAGGAGGCAACCAATGGATGTGTGTCACATTAATATTTCTCTCTCTCTCTCTTTGTTTCTCTCTCTCTTCTCCTCCTCACTCTCTTTAAAAAGCATAAATGAAAACGAAGTCCTTGGGTAAGGATTAACAAACAAAAACAAAGCGAACGGTGAGCTAAAAATGCCAGCTGTTTACCATCCGGCTCACATCCGGTAACAGCTTCTTTTTGGCCATTCCTTTACTGAGGATCTGGCCAGGCTCCCAAGGCCACAGCACACTCACAGATGGCCTCCATGATAGGCCTCAGGGCGGGAGGTGCAGTTGGAACTTGGGAAGGGGCCCATGTTCTCACGTACCACCCAGCTGTCTTCTGCTTGGTTCCGTAGGTCTCCTGATTCTTCTCACTGCTGCCTCCCACTACAGGAATGGCAATTGCAGCTGTGGGAGGGCACAGTGGTCTGGGTGGCGGCTTCCAGACTGCCTATAGCAAGGAGCAAGCCAGGGTGACGTGGGCTTGTCTATGTCCGTGTTTAGAAGGCTTTCCTTCGTTTTGAGATTATGTCTGTCCTTTGGGTTAGAATTTTTGATTTTTGCAAAATAAAGATGATAGATAAGTCTTATTTTTATTTATTTATTTTTTTACTGTTGTTCTGTTTGATTTTTAAAACGAGAGCAAAATAGAAAATGTCTCCAAAATTTTACTTGTCCATGAAATCCAAAAAGAAAGCATTGGATTAGGGAGAAGTGCAGCTCAATGTATTCTTTGTGTTTTCAGATACAAGCCCACAGTTCTCTCTCCTCTAACCTTTTCCCCCAACTAGCCAAACAGTAGAGGCCTCCCACCCCCAGTTGAAAAGCCGTCTGCAGAAAGAGGAGCTCAGAGCCTTTCCATTGTTCACTGGTCAGCCGGGCTGCTGGGCCTGGAGCACCTTCTTAATCCTCCTCCATGTGTCACCAGAGATTGACATCTCTGGACGGGCTTGCGGGTGCTTCCCAGCCAGGATTATTGCAGCATCCTCCTCAGTCCCAGGTCAGGTTTGCTCTGTCCCTGTTATCAGTGTTCCTGGTGACCTGGTTCTTCACCAAGACAGATTCTGACAGCACTTTCTGCCACATTTCAGCGAGGCAGACTTATGTCACCAGGCCCCTGCTTCAGGCAAGTGTAAAGGGAGCTTTGTCCTCTACGGGTACGTTTCTCCTCCCAGGCCTCAAGCATAGGGAACAGGGTGACGAAGGCCGTTGTCATGTTGCACAATGACAGGAGGCACCACTTACATGGATAGCAATGTGATTCCTGCCTGCTGGTGCTCTACAGGGGGGCATTGGCTAACATGTATACCATTAGCTCAAGCCCGCCTCCCCACCCACCCACCTCCAAGTACACACACAGCTCTTGGGAAGCATCTCTGCATGGCAGACCTGACCATGCCTTGCCCTCATCACAACTTTTTCTGTGGGCACCACCCTGCTAGTTCCTACCAGTGCAAGGAGCTCTGGAGGCATCTCCTTAGACCAGCGGTTGCCAACCGGTGGTCCATGGACCACTGGTGGTCCGTGAGGTCCGAAAGGTTGGCGACTGCTGCCTTAGACTGTTCTGCCCAGTAGACACAGGCACGACCCTCCTTTTGGCAGGCTCCTTCCTCCCAGGGCCACCTGACTTGGAATGTCTTCTGTATCATGTTCTCCCTGCGCCTTTCGTCGCCCCTCACGTGGCCCACTCTGTCAGCCTCATCTGCAAGGAGCCCTTTCTCACCGTCCTCACAGACCTGTGTCTCGGATAGGCAGCCTCACCTAATTTCTCGTTGAGTAACACTGTGTGCTCATGTGGCCCTGGCCTGTGACACCGATTCCACTCTTAGTCCCGGCCCTCCGTGGGAAAAGCGGGGATGAGGGACGGGATCTTGAACACCTGTGGCCCTACAAGGCATTACCCACGCTGCTACCTTTGACCAGCATTTTCACGGAGGATGAGCTGCCAGGTTGTTTATCTCAGGCTATCTGTGGTAGTGAACGGTTGAAAAGAACCCAAACGTTTCACGGTGAGGGATTCGGTAAATAAATTGTAGTTACTGGCACAATGAAGTCTTAGTCACTTACTAGAGGTTATTGTAAAGTCATGTTTACATATTGATGTGGAATGAGGTTCATGAGGAAATAGCAGGCTACAAAGCCGCGTGTGCCCTGTCACCCATGTTTAGAGCTTGTGTAATCATACACCATCACCTTGTGCCTGCACTGCAGCAGGCATCCTTCATGGGGTGTTATTTAGTTCTCATGACAGCCTCGAGAGCTATCTATCAGCATGCCCACTTTAAGATGAAGAAATAGGCACAGAGCGTTCAAGTCACTGGCTCAAGGTCTGTGGCAACTAAATGGTGTTTTCTGAATCGGTCCAGTTGCCTTCAAAATTGTCACCATGATAAAGCAATAGAAAACACTGGAAAAATATGAAGAGTATGTTAAAAAGTAAATAATGCTTATTTCTGGGTGTTAGGATTACTGGTCATTTTTGTTTCTTCCTTTTACATTTCTGTTTTCTGTGGTGAGGAGGTGTGATGTACTAAATAGAAGACCACACTGATTCTAGTGAAAAAGGTCAGGTTTGCCCAGCTGGCGTGACTCAGTGGTTGAGCATTGACCTATGAACCAGGAGGTCATGGTTCAATTCCTAGTCAGGGCATATGCACAGGTTGCTGGCTTGATCCCCAGTGTGCGGGGCATGTGGGGGGCAGCTGATCAATGATTCTCTCTCTCATTGATGTCCCCCCCACTCTCTCCCCCCTCCCTCTCCCTTCCTCTCTGAAATCAATACAAATATATTTGAAAAACAAAAAAGAAGGTCAGGGCTGCAGTTCGTGCTTGTCCAACAGCTCCTTGAGGCTAGTCAGAGAACCAGCTGCTGCAGCCACCCTTGTCCCTTCAGCCTGGCGCTGGTCCCTTTCCGGAAAGCTCACTATGCTCCCCTGGCCTCTCTTTCATACTCAGTGTGTTTGGAAGGGGCACAGCAAGGAGGAAGCCAGGTAGCACCATGTCTTGGGGTCATTGTTCAGCAACCGTGGGGACTTCCCTCTGGCTCTAGCTTGGTCATTGCGTCCTGCTCCTCTGTTTTGCCTCCACAGGCCATTGAGAAACTGGTCGCTCTTCTCAACACTCTGGACAGGTGGATTGATGAGACCCCACCAGTGGACCAGCCCTCTCGGTTTGGGAACAAGGCCTTCAGGACCTGGTATGCCAGACTTGACCAGGTGAGGCCGTCACAGGCATATCAGAACCACTGGGAGTTTGTTAAGATGGCACTTCCATTTACCAAAAGTACAGATGCATTTAGCCACCCTCTGGGAATGACCGTGTGGATGCCATGTTCTCTGCACAGGGCTGTTTAGTAGGCAATTGATTGAAACACCCTAGGTGTCCGTCTGCAGGGGATCAGTTAAATAAACTAGTACCTCCGCCTCTGGAGCACTGTGCAGCTGTAAGGAGGAATAAGGAGTCCCACTAGGGAACTGAGGGAAGGGACTGCGGTCTACTGTCAGGTTGAAGCGCAGCCAGGCCTATGATGCATATTGCAAGCTGCCTTTTGGTTAGAAAGAGGGAGAAATAAAAAGTATGTTTATATTGCCCAGTTTGCATAGGGAAACATCACTGGAAGGATACACAAAAGGCAAATAAAGCTGTGGTTTCTTTTGGGGGGCAAGGGAGAGGAGGGTGGTGGGGACAAGGGCGGAGTGGGACTTCTCAGTGTATCCCTTTTATCACGTTTATTTTTTAATCATATGAAGGTGATTCCTGTTCAAAGCAAACAAACAAACAAAATGCAGGATGGCAACCCCATCCTCAGAAAAGCAGTCTGTCAGCCCAGATGGGGTCTGAGAATCCAGATTTTCACCGGGTCTCCAGGAGATTCTCAGGCCAGGTGTCCACACACTGACCGTGCGAGCTTGGGTTCTCATTTCTCTGGCCTGGGGTTTTCACGTGGAGCAGAGGGGGCTCCAAGGACCCAGCAAAATGCTTTCCTTCCCTAAGAGTAGCTCGGATGCCTCTGGATTCTAAGATGGCACATGGGCTTGAGTTGTTTTTTTAAAGATTTTTATAGAGTTTACTAGAGACCTGGTGCACAAAATTCGTGCACAAGTACAGTCCCTAGGCCTGGCCGGTGATCAAAGCGTGAGCATCTAGCATGGAAGGGCAGGTCCGAGCTGACTTCTTGGCCCTGGGCAGTACCTGGGCCCTTGGGCCCTGCATGCCCCCTTCCGCCTGAGCCATTGGGCCCCTGCCCGGCTCCCTCAGCACTTGGGAGCCGGGCGGTGGCCCCGCCCCCCGCCCCCACTGCCACTGATTGCCATTTTCAGGGCGTTTGGCAGGGTGACTGGGCCCCGCCTGGCTCCCTCAGTGCCTGGGACCCAGGCAGTCGCCCTGCCCCCCACTGCCGCTGCTGGTCACTGTCTGCTGAGCAATGGGTGGGACGATCGGGCCCCACTCGCACCCACCTTGGCCTGGTGCTGCCCGCTCACCTGCTCCACCCTGCCACGATCCCGCTCTCATTGGGGCCCATCAGGGCCGGCACTGCCGCCCACTGCCAGCACCACGTCGCAGATGCCCACCATGTTCCATGCCGCCACCTGGTGGTCAGCGTACGTCATAGCGAGTGGTCGAACTCCCGGTCGAAGGGACAATTTGCATATTAGGCTTTTATTATATAGGATAACTTAAAGCTGACATATTATAGCTGTACAGCTTAATGTATTTTTGCCCTTACTGTATTTTTACCCTTAATGTATATTTACCCTTGTACCCACCACCCATATTAAGCTATAGAACATTCCAGCACTTAAGCAGGACCCTCGTGACCCTCCTAGTTGATATCTCCCCAGCTCTTTTGACATTTTTTGAACTTCATATAAATGTCTGGCTTATTTTACCCAATGGTATGTCTGTCTGATTCATCCATATTGTTGTGTATAGCAGCAGATCTTTTTCATTGCTGCATAGTATTCCATTGTATGAACATAGCACAATTTATCCATTCTATTGTTGATGGACATTTCAATTGTGGGTTGTTTTCATGTTTTGGCTACAGTACAAGTCTGCTATGAACATCCTTGCATACATCCTTTGATGGGCATATGACACAAACTCCCTTGCTGGGAGCGTGAAGAAAGACGACATCTATGGGATGTTGATGAGTTACCAGATGGGAAAGTTTAATGTCTTATTTTCAGATCCCTGCTGTCTTGCCCCCAGGACCTGTCATCTGGAGGAAGAGTCAGCAAATGAAAAGCCACTCCAGAGTAGTCTTTGTTTTGTAAGAATAAATGCTCTCCCTTCTTTTCCTTCTGTGGCCAGTTCAGAGTAGGGGCCAGGCCGCCTGGCATAGCAGCCGGGGTCCTAGCCAGATGCTGCCCCTGGATGCTTGCCTACCAGGATGCTGCATAATCTGCTGCCACCACTTTGTGTCTCTTGTGTTATCAGGAAGCAGAAAACTTGGTGGCCACAGTGGTCCCCACCCATCTGGCAGCTGCTGTGCCTGAGGTGGCCGTTTACCTAAAGGAGTCAGTGGGGAACTCCACGCGCATCGACTATGGCACAGGTACCTGCCTTCCCCGGCACTTACTTGGCTAAACTGCGTCCTTTCTGGGCTGTTTCCTCTCTGCTTTCGGGTTGTCTCTGGGGACCCCTGAGCAAGCAGCCTGAGCTGGGGCACAGCACTGCTGGGTGCAAGGAGGCTTGGTGCTGTTCCTGCAGCTCTGGCTCCAACCACCAGGGGGAGCTGATGCCATATGCCTGCTGCCATATGAGCTGAGCTGATTCCTGTTCTTGGTAAAAATGGTCTCTCTGAGCTCACTGTCATCGCCAAAGTGATTTACTGAGCACTTACTATAGCTCAAGGCAATTGTTTACAGAAGCCTTGAGAAATGAGAGAGCTCAGTAGCCCCTGGCAGCACTGTGGCCACCTCCTCCCTATGCCCCTGCTCTTAGCCATATCCCCTGTGTTCTTGAGCTCTCAAGGAAACAGAACAGGTGGACACCTTAATGGGGGAGTGTTTTCCAGGTCAGGGGGTGGCTGAGAGGGATCCTTGCTCTGGTAGGCCCGCCTTTCCTTTCCCTTCCACCCCAACGCAGGCAAATGCGAGTGCTGCTGTTCTCAGGCCTTCCCCTTGCCTGACTACAGAGGTAGGCCTGCAGGGGGCCCCCTTGGACCTGGGTCCTGGGCAAGCTTTGTGTCTGCTTCCCCTGTTGCTAGGGAACAGGTTTATCAAGTTTTGGTACTTTGACCAATAGGGAAAGACCTGGGGGGGAGAGGGGCCAGGTCAGCAGGGGGTGGGGTTTTCTTCCCTTCTCAGTTGCTCTCAGATGTGCAAGAGTGATGGTTACCCCTGAATGATGATGGCTTGGATTCTGGCTGGTCATGATCAGAAACTGCAGGTGAAAGTAACAGTTCACAAGTTTTTTACGTCCCTGGAGGGTCCTTCATTCTGGAGGAGGACAAGAAGGCACGGAAATACTCTCTTCACCTCCCTCCAGTTACGTTTTCTGTGACTGTGACCATGGGTTCAGTCCCAAGGCCAGTCGGTGTTTTCTGTGTTGCCGACCATTCCTACTCGACGTGAGGGAGGAAGCAGGTGCCTTTGACCGCACGTGATCCTGTTGGAACGGGACCTGCTTGGAAGCCCTCGGTGGCTCCCGTTGCTGGGGATAACGTCGGAGCCTTGACTCTGGCTATGAAGCCTCTGACCTCAGCCTCATCTTGTTCCGCTTTCTCCCTCGCTCGCTGCTTAGCCGTACTGGCCTCCGAGGGCTCTTCCAGCATAGCACGTTTTTTTCTTGCCTCACGGCTTTTGATGCTGTTTCTTCTGACTAGAACGCTCTCTTTGCTTTCTCACCCCCATGCCTTGCCAGTTCTTATTCATCTTCCAGATTAAATATTATTTTCTTAGGGAACCCTTGAGCCCTTATGTCAGGGTCCCCCTGTGACAGTGTTCACCTTCCTCTCCTTCAGAGCTAGAATGTAGAAGTGATTGTGTATTTAATGTCTGTCAAAAACTGTCAAACAAGGGCAGGGACTGTCTGACATGGCAGGGACGGCCCTCAGAGTAGGTGTTCAGGAATTAGTGAGTTAAATTTACAAAATTAAACATAAATGCCTGTTTAAGAAGCAATAGCCTGGGCCTGTTAGGAGTAGAATTATAGCTCTGGTGGTTCCGAGGGCCTAGGTCTTGCTGGGCAGGAAAGAGACCCTCTCATTTCCATGTTGACCTCCCTCCTTGGAGGGGCAGTTTCAGTGACTGGGACACTGGTGAGACCAAGAATAGTCGCACTCCTTTTTTTTGGAAGACTGTCAACCTCGGCTGTTTTTACTCCCTCAGGACACGAAGCAGCCTTTGCTGCTTTCCTCTGCTGTCTCTGCAAGATTGGGGTGCTCCGGGTAGACGACCAAATCGCTATTGTCTTTAAGGTGTTCAATCGGTGAGTGAGACACGGGCAGGAGGGGTAACTGCTGTGGGGGGGGCGGAACGAGTGGCCTCTTTCCTCGTCGCTGTCAGGCTGGGGACGGTGCTAGAGGGTTCTGTGAGTGCCTGTGGGTTCTCCTGTCCTGCCCTAAGCAGCTGGGGCTGCAGATGGGCTGTCCAGGTCTCCTCCAAGCAGGTTCAAATCCGAGTGAAAACAAGTGATGGCAATGCTATGTCAGGATTGCTGACGCTTCCGCGGTGTTCGCCAGGTGGAGGCAGGCTGAGTGCTTTACATACGACTCAGTGACGTGGTTTGTCTAGTGTACTCTGTGATGGTCGCCCAATGACGGAATCGTTTAATGGCACATTTCTTAGAGCGTGTCCCAGTCGTTCAGCAGCACATGACTAATTCTCACAGTAACCCTAGGACAGTGATGGTGAACCTATGACATGCGTGTCAGAGGTGACACACGAACTCATTTTTTGGGTTGAATTTTCTCTGTTAAATAGCATTTAAATATATAAAATAAATATAAAAAATACAAGTCTTCGTTTTACCATGGTTGCAAAAGTCAAAAAATTTCTATATGTGACACGGCACCAGAGTTAAGTTAGGGTTTTTCAAAATGCTGACATGCCGAGCTCAAAAGGTTCGCCATCACTGGCCTAGGACGTGGCAACTGTCAGTCCACTGTATAGGTGAGGACACAGGCAGAGAAGCAGGCCTTTCCCTGCGGTCACACAGCCAGGTGAGCCCAGGCATCAGGCTCTGACCTGTGCCCTCACCACACAGACCACTGCCCGGGAGCGCAGGTGTGTTTCCGTCATTAGAGCGTTGACAGTGTCCATTCTGGGCCCTGCTGCAGCAATGCCGGGATGCAGGAGCTCCAAGGAGGTTTGGGCGCAGCCCCCGACAGCAGTGGCCGCCGAGGTTAGAGAAGCGGAGGCTCCTGCCGGGGCCTTCACAGGATCGGGAGTCGGTGGTGCTGACTCCCTTTTTTAGGAGGTGTTTCGCCCCTTTCATGGGCCAGAGGAAGGTTGCGTTGGGAGAAGACAGTAAAGCTGCATTATTTTGGGATATTCAGCTGATGATAACTTGTGCATGACTTCACTGAAATAGAGACCCGTTGTACTCTTAGGTGGTTATCTCCCTCCTTGCGTTCCCAGAGGCAGAAGAGTTGAGACTGTCCTTTCACTTTTCTGCCTCCCCTCTCTTCCCCACCCTCCTGTGCAGGTACCTTGAGGTGATGCGGAAACTCCAGAAAACATACAGGATGGAGCCAGCCGGCAGCCAGGGAGTGTGGGGTCTGGATGACTTCCAGTTTCTGCCCTTCATCTGGGGCAGCTCACAGCTGATAGGTACTGAGGGGCCAGGCACCCCTCTGCACACCTCCCCGCCAGAGCGCACTCTGTGTTCCTCCTCCGTCCCTCCTCCGTCCCTCCTGCCCAGAGAGTGACCCCTGGTAAAGCACACATTAGACCGGCTATCGCTGCTGACCTGCTGCACGCCGGCGTGGCAGGCTGCGGAGGCGGAGGCAGAGTTCCGCCGAGATAATGGATGGGACACGGGCCGGAGCAGCGGCCCTTGCCTGGCACATAGTGGACTGGTGTGAAATGCGCCCCACTCCTGGCAGCAGCTGTGGGGTTTTATGTTGAAAACCAGGGGCTCTTTGACTCGTGACCAGTGTCATCCGCTGTCGTCATTGAGCCACCTGCAAGGGGCCGACCAGGGAGCTGCCACCAGGTGCTGGGCAGTGGGCCGCTTGCTGTGGGCCTGCTCTGGTGGCCCCCGCTTTCCCTGGGCCAGCAGAAGGGGGTGAGTGCAGTGATAACTGTCTCGGCGTAGATCGAACTGCCTGTGACTGTCAGTAAATGGCCATGTGGTGGGCACTGCTTTGTGCCAGGCCCTGTCTGCGTGCTCAGGTGGGTTATCGCCCCAGGCCTCTCGGAGCCTGGGGACCGTTAGCGGACCCTGCGCAGGCACCGCCCAGCGCTTTCTGTGATTGGCAGGCGGCACTAGCAACCCTTCAGGGAGGTGCTGTTCTTGTCCCTGCCGCACGGAGGAGAGAACTGAGTCACACGGTTAGAGGGCAGCAGAGCCGCAGCTTGTTCCACTGGACAGACACACGCACCAGGCCATTTACTGCTCCTGTGAGGTCCAGTGTCCAGGGCACACAGGCAGGACTGGCCCTGGGGGGGTGTGGACCGTGTGGGCCAAGGTGGCATGAGCACCTGGTTCTGAAACCCGGGGCTCTTTGCTGTTCCCAGATCACCCGTATCTGGAGCCCAGGCACTTTGTGGATGAGAAGGCCGTGAACGAGAACCACAAGGACTACATGTTCCTGGAGTGTATCCTGTTCATCACCGAGGTGAGGGGAGGGGTGAGGGAGACGCCGCGGCAGCCTCCGGGCTGGAGTAAACAGAGATGGTGGCTTTGGACAGAGGAGCCAGAACTGCTGCTCAGAGACAGCAGGGCTGGCCCGGAAGGCTGGTCATTGAAAAGGAAGCCCCACTAGGCCTCTCTGAACAGCTGTCAGCTTCTGACCGTCCAGGGTCTCCTCCCCTAAGTTGGCCGCCTGGGGTTTCTACATGACTCGCTCACGAGCAGACTCAGGGACTGAAGCACAGGTTTGAAGGTGAGGGGTGTCGGCAGCCTGCAGGCGGGGCCCAAGGGTCTGTAGAGCTCCATGTGAGCGGCTGTGTGGGATGAAGCCATCGCAGGAGTTGGGGAGATGCTAGAGTGGACGGCAGGACAGATTCCTCTGAAGGGATGCGTCTGTCAGAGCCGGAGGACGGGCGGGTGCAGGGCCACGGGTGAAACCAGCAGGCCTGGGCCTCCCGCAGTGCAGCCTTGGACTGCTTCCTCAAGATCGCATTGGGAGCTTGTTAAAACACACATCCCTTGCCTTGGCTGGTTGCTCAATGGTTAGAACATTGGCCCTCGGACCGAGGGGTCTTGGTTGGATTCCCAGTCAAGAGCACATACCTTCATTGCAGGTTCAATCCCCAGCGAGAGGCAACCAATCAATGTGACTCGTTCTCTCTCCCCCTCCACCTCCCCCTCCCATCCACTCTGTCTAAAAAAAAACCCCAAAACAAAAAGAGAATGGAAAAAATACACTTCTCAGGCGAGGATTTTAAGAAAAGCACATTCCTGGGCCCCTCCCCAGCTTTCAGAATCAGTCTTGGAGGACGAGAGCCAGAAGTCTATATTAAACACACTTTTCAGGTGACTGCACATGAAAGTCAGGAACCCATTGCTCCCAGGGCCTCTGCCAGGAGGGCCTGCCATTCTTCCTGCCGGTACTGCCCTCCCCCCACTTCCACAGGGGCTGGCTCGCTGGCTGGAGAAGGTCTGTGTCCGCTCTCTTGCCTGATGCTCACATGCAGGCCTGCTGGCCCCGGGGTTGTCCCTGGCACACCTGTGGACCCCTACCTGTGGGGCTGCTGACTTGGCTGCCCGCTCTGAGCACCCTGAAGAGGGGGAGAAGCCTGGTTAAGCAGCTGGGGCTCCAGGCTCCTCCTGGTCAGCATTCAGCTCAGGCTTCTGCCCAACTCCAGAGGCCAGAGGGGAATGACACATTTTTCCAAGTCAGCAAATGGACCCGGACTGACGGCTGGGCGGCCCCACGTCATTTCAGAGATCTGCTGCCTTCAGCAGTGTAGCCGCCCAAGGTCGGCAGGACTGCGGGCAGCCTGGCTCACTGCTGCGAGGGCCAGTCACGTGCTGCTCCCTCCAGAGTGGAATGCAAGGGTCGGCAGAGCCTGGGGGGCCCCAGGAGGAGCTGGAGGAGCAGGATGGGGGGAAAGGGGTGCACGTGTTATGCTCGCTTGGCGCACGTGGGGTAAGAAGCTAAACCATTGGTTGCCAACCGGTCCGAAAGGTTGGCGCCCGCTGGTTTAAGGAAACGTTTGGAGCAGCGGTCGCCAACTGGTGGTCCGCGACCACTGGTGGTCTGTGAGGTCCGAGAGGTTGGCGACCACTGGGCGCAACTGTTTTGGCTCTCCATGGTGGTGGGCCAGTCCCTTGGGTCCCTGTCAGTAATTAACAAGGAAGAAGGTGAGGCCGAGCTTGAGGGAATATGGGAATTGACTTCAGGTTAAACTTTTGTTTTTTGTATTTTTGTTTGGTTGGTTGGTAATGGTGGTATAAAAACTCAGTTTGGGACCCAGTTCCTCTGCTAGAGAAAAATCCTACAGTGGCCACTAGGTGGTGCTAAAGGCATGCCAAGCTTGGAGGTGGTTTTAACGTGTAACTGGGGGAGAGGCCTGAACTGGGAGGGGGACTTCTCGGGGTTCCACACCCTCTCTGCACAGCCCGTTTTCACGTTGGGTTGGTGCCCGGGTGTGGTAGTAAACATTGGATGCTCGCCGGGTGTGCCCAGGGCTGAGGTGACCGGTGAGGGCCATTTCACCCCCCTGGCTTGGCTGCTGATGGCAGCATCTACGCTACCCCAACCCCTACCCCCTGCCACCTCAGACCAGCATTTTGTAGCCCCTGAAGGACGAGTGAGTGACCTGGCCCGGCACACCCTGACACAGGGAGGCCCGAGGCCTGACACTGGCACGCGGGGACCAGGCGGCCGGTGTGCGGCTCTGTGTGCTTTGTCCGGAAGGGGCAGCGTCCCTCGGTGGGGCTGGTGCAGTTGGAGATGAAACAAAACATGTAGGAGATGGATCCGGGCCTCTCCTCCGGCTGCTCTCTTCCTGCCCTGCTAGCCCTGGGCATCCCGCCTGGCAGAGCTGCTGTGGCGTCGGAAATGCCGCCCGGCGCCTTTAAGAGCAGGGCAGGCAGGAAAGAATTTCAGTTTCAATCTGGCTTCTAAATTTGGAGTTTTGGGAAGGGAGGGATCAGATTTCAGCTGGAAGGGAAGGAGCTGACAGGAAGGCGCTGTGCAGAGCCTCCCCCACCCCGCCCCATCCCCCCTCGGTTACTGACAGAGGAACCATTTACAAAAGGCCGATTCTCCTGGGAGTGGAGAGGCAGGAACGCAGCGTCTGTGAGTAATTTCCTGCTCAATATGGCTGCTCTGACTCACACGATTCCCCTGGGGTCACTGCGGGCCTGCAGCCGGCTTGCTTGTTCTCGCTCTCTCTCTTCTCCCTTTGTGGCTAGAAGGAGCTAGTTTTTTTTGTCTTCTTGCCCCATTCCTTCCCCCTCAGCTGTTTTCCTTTCCCAGAGTTGCAAGTCTCCTTTTGAAGGACTTAGGGAGACCTTGGGAGGCAGCTCTGGCTTTTTCCTGGGGGCGTCAGGGCCACTGGGGCTCTGGAGCTCGCCCCCCTGGCTCTGCAGCAGGCCAGGCTGGAGACCTTGGGGCCCTTGCCCGGGCCCTTAGGGTGAGGCTGGCCCAGGAAGCAGAGCCTGAGCCCTTGCTGAGCAGGCCCCTGCAGCTGCTGTGGGACGAAACCACAGGGTAGCAGCAGGGTCCTCCTGATGGTGTGCACATGGAACCCTGACCAGAGTGAAAGTGGCCCCCCTCTCCTGTATCCCTGAGCTCAGGTCCTGGAAGTTTGCAAGAGAGGCCTGGAGCCCAGCCCCGTCCCCAAGGGTAGAGAGCCTGCAGAGGGGGCGGGGCCACGGGGAGGGAAGGCTGGGGTGGAGCCTGCTTGAGTGGGACAGTTGGAACCAAGATCCCTGAAGGCCAGGCTCCTGCAGGCTGGGGCTCCTGGCTACCCCCCTCAGATAGAGGAGGGGGAAGATTCTGGGTGAAGGGACTGGCCCAGGAGAAGCCCTGTGGGCACCAGGGTGGATTTTGTCTCTCCAATGCAGCGTTTCTCAACCTGTGGGTCGCGGCCCCCTTGGGGGTCGAATGACTCTTTCACAGGAGTCGCCTAAGACCATCGGAAAACACATATATAATTACATATTGTTTTTGTGATTAATCACTATGCTTTAATTATGTTCAATTTGTAACAATGAAAATACATCCTGCATATCAGATATTTACATGACGATTCATAACAGTAGCAACATTACAGTTATGAAGTAGCAACGAAAATAATTTTGTGGTTGGGGGTCACCACAACATGAGGAACTGTATTAAAGGGTTGCGGCATGAGGAAGGTTGAGAACCGCTGGTCTAATGCCTTGGGCTGCGGCCTCACTGCTGGAGGAAGGAGCCTGTTGTACTGAATTTGGGGGGTGAGACAGGCTTTTGGGGGACTTGGGTCAGGAGAGAGAGATGACAGTTTTGTAAGAGTTGCCCTTACTAAGGAAGTGGAAAGGCCTGTGGGGTCACCTGGCAGAGGCCACAGCCAAGGGCAGGGCTGGGGGTGGTGATGCCCAATATGCAGAGAGAGCTTTGGACCCCTCCTTCCTCCCCAGAATAGCCCCACCTCCACGCACAGCCTCTTCTGGAATCTTCCACACTCTCGGGGTCCAAGTCGACGCTTCCTTGCCAGCTTAGCCTCTTTGCTTTTTAAACTCTTTCTTCTGAAGCCCCGTTCCCCCAGCGTCCCTGCTGCTTATCTGCCAAGGAGGGCGTGGCGCTGAGGGGACTGAACTGCTTGCTTGTTAAATGCCAACGTGCTGGCCTCGTGCTGAGGGGCACACTCGAGCACACACTTCCCGGTTCCAGCGCTGTAGTGTCTGATGCCCGAGGACTCCATGACCATGCTGCTTGACGCAGTTTCTTCCTTCCCAGAGGCCAGCTTTCTGGCCAGAGGAGGGACCGGAATGGAGCTGTCCTGCGCCTCCTGCCTGTCCCTTGCTGGTGTGGTTCCCTCCCTTCCATACTTCCTGGCCGGGTCAGGCCGGTTTTCTGAACAGACCTTCCTCCACCTCTGCAGTCGGTGCCTGGGTTTGGGCTTACCCAGCTTGGCCCTCCTTCAAACCCACCCCTCCCTGGGCTCTTCTAGCTCTGCCAGTGGCAGGCGCAGGCCAGGTGCCCAGTGCAGAGCCCACCCTGTGTGGGGGGCTGGGCTGGGGGAGTGGGGGTCCGGGCTGCTGCTGCTGTTTATTTAAGTGGGAGTGGGTCCCCATGCTGTCAGAGGCACCCTGAGGCCCTGGGGAGTTTGGGTGGAGATTTTATTTTTCTGAGGCTGCTGGGTTTGGTGGGTGGTGGGAATCAGACTCCTCCCTTTTTGTGGCTGTGGAAGAAAGAGGTTGACTAGGGATTATGTTTTCCCAGTGGGTCTTGCAGGCCAAGAGGGACCCTGTCTCTGTCCGTTAGTGCGCCTGTATGTGTGTGTGCCCCACAGGCAGTTGCTGTGGCCTGGTGCCCATGTGTGCGTGTGCATGTGTGTGTGAGTGCGTGCATCTGTGCATCTGTGTGTGCGTGCTTGACCTTGCCATGGGGGAGCAGGGCATGGGCTCCCAGGGGCCCACCTTTCCAGCTGTGGACTCTCTTTTCCAGATGAAGACGGGCCCCTTTGCCGAGCACTCCAACCAGTTGTGGAACATCAGCGCTGTCCCCACCTGGTCCAAAGTGAACCAGGGTCTCATCCGCATGTATAAGGCCGAGGTGAGGGGGGCTGGCTGGGGCCCTGGGTCCTGGGGCTGCTGTTTCCCCACCCCCACTCCACTGTTGGGCTCTGAGTTTGGCCAGCCCTTCTGACACTTGAGGCCTCAGAGTCTCCATCTGTGGGATGGGCTTTGAGAAAAGCACTGGACGGAGGCGCAGGCCCTGCTGCCGGGGTGTGCTGGAGGGAAAGTCTCCATTCCCACTGGTCAGAGGCCGGGCCCTCGTGGCTGTCACCATGGGACCCAGATGGAGACAAGCTCGGAAAAGGGCGTCATCCTTAGAGGCATCTTCCAACTGGTGCCTCTCTCACTGGTATCTGGTCTCTGGAAGGTGGACCTGGCATTTTAAAAAATATGTTTTTATTGATTTCAGAGAGGATGGGAGAGGGAGAGCGAGACATCGATGATGAGAGAATCATTGATCCGCTGCCTCCTGCATGCCCCACACCCAGGGATCGAGCCCACAACCTGGGCATGTGCCCTGCCCAGGAATTGAACTGTAACCTCCTGGTTCATAGGTCAACGCTCAACCACTGAGCCACGCAGGCCGGGCCGGAGCTGGCATTTTTAATGACCACTTGAGGTGGTCCTCCCCCACCCCCGCTGCGGGGGGGGGGGGTAGGGCAGTTGCTGGGCTTTTGAGGGTGTCCCCTGCCTTCTTTCCTTGATCTTCTTGGCACCCTTCTCCCAGCCAAGGAGGTGGCTTTTCTCTTGCAAGTAGAGAGGAGACGTTTTATTCCACCCTGTCCTTTCCACAGCTCCTTCCACATCTTGGGCAGAGCAATCTGAGCTGCTTGGCCTCGGCCGGGGAGGGCCTGGGTGTGAGGTCCCTCACCTAGAGCCGTTGGACCCCAAAGTCCCCTCCTTTCGCCTTAGGCGGGGATCTGAGTGTTGTTGTGGTGCCCCCTCTCGACCCTTGGCCCTCCGGCTGCCTCCCGCGGAGCGGGTTCTGTCTCGGGGCCACGGCATTGCACCCAGCAGGGCGGTCAGCGGGTTTGGGGTTTGGTAGTACAGAGGCTTTCAGTTGGCCCAGCCCCCTCTGCCTGGCCCTGAAGGGGTTAATGGCACTGGAACTGACCGGTCTGGCCCTCTCTTTCCTTTCCGCCCCTCCCCCTCCTGTCCTTTTCCTCTGGACTTCACATCCTGTGTTTAGGTTCCAGCCCACATACCTCTCTAATCTGAGAGGAGCCTTAGCTGGGCTCACAGGCCCCTTCCCGATCTCTGCCTGGAGAGCACCGCCCTCTGGGGGTGCTGTTGTTTCTGACTGGCCGCCCCCCCCCCCCCCCCCGGTCTTTCAGTGGGTGCTGGTTGGGAACTCTGTCACCCTGATGAGCCCTCACCCCTGCTGGCGGCTGTGTGTGGTGTGGGAGGAGCATATGGGAGGAGCGCAGGGCCCCTCGCACCCCACCCCCACTCCTGGGACGTGCCTATCACAGGCAGGACTCTGGTGCCTTTCCTGTTTGGGTTCTTAAGATGCTGTCCTGCAGGCTCTTAGTTGAGTAACTAAACTTATCCTGACCTGGGCCCTCAAGGGCAGGACAGGAGACCCGCCACCCTTCTGCACCTGCCCTTCCAGAGGCCAGTGAACTCTGGTTGACAGAGGATGAGGGAGGAGCAAACTCAGATCCAAAAGGCGATAGTGTCGTGAGGACGGACAGTCCTGTGTGGCCGTTGTCAGTGTTTCTATGGATGTTGAACACAAGGAGGACAGGGACCAAGACTACCTGCAGCTGGGACCAGATGGAGGGAGCGTGAGCAGAAAACACGGGAAATCCCAGCTCCGGTGCACGCAGGCGCAGAGCGAGCTTGCAGCCTTGCCAGGCACAGGGTGGCGGCCAGACTTCTTTGTGGGAACTCAGCGACCTGAGGAACACCGGGTCTCTGTGATGGTTTGCACCTTGGTCTTTGGTCCCTGGGTGTCTGTGGGGTCCCAGGCGCCCTGCCCAGAGAGCCAAGGGAAGGACTTGCTTTTCCAGACCAGTTCATTCTGCGGGGAAGCCCACGCTGTCAGAGGCCCCGCGCTGGGCGGCTTCAGGATTTGCAAGCGGCTGCCTGCACTGCACGCTGCCTGTCCCCCGTTCCTGAATCGGAGAGCCCAGGGCCCTCGGGTGGCGGGCCGGTCCCTCCTGTGCGGCTCTCTTGAGTCACCGAGCCCAGAAGGGCCTGCAGGCGTGCGCCTCCAGCCGGGACAGGCTGGTGTGGCTGGGCCGTCCCGGAGTTCCCTTTCACTGTCACCCTGGGGCAGCCTCTGCCTTAGCCCAGCCCCTCCCTTGGCTGGGGCCTGGGGCCTGGGGCAGCTGGTCCAGGGCCCTGAGGGTAGAGAGCAGGGAACTCTGCTCCGCCCCCTCCCCAAGCCGCCTGCCTTTGCGAGGAGAAGCAGGTTGACCTTTGACCCTTTTTCAAATTCCAGGGCCCTGCTCCCCCCTTTTACAAACTCCCACCACTTCCTCCATGACATAAGCACAATGGCAGCTGACTTTGCCTCTGGCCTAGATCTGCTGCTGCTCCTCCCCCCAGGGACCACCCCCAGCTGCTGCTCCCCACTTTCTCTGCCCCGGGCCCTGGAGCCTGGATGGAGCCTGGAGTCGTGCTCCAGCACTGAGTTTGGTTGCCTGTCCTTCCATGTCCACTGCACAAAAAGATTCCCTTTTCCTGCTCACCTCCTGGCCTCCCTGCAGGGCTGTGGACCCCCCCCCACCCCCACACACACACACACACAGCAGCCGCTGAGAGGAGGGAACTGGGCGGCCATGGCAGGCCTCTGTCCCTCTAAACCAGTTGGAAGTTGTGACCACAGCCACAGACTGGAGCTCACCCCCTCTAAGGCCGTAAATTTTGTTCCACCCCAGCCAGGAAGTGCCCAACATTCTGGTTGTTTCTGTGCGAGGAGGCAGAGCCTCAGATGCCTGGAGCCGCTGCCTGTGAGAACCGGCTTGTGACCAGGGCCTGTGTGCAGGGAGCTGGGGGCTGGGGCCCTGCCCCCCCCCCCCTTCCTGGCCCTGTGGTGCTGAAGCATTGCTGGCCCCAGCCAGAGGCAGAGGGGTGCCGGCCTGGGGTCTGCCTGCAGACGAGGCCAGCTTCTGGGGGAGCTTGTACATTCACTCTCTCCGTCTCCGTCTCTCCTCTCCTCTCCTCTGCAGCGCTCTGGGCTGAGGCCCTGGTGGGCTGGGTGAGGGGAGTAGGGCCATCCATCCCCTTGCCCAGGCCCTTGTTCTCTGCCCCCACAGGCTCCTGGGAGTTGCCCTGGAGGGGGCTGTCAGCTGGTTCTTATTGTCCCTCTCTGAAGTGCCAAGGTGCCTTTTTCAGCCCAAAGAACTGAAAATTAGAAAAAATGGGCCTCGGACTGTTCTCAGGCTTGGGTTCCAGTGTCCCCACACCTTTGTCCCAGGCTGGGACCTGGGCTAAGGGGTCCCCTAAAGAGCTGGATGGAGGGTTCTTTTTGCCTCTGGGGCCAAATCCCCCCTGAGGCCAAGCAGTGTCCCTTGGCTGCCTCTCTTCTCTGCTTTTGCTTTGGGGGTTGGGCTGCCTTCTCTCTCTCTCTCCCTCTCTCTCTCTCTCCCTCTCCCTCTCCCTCTCCCTCGCCTGCCCCCCAGTCTCCCACTCAACCTCAGCCTCATTCTCATTTGGTGGGTCTGATAATCTTGGAGTGGGTGGGCCTTGGGTGGGAGGGGTGGTCAGGGACAGGGCTGCTCTGCGGCCGGGCCGCCTCCTGAGCCCCATGGACACCTCTGGCCTGACCGGCTTGAGCCTCTGGGGTTGTCCAGGTCCCTTGGAGGCCTGAGCCGCGCAGCCCTCACCGCTCTGCTCTTTGCCTCCTTCCCGCAGTGCCTGGAGAAGTTCCCCGTGATCCAGCACTTCAAGTTCGGCAGCCTGCTGCCCATCCACCCCGTCTCACTGTGCTAGGAGGGGCTGAGTTCGCAGTTCCGGTGTCTGCGCCTCCCGCCCCAGCTATGGTCCCCTCCCCCCCTCCCTCTGTTCTTTCTGTTTGATGAGAGGCTGTCTGTTGGGGTGGGTAGTGGGTGCGGGTCGAGGAGGGCTCAGGGCATAAGGCTGAAATACTCAAATTGGGAGAAGTGACCAAAGTGTGGCCAGTTTCCTGACTCCGCCAGGTGGCTGGTCCGTGGGCCGTGCCCACCCTAGACTGCCTCTCCTCTGTCCCGTCCTGTTTTGAGATCCAGGCTGTTCTGGGCCACTGCCCCAGGGAGGGAGGGATTTCGCTGATTTTGTTGCTCTCTCAGGGGTGGAGCAGCTGCCCCCCCCCCCCCCCCCCCGTGGGTCCCTTTCCCAAGCCGCATTGGGTGGTGAGTGTTCTGAGGGCTGGAGGCCGCGGCTGGAGGGGGGCAGGGGGAGCCATTGGCTGTTCTTGCCAGTAACCCTGCCAGCTCCTCACGGCTGCCGGGGCCTTTGAGGACCTGTGCTCAGTGCCTCATCCTGGCTTTTCTGTTCTCTGGCCTGGGCTTTGCTGGGTTTTCTGCCATGGCCAAGCCTGTCCTCCCCGAGAATAGCCTCTGGAAGCTGCCCTTTGGGTGGGACTGGGCTCCTGGTGAGGCCTCCACTCAGCTTTCTGGGGGGGGGGGGCGGCAGGGACTGAGGAGGGGCTCTGGGCCAGCTGTGGTGGGGAGAACCCGGGTTCCTCTCCGTGCATTCTCACAGCCACTTCTGTTCCTCCTCGCCCGGCTGCTTTTCCAGGGCCCTTCGCCTTGCTTCCCCGCCCCGTGGACGGTGGGTGCGTGGCTGCGGGAGGCTGCGAAAGCCTGCTCCCCTTCCTCCCCCGCCCTGGACGCCCTGCTCAGGATGAGGGAGCGATGGCCCCCAAGCCCAGGCTTTGGTCTGAGGATGGGCAGGCCCACCCACGGTGAGGGGGTCCCGGTAGCAGCATGTCGGTTCTGGGGTTTCCTGGGGCTGCTCCTGGGACTGACTCTTGCAGACCCGCCCCTGCCCAAGCCCAGGCTGCCCTTCCGCATTCGCCACTCCGCATGTCTGGGCCCACATGCCCGTTGGGAACGGGGAGCACACGAGAAGCACAATCCAGGGTTTGAGTCTGGGATCCGGGCCCATGGCCTGGCGGAGGCTGGGACAGGGGTCACTGGAGCCACAGAAACAATTCCCCGAGGAGAGGCGCTGTCAGTGTCCGCCTCCCGCTCAGGTCCAGACCACGCCTTCCTGTGCCCCCACAGGCCCCCTCCGCCCCGTGGCGCCTTCACTGCTGTTCGGATTAAAGCCTCTGTTTTGCACCTCTCATCTGTGTCTTTTTTAAAAAAATAATGTTTTTATTGATTTTAGAGAGAGAGAGAGAGAGACATCCGTCTGCTGCCTCCCCAGAACTCGGATCCAGCCCACAAACCTGGGCATGGGTCCTGACTTGGAATCGAACTGGCAGCCTTTCGGTACATGGATGACACTCGGCCAGCGGAGCCACCGCAGCCAGAGCCACCTGTGTCGATCATGTCACATGTTCTGTCTTCACAGCCACAGGACTCTGTCCCCCACCCAGTCCCCTTCCCTTAGACTTTCCTGGGCAGCGAGGGGGTGCCCACTGGCATGGGAGTGGAGACCTGGGTTCAAATCCTGAGTGTCTGCACCCCAGCTCTAAGGTCTCAGGTAAATTACTGAATCTCTCCGAGCCTCAGCTTCCTCATCTGTAAATGGGGACAGTCCCAGGGCAGCTGCCGGGATGAAGGAAGGATGTGAAGTCCTCAGCCCGGGCCTGGCACATAAGTGCCCAGTGCTCGCTGTGGCTCTTCTTGGAGAAGCGGCCCCAATCCGGCCTGGGAGCCTTGGGACCGGACTTGGCTAGAAATGGGCCCCTGCAGTTTTTAGGGGTGCCCTCTCCCCCTGCACCCCTTTGTCTCATGGTGAGCGGGGGTCAGCTGCTGTGCCTGAGACCCCTAGGACTTCCTCCACACTCCTGCCCTGGGCTTCTGTCTCCAGCGAGGCTTCTCCTGGCCTCGAGGTCTCGCCGAGCCGGGAGCCGCCATCCTGGAGCCCAGCTCTGGAGTCAGGCCGCGCTCGGTAGTGAGGAGCCCCTGATCTGAAAAATGGGCAGAGTGGTATTTAGAGCACAGGCAGTGAGATTCGCTCCTACAACAGCTGCCTGCACCCCCCTCGTGCTAGTGTGGGTGCGGCAGCGGGGCCAGGCCAGATGCCGGGAGTGGTGCGTGAGGATGGACTGGCAGCAGTTAGGGCGGTGAGGGGGTGACCTGTCACAGGGGTCGGGACAGGCACCTCAGAGGACATGAGAGCTGAGACCTGAGGAGGAGCCAGGGGCAAGGGGACCTCCAGCTGTGCTCCGTCCTGGCTCTCGGGGCCTGGATCACCCCATGCTCACGGGGTGAGGGGTGAGAGCGAAGAGGCCTCTCCTTTCTCAAGGGGAAAACCCGCAGGAAGCAGCTGGGGTGGGAGGCGGCGAAGGTCAGCGCTTGGTGCGCCAACACTCACACCAGCGGGGAAGCCAACGACAACTACCCACGTGCCACACCAGGACTTGGGGGACACCGGTGGGAACGGTGAGACTCCTGCCATCAAGAGCCTTCGAGGAGCCATGTGCACAGCTTGTAGGAAGGGGATGATCCCGCGCCTCCCTCCCTCCCTCCTCCCCAGCCTCTCTTTTTTATCTTTAATTTCTTTATTGGTTAAGGTATTACAAATGTGTCCTCTTCTTTATTGCTACGTTCATGTAAAAAGTTTGATATCTTTGGGGTAGTAAAAGAAAGCCACAGTGTGTATAAAGAAAGTTGTAGGAAGTTGAAAAAAAGCATGGCTTTAGTGTTTAGAAAAGCAGTTATGCATTGCTCCTTGGGTTTACTTATCCAGGCGATCGAAATTCTGGGTTTGGAACTCTTGGAAGTCTGCTGGGATGGTGTCATTGCGGCGATACGTAAGGTTGGACCAAATGATGTTTTCTTGGGAGAAGCAGAAGACGCCGAGCCGGCCTCGCACGTGGTGTCTACAGTGACTCCAGAGTCAGCCACCAACGGGGAGCCTTCACAGACTCGCACCCGGATGTAGCCACCTGGGGCCTGTGCTGCAGGAACCAGCGGTCGGATACCCTGTCCTTCCAGCCCAGGTCCTGGAGTCCTTCCACAGCAACTGACCCGGTCGCTGGTGTCCCCAGTGTGCCACAGGGAGTTCCCGAGATGCTCCCCGGACCGTCTGAGACTTAACGGCCTTCAGCTGAGTGCCAGGCTCTGCAACAGCCCGGAACGGGGTGGCCTGACAGTATGTCTGCTCTCTCTGCTTGCACATGACCACGTAGAAGCTGGAGCTGTCCTGGTAACCACAGATGAAGCCGGCGTAGTCATCATCCGTCTGGGTATTTACGTGGAAGGTCCCTTCGAAGTCAACTCCATTAAAAGCCGTGTATCCGACGGCCAGCCCGGGTCGCTGTTCATGGTCGGCACAATCTCCATGCCCTGGTTCAGGACCACCCAGTTGGGATCTATCTGGGACCCCTTCAGGGTCCAGGACCACGGCGGTCTGGTAGGCCCTGAAGTGGGTCAGGGTGACCTCGGCATTCTCCGGGCAGACGTCGATCCGATCGATGACCTTGTCCCGGTCAAAGTCTGTCTCACAGAGGTCTCACAGAGGTCTCCCACGCCCTCACTCTTGCTGTCCTCCTGGGCCGGGTGGGGACCAGCCAGCAGTTGTCCGGTCCAGGGGGCACCAGGTCTGGAATCGTCATCATCATCATCACACTCGTCACTGATTCCATCCTTATCAGTGTCCAGCTGGGAACTGTTAGTGACGGCGGGGCAGTTGTCTGTGCTGTCCTGGTGCCCGTCTCCGTCACTGTCCTGATGGGTGTCACAGGAGTCCCCAACCAGATCATTGTCCACCTCAGACTGGTTAGGGTTGCTGACATCAGGACAACGGTCACAGGCACCCCCCACGCCATCGCCATCCCTGTCCTGTTCGTTGGTCATGATTGGGAACTTCCTGGCAGCTGTCCAGAATGGTTTTTATTCCATCTCCATCCCTGTCATCATCGCAGGCGTCCCCCTTTCCATCCCCATCAGTGTCTTTCTGGTCATTATTTAGGACATCCCGGCAGTTGTCACAGGCATCCCCAAAGATATCTTGGTCGTTGTCTCTTTGGTCCACGTTGTGAGTCAGGACACAGTTATCCTGCTCACTCAGGATCCCGTCGCCGTCAGCATCCTCATCACAAGCGTCGCCAATGCCATCTCCGTCTGCGTCTTCTTGGCCACAGTTTGGCCCGTACTTGCAGTTGTCCTTCTTGCAGTTCCTTGCGGAGCATGGCAGTTCTTGGTCTGGGTCACTGTCACTGACCACATGCTTCCCACAGAAGTAGCCATCGCCAGCCCATCCGACACGCACGTCACGTCCCCCTGCCTCTCCTCGATGCACTGCGCGTTCACAATGCAAGGCTTCAGTTCTGGGTTTCTGCAGTTTCGCTCCGGTTTGCATCCCCTTGTCTGGTCACCAGTGTACCCGGGTTTACAAGGCCCACAGCGATAAGATCCCAAAGTGTTAGTGCATATCGAGGTGAGAACACACGCTCCATTTCAACACTCATCAATATTACTGCAGACCTGTTTGACTTAGCACGGCTGATCCCTGCACCCTGCACCACGGACCCTGTGAAGCCCACCGGGCAGGCGTCACATCTGAAGGTGGGAGCTAAGTTCACGCAGTGCACACCCAGGTGGCAGCGCCTCCCTCGCTCCCTCCTTCTCTCTCTCTCCCCCCCTCTCCCTCTCCCTCTCTCTCGTCCTTGGCTGCATTCGAACCTCAGGCCTTTCAATCTCCTGGCCGAGGCTCTATCCACTGAGCCAAACCAATCTGCATTCCTCTACCTCTCTTTTTTTTAGGGCCTAAAGTAGAGGGTTTCAATCACCTTCTTCTTTGTGGTAGACTCAACTAAGACCACTTGTGGAGGTTAAACCACTCACAGTTGCCTCTTGTGGATCACTGAGAGAGAGAGAATTCTACAGGCCCCTGTAGTTCAATTGTGAAATCCCTACATGAGGAGAATATGTCATTTCTTTCCATGTCTCTGATATTCAGAAATATTCCCCCGAGAAAATTGGGGAGAACAGACAGGGAATAAGGTGATGTGTGCCTAGCTGCTGAGAAGCCTTCTCAAACCCTGAAAGAATAACAGGAGAACTCCCTGTGGACAAGAAGGCATCTGGTCAGCCTCGGTCCTGAAGAACGTCTTGGCTTAACAGTCCTTTTCCAGAGAGCGGGTTGCCTCACTTAGGGAAGAAGTTGCACCCTGTGTATGTTTCCCATCCCATTCCTCTGACCTCATCCTCTTGGATTTCTTCTCCACAAAGCCAATGGAACAGTTGTCTCTCAGACTCAGGCTCAAAAACCTCGCGGATGAGTTGTCACACCTGGATACTACTCTCACCTCACCCTAGCATAGCCATGTGTACACGTTTATCTACATTAAAAGATGGTGAGAACATCAAGAGAGAATATTGGGAGAGAGATGGGTATATTGACTACTTATTATCTCATCCTGATCTCGAATTCATTACTACAGTTATTCCAGAACACTAGTATTTTGCTGTGCTTTTCTCTGAAGTTTTCCCTGCCCCTGGACTTCACCACGGACTGCACCCACTCTACAGGGACTGTCAGGTGTTAAAAGCCCAGTGTCACTAATAGAAATAAACAGTGCCATGCCCCCTCCCCTAAGGTACTCCTTCTACATGGAGTCTCTCACGGATGGTCCAAGACAAACAACAGGGTAGGTACATGGTAGAGAGTTCAGTGGGAATGGGTAGCAATTAGAGAAACAAACCTTAAAAGAATGGCTCTTTCTCTTGTTCTTTTCCCTTTCTCGCTTTGGAATGACCCACCTGTTGCCACTTCAGTGTGACTGGTTGAATGAGAAGGGACGGGGATCTTCTCTCACCTGTAAGAATGAACTTCCCTTTTGAAATGCTCATCGACTAAGACTTTAGGAAACGCTGACGGTGGGGTGGGAGGGAGAAGACTGCTTAGACCTGCCAGCAGGGGAGGGAAATCATGTGGAAAGGGAGAGGAAGGTGACATTATGTCCTTCTTGTGAAACAGTCAGCCCTTAGATTCTGAGAATATGGGGTTCTCTTAACAGAAATAGGGTGGATGAACAGCTTGGGAAGAAAGGTTCTGAGTTGGATTATAGATATGTTGATTTTATTCATCTTTTTGCTGGACATAAGTAGGTGGATTGTTGGTTCCCAGTAAACTTCTCGTTGAAAATACCCTTCATAGCTCACCCCTTTCTCTGGGGAATCCTTTTTCTTTCCCCACCTTCCCCTCACACCTACACATAAAGCCAAAATGCAGTCCTGTGATTTGTGTGGAAGCAGCCATTCTCTTTCTTGACCCTGTCTTCTTGACTTTGATCATGGAATCAGAAGAGCACTTGACCCAGGCGGGACCTCTCCTGGTCTCCACAGTGATTGGATCTGGGATGGACACATGACTCAGCCTGAACCTACGAAATAAGGGTGTCCCAAAATTCACGCAAGAAGTAATTTTGATAGAAAACACAGGTTTAAACTTAAACTATACAGGCAGGTACGTTGTTATTAACTTAATTAGGGTGCTCCTAAGGCTTAGGAAGAGCCACACTCAAGGGGCCAAAGAGCCGCACATGGTCCGCGAGCTGCAGTTTGCCGACCACGGGGCTAGGGCTTTGGCCCAGGTAAGAGGGCGAAGCCCTGGGCTGGGAAGAGGGCGATCCAGGCAGGATCTGGTGCTGAGGAGGCGTCTCAATGACCCCGGGGATACCCCTGTGCCTGGAAGGCCACCCGAGGAAGGGGCAGGCCTGGGAGGAGGCTGTGCTCAGCTGTGGTGCTGAGTTTGCGGTTTCTTGGGTGGCTGTTTGGGCCTGGCTGATGGTGGGGCTGGCGGGGCTGCTAAGACCCAAACCCTGGGCTGGGGGAGTCTGCGCTGCAGGGACTCCCAGGACCCCTGAGCCCTGCCAGTGCTCCGGCCCCAGGCTCCCTCCCTCCCCCTAGGTCTCTGCTCTCGGGTCTATTCCTCAGGCTCGCTGGCCACCAAGCAGTTAAGGTCTGACCCTGCCCAGAATCCTTCCCCAGTGGGAACCCCTTCACTTCTCTGCAAGTCCTCACCCGGCCCTCGGTCAGGGTGGGCGTCCTGGAAGTGCCACACGCTGCCCACCTCTCTCAGCGCTCCGCACACCCTGGCTGGGGCGTGGGGCGGGGTGGGGTTGGAGGCTGTGTGTGTGTGTGTGTGTGTGTGTGTGTGTGTGTGACATCGGCAGCTCCAGGAGCTTGGGGGGGGGGTGTTGGAGGGGCAGCCACCCAGTGGGAACATGGGGTGGTGGGGCCGTTTGCTTGGTAGACACAGCTTCTCTTTACTTGGGGTTTCGGGCGGGGCTGAGGCCGGTCCCTGCGTGATCAGTGCCGGAGCAGACTCGAGCAGGACTTTTCCCAATGAAACACTGGAAATACCCTCGTGTCCACCTGTTGGGCTTGTCCGAGGCCGGAAGGCGCGCCTACCTGTCTGTTTCTCTGCAAAGGTGCTTCAGGTGTGACGCAGAGGGAACAGCTGCGAGGTTCATACAGCCTCTAGTGTAAAAAAGCAAAAATCGGCAGTTTTGATCTGTCTCTGTCCATCTACAGAGACCAGGGGCTGTGTTGCCCGGTAGTGATGTGACCGTCTCTCCGGGCGGCGGGGTGGTGAGGGTTTGGGGAAATCCTTGTTGCTTTTCCTTGTCCCAAAAGATGGCTGTACTCTGAGTGGCCAGAGGATTATGACCACCCATCGGCACTGCACTGACACTCCCCAAATACTGAATATTGAAACTTCCTAAGCAAATGCTCTCAAGGTTTTATTATTATTACCATTTGCATAACTCATTCACTTCATTGTACTGATGTCATAATCATCTGGCCACTCAGCGTAGATGTGTAAACATTACGAAACACAAAAGGAAGAGAATGATTGTGGGTACGTTTTAACTTTGCTTTTTTGTTTTTCATATTTGATTTTTAAATCTATGTCCACGTTTTGTAATAAGAGAAGAAATGGATTTAAAACATTTCCCCTATGGAGTCTGGTGTACCTCCAGCCGAGACAGGAGGGGGAGGAGGGGGGAGGACACTTGCTCAGACACATCAAGCTAAGGACTGGACCGGCAAGCGAGCTCTCACCGGGGGTCTGCCTCAGAGCCTCCCTGAGAGGGAGGCGGGGGCCCTGAGTGAAGTGCTAAACGCGTCTCATCTCATCCTCATGGGCTGGCTATGTCCCCATTTCACAGAGGAGGAAACTGAGGCTCAGGTGGGTCAAGTCACTGCTGGACAGAGGAGGTGAAGCTCACACTCCTACAGCCTCTCCCTGGGGCCAACCTAGAGCCTCAGGGCGGCTTCCACTGTGTGATGTTGTCCCCCTCAGTGGCCGGAGTCCACCTCTCCAGGCTGTCCCAGACCCGGCCCCGTGTCAGGCACCTCCTCCTGGAGCCTGGCTGCTTCCCAGGAGGCCGTCCTGTGCCCACAAAGACGAACAGGTGGGTAGCAGTGAGGACAACTTCGGCTGATAGCCATGTGTCAGCCTGCAAGACATGCTGTGCATGTGCCCTCGGGAGTCCCCACGTGGGCTGAGAAAGCGGCACCCCTTTCCCGTTGTAGGGCGACTGCCGGGGCTCCTGCTGCCCCATAGAGTCCAGTGGGCTGGTTTGTCTGATGCGGGGCCTGCGGGGCTCAGCGGGGCGCAGTGCTTCCTGCCGGGCAAGGGGAGACGTCTCTGCAGTAGCAGGAACCGCTCACAGCCGTGAGCTCCTGGGTCTCCCTAGGCCCAGCCAGCCCCTTCGGTGGACAGGAGCCATCAGGCCCCAAATCCAGCCCCCCACTGTTCCTCAGGTCCAATCTGAGAGCAGGTCCTTTGGATCTCCCTCAGGTTATAACCCAAATCTGGTCCCTTCCTTTGCGGCACCGCGGCCACCGTGGCCTCAGCCACTGTCAGCTCTCGTGGGATCATTGCAGTCTCCTCTCGGGTCTCCCAGCTCCACTCTAACCTCTGTGCTCAGGTTCCTCACTGAGCTGCTCAGCAGAGGAGCCTCCTCATATTCCTCAAGCAGCTTCTCCCTGCCAACAGAACACTCCCCTGTGATCTGTGCCCTCTGACCCCTTCCATTCTCCCCCAACCCCCTGCACTCCAGACATACTGCTGGCTTCCTGGCCCTCTAAGATGCCAAGCTCATTGCTGCCCCAGGGCCTTTGCACCTGCTGTTTTCTCTGCTTGGACTGCCTGGGCCCCAAGGTGAGCCTGGTTGTTTAGGACTCAGCTCAGATGCCACACCACCTCTGGGGGGCCTTCCCTGCTTTCTCTGAGTTGCTGCTGTGGGAGTCTCTGCCACACCAGCCTTCACGGTGCTCATCACGATCTGAAGGTTTATTATCTGCTGATTGTTGACTTGGCCGTCATCTCCTCGCTCAGTAGAATGTAAGCTTGGCGAGGGAGGAGGCAGGCCTGTGTGGCTACCACTGACTCTCTAGAGCCTGGAGCAGTGGCTGCCCCCAGAGTAGGCACATGCCCAGTCACTAAACGTTGAGTGATGAATGAATGAAGTTTCCTGTCCCTGGAGCCCTGGCCAGGGGTAGGGCCTGGGGAAGTGGACCAGGTACCTCCCTGTCCCTCAGGCCCTCACCTCACCCTACCGTGGAGGGGTGAGCCCGAAGGACCTCAGGCCACGGAGTGGGAGTAGGTGAGAGGCTCGCCCCTGCCTAGACACAGCCTCTGGTTGGCTGCCTGACAGACCCTGGTGCTGCCAACGCAGGGCCAACATGCCCGTGACACTGCTGGGCAGGCATCCTGACCCCCCCCCACCCCGTGCCTGTGCCCATGGTGGAGGGGGCAGTGGTCACAGCAAAGAGGAGGCCAGGCAGGGCCTGGGCCCCAGGGGAAGGGTCGATGGCAGGAGGGCAGGTGAGTTGACGCTCCGTACGCTCAGTGTAAGCTCTACTGTCCCATCAGACTTCACTTACAAAACACAGATTAACAGGATTATGCCCTGGCAGGTTGCTCAGTGGTTAGAATGATGGCCCAGGTTCTGAAGGGCCGTGGGTTCAATTCCTGGTCAAGGAATGGCATGTGCCTGGGTTGCAGATTCGATCCCTGGCCCAGTCAGGGAGCGTGAGGAGGGGCAACCCATCGATACGTCTCATGTCAATGTTTCTCTCTCTCCCCCTTCCCTCCTTTCCACTCTCTCTAAAAATCAATGGGAAAAATATCCTCAGGACACTTTTTAATTAAAAAAAAGATTATGGATTTCAAGACAACATAAACATTGAACCCCATCACCACAGCAGTGTTAACCCCAAGCAGGGGCCCTTGAATGCGGGCCCGTGACTGCACCGGTCACTCGTGAACCGACCCTGGCCAGTGGCTCTCCTGCTCCCTCAGAGAAAACCGAAGGGCCCAGGACAGGCAGGAGGCACTGAGAGATGGTGACCAGCCTGATGACCTCACGGGAGCCTCTGGGTCCAGTGTGCCCGGAGCCAGAGCACCATGGGCTTCCCAGGTCCGAGCCAGGTAATCCCCTCTTTGCTCCAGCTGAGGCCCGAACAGTGCGCAACCCACAGGGTGAGGGCCAGGCCTGGGCGGCTGGACACCAGCTTCCTTTCTCGGCTGGAAGCATCAGCGAGGGGCGGGCCGTCCAATCCGAATGCCTGCGGGTCACTGAGAGGTCCAACTGCCCCGCCCCACCTGGACCTGTTCTGTGCTCAGCGGGCCTTTATCTCAGACTCGGAGCTCTCTCTGAACAAAGGGGGGCTTTCTTCCTTCGCCCTCCCAGCACTCCCAGGCTGCTGATGGGATATCAGAGGAGACCCTCAAGTTTCACCCTGGGGTGGGGGGTCGGTGTGTGTGGAGGAGCCTGGAGGCTGGCCGGCTGGGAACTGGGAAGTGAAAGTGGGAAGGTGCATGGATGTTCAAAAACATCAGGGCATGATTGGGGCGGAGTTAGAGACTCAGGGGGTGGGGTGGGGAAAGGCCTGATTGAGGGACGGTAGACAGTCACCAACTGCTTCTCCTTTAAATTTTAGAAAAATGGATTTTAGAGAGGAAGGCAGAGAGAGAGAGAGAGAGAGAGAGAGAGAGAGAGAGAGAGAGAGAGAGAGAAGAGAAACAATGATTTGTTGTTTCACTCATGTGTTCATGATTGATTTGTGTATGTGCCCTGACTGGGGATGGAACCCGCAACCTTGGTGACGGGGACAATGTCCTACCCAGACACCTTCTGGAAGAGTAACCTTTTTTAAAAACACAAGTGCCGATTTATGGGAAGACAAAAAATCCAACAAAGTTTATAGGGCACTTCTTCCACTGCCTCCCGCTCCTGTCCGCCCCCCCCCCCCCCCCCCCCCCGCCTTGGCCCAACACCGGCTCCAGAGTACAGAGACCTTGATTGGGTCTCTCTGGAAAAAGGTGCATCTTCTTACTTCTTAGGTCAACATTTTTTAAAAAAATACATTTTTATTGATTTCAGAGGAAGGAGAGGGAGAGAGAGACACATCAGCCCACGGAGCCCCGCGCTGGGCTTAGGTCACTAGTTCTGTTCAGCAGCTGAGGACAAGCTCCCTGGGCAGAACCGACTGGCGACGATATTGAGGCTCTTGTGTACTGGGCACCTCCTGTGTGCCCGGCGGGCACTCACGCCTCCTCATCTTATAGACAAGAGACGGGACCGCCCGATGGGACGTGACGAGCCAGCATCCCCTAGAAAGCTTCAGAGCCCTGTGTGTCCTCAGGTCGGTATGGCTCTGGAGGCTGAGCTGAGCTTGGGACCGGAGCCTGGGCTGTGGATGGCTGCCCTGGGCGGGGGTGGCCCCAGGAGGCCCTCTGGTGCCTGGCCCTGTGTCTGCTGCTCCACATTCACTCATCTGATCTTAACAATGTCCAGGGAGGGATGTGGCCCACGGAGCCTGCATGCAGCCCAGAGCAGACGCCCATCCTCCCTCTTGGCTGAGGGCCCCTTAGGTGGTGTGTCCACGATCAGTCCACTGGGCAGAGAGACAGAGCCCGGATTGGCCTGGGGACGCGGCCTGCCCAGCAGGACCGGGGGAACTGGTTGGGGCAGCTGTCCCAGACTGTGGTTCTACTGGTTTGTCCCCTCCCTCAGCCCCCCAGGCCCCCTCCCCACGGAGCAGGCACGGTGTGGGTGTGACGTTCCTTCATGGGTCTTGTAACCAGAGCGTCTCATCCCTGCCTTCCTGTCTGGCCCTGTCTCCTGCCACTCTCCCCTTGCCCGCGGCCGTGTCACCCTTCTTCCAATGCGTCGAACACACCAGATTTGTCCCCGTGTTAGTCTTTGCATCTGCTGTTCCTTCTGCCTGGAGCACGCTTCCACCGTTGCTTGTCCAGCTGGTGTGGTAGAACTTTCTAGTGCTCACCCGTCTGTGTGTCACCTTTCCTTCCCGAGGCCCCAGGAGCACTGCCCTCCTAGGCCCCTTGCAGTCAGGCGGGGCATGGGGCTACTTTGGCCAAGAGCAGTGAGTGTGAGGGGACGCACCTCCCTTGCAGGACCGCCTCACCCCTGAATTGCCGAGTCACCGCATGGAAGACAGCAGCTAGGAGAGTTGTCTGATGTAGACAGATTTTGCATAAAATCAATCGTTGTTAAATTTCTGAGATTTGGGATTAATTTGTTATCACAGCATAGTCTATCCTATACAGACTAACATAGCTGAGCCATTCAGGTCTCAGCTCAAATATATCACCGTCTCTCTAGCCCTGTTTTAATTTTCCATAAGATTTATCTAATTACCTATAGGTTCATTTGCTTATTATCTCCCCCACAGAATGTCAGCTCCATGAGGGCAGGGCCCTTGTCTGTCTTGTTCATGGCTGCACCCTTGATGCTTACCTAGTACAGGGCCTGGCATATGTAGACACTCAATATATATTTGAACTAGAGACCCAGTGCACAAAATTTGTGCACCAGAGAGGGGGGGTTGTCCCTCAGCCTGGCCTGCGCCCTCTTGCAGTCCAGGAGCCCTCAGGGGATGTCTGACTGATGGCCGTCAGTTGGACATCCTTAGCACTGCGACAGAGGAGGCAGGAGAGGCTCCTGCCACTGCCACTGCGCTCGTCAGCCATGAGCCCTGCTTCTGGCTGAGCAGCACTCCCCCTTTGGGAGCTCACTGACCACCAGGGGGCAGCTCCTGCATTGAGCGTCTGCCCCCTGGTGGTCAGTGCACATCATAGAGACTGGTCGTTCTACTGTTTGGTCGATTTGCATATTAGCCTTTTATTATATGGATGAATGAATGTATAGTTACTGCATACGTAGGTGGAGAGGGCAGGTGGCCCTGCTCATAGGCAGACGTGGAGTGGGACACTGCCACCTGCATTTCCCTCACTGTGATGGACACAGGCCTCCGCTCACAGCACGCTGGGAACAGTGGTTGCTCTTTGACTTACTGCGTGTCAACACGGGTCTAGGACCTTCCTTGTCTCCTTGCACTTACCTCCTCAGAGAAGGGAATGTGTGCCTGCTGGGAAAGTGACTGGTCCCAGGTCCAGGTAAGCCTGTGGCTGTGCCAGGACCTGCCCCTGGGCCTCCAGACTCCCGGTCCAGTGCTCCTTCGGCCGAGTGCGGCCACTTCTCATCGGTTTCAGCCGAAGTTGCCTAAAAAGTTTCTCCAGCACATTTGCCTCTGACAGGCCAGGAGATTTAGAAACAGAGTGAATCATTCTGTGATGACCGACGGGCAGGACCGGATGGAGCTGGGAAGGGGTCAGAGGTGAGAGTGAAACAGCTCCTTCCAGAATGTCTACTCCACGATGTTCCCGGGGCGAGCTTGTCTTACACTTTTTTTTAACAAAGAGAACGCGTTCTGGCGAGTCAAGGCTTTCCGGCCGAGCATCTGTCCCCCTGGGGTTGAGCCTGCCCCAGACAGGTTGGCTATAGCTGCTTCCCCCCTCGCTCCCCCACGCACGCTCTGGAGCGGGCTGTACATGGATTACAGCACCTGTCACGTCACAATTTTCCCTTGAAAAATATATGTGTTAATTTTTCTTCTAAGTATAAAAGTGATACATGCTCATGGTAGGAAATTTGGAAAATATAGAAATGCATGAGTGATAAAGCCAAGGTGACCTGTGATCCCGCAGCCATTTCAACATGTCAAGCTCCTATCAGCCTGTTATATCTGCACATAGGACTAGACCGGTCCCTGTTCCGCGGACGTCCCAGGCCCCGCCGGCTGGGGTGTAAAGGCGGGCTTCTCCCCCTGCAGGCCAGCCCCTTGCCTCCCTCGAAGCCTTTTCAGGATGTCCGGAGTGCCTGGCGGGCAGGATGAGCTCCAGCCAAGTTCCTGCACGTTGGCCTGCTTGCGGCTGCCCACTGCCCCTGGGGGTGGCCCCTGTCACTGTCCCTGCCGTGGAGCCCGCTGGGCTGGGAGAACCCGCCCCGGCCCCTGGAGCTGCGGCCTCCCTCCCCTGGTGATGCCGGAGTGCAAACCTGGGAGGCACCAGATGGCCCTGAGCCCCATTCCCGGCCTGAGCACGGAGAGTGCCTCCCCCGAGCGGTGCGGGCTGCCCTCGGTCCCCCAGGCCCTGAGCCCCATTCCTGGCCAGAGCACGGAGAGTGCCTTCCAGAGCGGTGCAGGCTGCCCTCGGTCCCCCAGGCCCTGAGCCCCATTCCGTGGGGGAGCACGGAGAGTGTGCCTTCCAGAGCAGTGCGGGCTGCCCTTGCTACCCCAGGCCCCGAAGCGCCCGGCCTGTGCTTCTCCCCAAGACCCATGTGGAAACGCCTGCTGCAGCGGCCCCTCCTCCGGGGGACAGCTCTGGCCTGTCACCCGCTGCCACATTTTTCTGGGAAGATCACCCCTTCTCTGCCCACGAGCTTCCAGCGGGGGCTGCCAGCCACCCTCCAACCCCGGGCACAGGTTTGGGACAGGACAGTCTTTCCTTGAGATTCTCTGAGTTGAAAATAAGAGGAGAGGCAGCCCTCTTGGGTGGCAAAACTGCGAGGTGGGAAGCCAGGAGCTGCCTCCGGTGAGCAGTGGGTCTGCAATAGGAGAGTGGGAGGCTCAAGGGCAGCGAGAAGGAGGGGAAGGAGAGAAGGGGGGGGCGGGTGTGCCTGGATCCAGTTGTACCTGAAGCCAGCTCCATCCCTGCCCACTGCACAGTTTAGCGCCTGCAGCCACGAAGTCTCACTTTTGTCCGAGCTGCTTCCAGCAGGCCTGCTGTCCCTTACCGTGCGCAATACCAGGAAACGGCCAGGCCGCGCCCTGGGGGTGGGACACACAGCGCTGTCCTGTCTCTCTTTATCCCTGGGTTCAGGGACACAGAGCATCAAGCACTGGGGTGGGGGTGGAGGGTGCTCCTAACCTGCTAGTCCGGGTTCAGCTGGGACTTAGCAACATCACTGCTCAGCCAGCACCAGGCTCACCTGCTCGCTCTGCGCTGCGGCCTGTTTTACAGTCTCCCCCGCTGGACTGTGAACCCCAACAGGAACACTGGCCCCTTCTCCGGAAGTTTTCTCGTTTCTAAAACAAGGCTGCCACAGTGTCTGTTTCAGAGACGAGCGGGGAACCTGAGTGAACCCACACTAGGGGCTTTACTGCTCTTTTATAGGCTGGTTGTTTCCCCAGGCGGTCAGCCGGCCGCTCTGCAGGGGCCAGGCCCCAGGTGGGTGCTGTCACCTGTGCTCAGCCATGGAGGCGCAGCAAGGCGTGCTAACGGGTGCGTGGAGAGACACCAGGGACACACCGTAGGGGCCTGGGATCTCAGCGCCTGGCACAGTGGCTGCCCTGGGAGCCGGGGCAGCCCCCGCCCCTGGCTGCTGTGGAGGGCAGGCTGCGGCTCTTTCGGGCCTGGGCTGTCATCCGAGCAGGGCGCCTGCCTGGGAGCACAGGTGGGAGCCTGGCTGAGCCCCCCACCAGGTACCAGGGGCGGGGCCTGCCCTGTTCTAGGGGCCGTGCGTGCGTGCGCTGGGTGCTGGCTACCGGGGGCACCAGGGCTTGCTGGAGCTCTGGCTTCCAGAGCGGCTGTTTTCTGGAAGCCCACCCCCCACTCCCGTCATTCCCTGGGCCCTCCAGTCTCTTCCAATCTCCCTACCTCCCCAAGCAGCACCCCAAGTCCTGTCGAGGGCTCTTGTGGTCTGACCGGGTCTTTTTATTGGAGAAGGGCTGTCTGTGGACCCCTTTGGAAGACTGTCAAGGCCAGGCATGCGCCCCCCGCCCCCGGCCGGTGCTGTGCTGGAGTACAGTCTCCCCGGATATTCCCGCGGGCTTGCTGCGTGCGGTGCTAGGCCTGGAGGGAGGGGCGCTGAGTGAGCGAGATGCCCCTTAGAGCGTCGGTGTGGGGGCAGTGCGCTCGGCTGGTGGGTCCCGCGTGGCGCGCAGTGCGATGCCAGGGCGGTGCTCGTCTTGTGCGCCATGCCTCGTGCGACAGGCAGATGGCGGGGGGCTGTGTTTTGGGTCACTGCGGACCGTGCTCGGGGCGGCTGCCCTGCTTCCTGGGCCCTGGAAAGATCGGGGGAACCGACACCTCTCCTCTGGGGGCTCCAGAGCGCTGCGCCCCGCCCCTCCGTCACTGCGCCCCCTGCGCTGTCTCTTGGCGCCGCTGGAGCTCAGAAACCCCGGCTGGCGGAGGAGAGCCCTGGTCGGGGTCCTGCTGAGCCCCGAGCCCTACGGCCCTGGAGAGAGCGGGGCGGGGGCCCCCAAGCCCCTCAGCTGCGGGCCCTGCCGGGCCTAGGTCGGCGCTCCCAACAAAGGCGCCGGCCACGTGCCGCCCCCGCCAGGCGGGCTTGGGGCGGGGACGCGCGCAGCCCCAGCCACGCGCTCCCGTCGGGGCAGGACCCACGCGCGGCGCGGCGCCCGGGTGCGAGCCTCGCCGCCCCCCGCAGAGCCGTCGCCCCCGGCTCGGCCTCGCCCCCTCCCGGCCTCGGTGGCTGCGAGGCGGGGAAGCGGCACCAGGGGGAGCTCTGGCAACTGCATGGTGGATGGAGTCAAAACCAGGCCTCCAACAGCGCTGCCTTCCGCGGGAAAGGCGGGGAGTGGGGAGACACGCGCCCCCCACCCCGGAAGCTCCGACCCTTCCCGTGGGGTGCCGAGAAACAGCTCGTGTGTGTGTGTGTGTGTGTGTGTGTGTGAAGGTAGTGCCTTTCCTTCCTGTAGCTCACGCCTCCATAGCCTCCCTCTCCCCCCACCCCCATCGCGGACCTTGGCGGCCCCCCGCGCTCGGAGTGTCCCCAAGAACTTCGCCTCGCGCTACACCGGGACCCAGAGCCGAGAGGACCCCTAGGACTGGCTTGCGTCTGCCTCTCGGAGTCTGGGGTGGGGCCTCTCAAGCAGCCTCTCCTCTCTCTGCGGGGGGCGGGGGGGGCGTGAGTAGTGCGGGGGGTGGCTGGTGCGGGAAAGGGGGGCGCAGGGGCGAGGCAGCGAGCGCGAGAGCATTGGGGAGACAGCGCGCCACAGAGACCGAGAGAGACACAGCAAACAGACAGCAAGAAGGGTTTTTTCCCTTCCTTCTCCCCCCGCCCCCCGTCTTTCTCTGCTCCCCCCCGTTTGCAAAGCTGGAACCACCCCGCGCGCCCCGGGGCCCGAGCCGCGGCTCCAGATGCGAGTTGGTTCCAGCGGGGAGAAGGCGAGCTTGCTCCTCGGGGCCTTGGCACCGTCTCCCCCTCTGAGGTCATTCCGTAGGTGGTCAGAGGGGAGAGCGCGCCCGGAGCCTTCCTGCTCCATCCGCGGGGGAGGGAGAGGCGGGCGGAGCGAGGGGAGAGGGAGAGGGGAGGGGCGCGCGGAGGGAGGGAGCCGCCGCCAGCACACCACCAAGTGGCACGGAGCAGTGATAACAAACTCAACTTAAAAAAAAAAAAAGAAAGAAAAGAAAACGAAAAAACTTCCCCAAGTTCCAGCCTAGACGTGCGCCTTGCGACGTGCGGGCGGAGGCCAGGAGCTGGCGGGGGCGTGGCCCGGCCCCCCGCCCCCCGGCCCCCGGCTCCCCTTCCCCGCCGCAGCGAGAGCTCAGACGTGAGGCAGCCAGGCCCTGGTCCCCGACGGGGCAGGAGACGTGCTGCAGGCTGGCCGGGCTTCCTGCAGGAGACCGGGGCGGCCGGGCTGTTTTTTTCTTTTGAGGGGGGCAGTCTCTTTTGGGGAGGAGGCCCCCTACCCCAGGCCCGCAGCGCTGGCTTCATCCCCAGCAACCAGCCTCCCCCACTCCCTCCTGCTCCCGCTCCTGGCCCTGCAGTTCCCTGCCCGTCTAAAGCCAGCAGAGCTGGGAGGGGTCTCTCCCCCTCCCTCAATGCGCCCCACCTCCGGGCCGACCTGAAAACAAGGCACCGCCATCCTCTATAATCGACTTTTTATTAAGGTTATAAATTTAAACGATCTGAACAGTTTTACCCGGTGATGTACAATTTCAGTATGCACGAAAATACAGGGGGCGGAGGGAGAAGGGCCGAGAAAGGAGGGGCTGGCAACTGGTTTTGGAGTTCACATGGGGCCGATGGCAGAGAACCCGAGGGGCTGCAGACGCCCCCCTTTTTACAACCCGAGGCTTTAAATTGAACAAAATCTATCGAGCTGAAGACGCAGGACGGGGCTACCACAGGCTCGAACAATGCTGGTTTCATGAAATGCAACCGAAGGCTGAACCGGGGCCGCGCAACTCGGAGGCACACACACACCCCCCACATCGGAGCAGGAACCGGTGGAGGCTCCGACGCCGGCGGCGGCCCGGCCCCGCCCGCCCGCCCGCCCGCCCTCCCTCCGGGCCGCCGGGATCCAGGTGAAGGAACCGACTTCCCTTTTTGTTTGGCGAGGACCGCAGTGCGGGGCATGATGGGAAATGTAGTCCGAGGTGCCCGCCCCCCACCCCGTCCCCAAGCAGTGTCCGAGAGTGTCGGGGTGTCCGGCGCCACCCCTGAGTCCAGGAGACGAGCGGAGGAGGGGAAGAGAACGGGCCAGAGGGGCGGGGAGCAGCGGTTCAAGACACCCGCCGGGAAAAGGAAAGAAAAAAAAGTTGAAGTGTCCTCATTTCTGCCTTCCCATTTTGCGAACTTTGGAGGCCGCCCCCAGAGAGGAAATGTGACCCAAACGTCCCTCTCGGAGATAGAGTTTGCCTTTGTTTTTGCTGAGGATTTCACAAGACCCGTTCCTCACCCCGCGGAGGGACTCGGGAGGACCCAGCGCCGGGCTCCCTGGGTCTGACAACCGATTGGGATCAGCGTCCCGGGCCCGGCGCCCTCCTGCGCGGCGCCCCCGGCGCGCCCGGCCTCGCCCCCGGCTGCCCCGCACCTCCTCCGGGCAACAGCCCTCCCTCACGTGGCTGGCTCCTCGCTAAACACCACTGCAATCTCTACAATAAAAAGAAAGAAAGAAAACAGGAGGAGAAACACAAAGCATACTTAAATAGGCGCTTTTTCTCTCTGTAAAAATAAAGTCCAAGATCTTAAGATTTCTTTTTTTTTTTATTTTACAATTTATAAAACATTCGCCGCCTTCCCCTGCTCGTCCCCACGCTCAGCCCCGAGTGGCCGGGCACCCGTTCCTTCCCTCCTCTCGCCCCCTTGGCCGAGTCTTTGTCTGGCCCCAGCCCCGCGGGACCCCGGGTCCCCGTGCCCTCGGGGGTCCCTAGAAGGCGACAATGGCTCGAGTCCAGGCGCCGAGGCTGGCGAGCGCCTGCTTGGCGCACAGCTGCCCGTTGAGCGGTGGCGGCTGCTCCGAGGAGTCCGGCTGCCGGCTCACCAGCCCCGAGAAGCCTGAGCCAAAGATGGAGATCAAGTTTGAGATGTTGGACGCGTCCGGGGACGAGTCCGGGCAAAAGTCCTCGAAGCGGGCGCGCTTGCAGGGGGCGAACAGGGCGCCCCCGGGGGGCTCGGCTCCCAGGTCGCCCGCGTCCTCGTCGTCCTCCTCCTCCTGGCCAGGGTAATACTTGCGCTTGCAGCCGGCGGCGGAAGCCAGGCCGGGTCCCGGGGCGCCGTGGCCACAGCAGGGGCAGTGGGCGGAGGCGCAGCAGTCCTGGTGCAAGTAGCCGTTCTCCACCGTGGTCACCACGTGAGTGTCCAGGTCCAGCACGGTGGTCTGGCTGCTGCAGTGCACGCCGAAGTCCGAGGGGGCCGGGTACGCGCTCCGGTAGAAGCCAGGGGAGGAGGCGGGGGCCGGGGAGGCGGGAGGGGAGGCGGCGGCAGCAGCCTGAGGGGCGGCCCCTGGGGGCGCGGAGCAGGCGGCTGAGGCGCGAGGGTCCCGCGGGCAGAGCGCGGCGGGCGCGGGCGGAGGCAGAGGCGCAGGACTCGGCGGCAGCGGCTCCAAGGGCTGCCCGCGGTGGGGCGCGCCGTGCGGCGGCTGGAGCGCGGCGCAACCGGGCAGCTCCGAGAGCGCCCCCGCGCCGCCCGCGGGCACCCCGGCCGCCGCCGCCGCGCAGCCCCTGGGCGCCGGGTGCTGGTGCTGGTGCAGCTGCTGCTGGAGGTGCAGCTGGTGGAGCTGGTGAAGCTGGTGCAGCTGGTGCCGGGCGGCCGGCTCGCGCGCCTCCGAGTCCCCGCCGCCACCAAGTTGGAGCGGGCCGAAGTCGGCCGCGCTGGCCGGCATGCCCGGCGCCGCGTACGGGAGGTGCTGGTGCTGGTGGTGAGGCGGCTGCTGCTGTTGCTGCTGCTGCTGCTGGCGCCGGTAGAGCTCGGCGTAGCGCTCGCTCAGGTAGAGCTGGCGCGCGTTGCGGAGCACGTAGGATACCAGGAGGTTCTTGTGCAGCTTGATGCCGCCGCGCTGGGTCCGGGAGCTGTGGATCTTGCGCAGGGAGATGCTGATCAGGCTCTGGGCGTCCAGGGCGCACTCCATGCTCCCGCGGAGACGGCTGCGGCGGAGCAGCCGCGGCCGCTGCTGCTCCTAATGCGGCTGCTGTTTCGGCCTCCAGCCGGCCGCCGGGGCGCGCTGGGCAGGGGAAACGGAGCCCGGATCAGCGGGTCGGCTGCGCTCCGAGAGGAGCTGCCACCATGCGCTGCGCGCCAACCGCAGGACCGTGCTCCCCAGACGGCGCCAAAGCAATGAGCCTCGGCCGGCCCGGCCCCAGCTATTTAGCCGGGCGTCCGGATTCCGCCCCACACCCGATAAGCCAATCGGAGTGCCCAGAGCCTCCCGAGTGACAGGCGCTGCCCGCCCCGGGGCCACGGGGCTGGCCAATCAGACCAAGGCGGTTCCTTTGTGCTATTCAAATACCGAACAGACCCCGGGCTTCTAACGCCGCTGCTGCCTCGAATGTTCTCCTGGGGCCGCGGCGCTGCGCGGGACTCGGAGGCGCTGGGGCCGCTGCCTGCAACGTGGGCCCCTCTCCGCAGCCACGCTGGAGCCGCGGCGCCCTCGGCACAGCCTCTCGGAGCCGGGGTGAGCTCACGAGCGTTGGAGCCGCGGCGACGCCCCCTCCCCCACCCGCCAGGCTGGTCCTCACCTGCGGCAGGTGCGCATGGCTCCCCGCTCCCGGCCAAACCGCACTCCTTTTCTCACCCTGTCAACCCCGGGTGACCCGCGAGCGCCAAGGCCTTTGCAGGAGCCTGGGGGGGGGGGGGCGCCGGCTTGACCTTGAGGGGCCCTCGCGGGAGGAAGGTTTGGAGGTACCCAACCATCTCAAATGTTGGGCCCGACTCCTCGACTTTTTTGGCCGAGGAGCCGCAGGGAATGAATCCTCGGGGAAGGGCCGTTTCCCCATCTGCCTGACGGGGAAAAACACAGCCTCGTGAATTTGGTCTCCTCTGAGTCATGCCCCACTGAGTGCCTGGGCCCTGCCACCTGCTGAGGCCCAGAGCGTGTGAGAGAGAGAGCGAGGCTGAGAGCCCTAACCGCTGTGCGATACCCTTTCCTTCCTCACTAATCATGACCATAGGGGCCCTTATTGTGTTCCTAGGATGGGGCAGGCCCTGGCCAGAAACGCCCGCCGCCCTCACTGTGGCTGCCTGCAGAGCAGGACCCAGTCTCCCGGGGTGGCCTGGCTGGGCAGGGGCAGAGCGGGTCCGGCCAGGACTGGGAGCTCCAGGCAGGAGGCCTGGACCGAGGGCCGCAACTTGACAACTTGATTTTTGTTGACATTTTCCCTTCTTGTGCTGAACCATTCCTGGGCCCCCTCCTCCCAGCTGGGGACTGAGACATCGGACAGGGGGACAGGGTTATGATCTCTGGGGCGCTCTAGACCGGGGGGCCTGGAAGGCCGGGGGTTGCTGCTCTGAGAGAGTGGTCCAAGGTGCCTGGGGTGGGGTCTCCTTGGGTGGTCAGGAGGTTTGCTGGAGGAGGGGTCCTTGAGTTGGCCCTTTAAAGGAGAAAGGGCCTCCCATAGACTGAGAGCAGGCGGGCCTGTGGGGGCCGGGGTGGGGCAGAGCGAGCTTCCTGCTGCTTCACCCTCTCCTTGGGTTTCTTCCGCGTCTCCTCTTTCCTGGGCTGCTGTCCCCGGCACCAGCTTCGTCTCTCGGCCGAGAGAAGAGGCCCAGCCAGCCCATCCGGCTGTTTCTGGGTCTCTCTTCAGTCTTCTTTTCAGATCCTTACCCAAGAATATGTTTTTGTTGATTTTTTTTTTAGAGAGAGAGAGGAAGGGAGGGAGAGAAACGTTGATCGATTGCCTCCTATACCTGCCCTGACTGGGGATTGAACCCGCAACCTAGGTGTGTGCCCTGACCGGGACTCTAACCCGAGACCTTCTTTTGGTGCCCGGGAGGATGCTCCAACCTCCTGAGCCACCTGGCCAGAGCTCCCTTCAGAATTCTCCAGATTTATTTCCTCAAATAATTCTGCATCATCGACTCAGTGCCAGGAACAAGGGTTTAAACAAAGTCAGGGAGCATGTACTCCATTTTTCAGATGAGGAAACGGGCGCTGACAGATGAGGGAGTTGCCCACATCTCACAGCCCCAGGCCCAGTGCCGTGTCCTTCCCATGCTGCCATGCACCAGCTCGAACTGGCCGAGCCCCTGTGACCAGCAGCGCCCCTGCCCTACCTCCACCCAGAGAAGCCAGATGAATTTTTTTCCCCAGAATTGCTATTTAAGGGGACTACAGACAAAGGGCATCTTAATTCCATTCTGTCGGTGATCTAGTGACAGGGACACATGCCTGGAACTTGTAGGAATAAAAATATACTTACTTCCCTAGAGCCTGTGTTAAAGACACACAAAGGCTGCATGTGTTTTGTTTTTGAAGTTCACTTTTTAAAAAATATATATTTTTATTGATTTCAGAGGGGAATGGAGAGGGAGAGAGAGAAACATCAATGATGAGAGGGAATCATTGATCAGCTGCCTCCTGCACGCCACCTACTGGGGATCGAGTCTGCAACCCAGGCATGTGCCCTTGGCCGGAATCGAACCCGAGACTCTTCAGTCCACAGGCTAATGCTCTATCCACTGAGCCAAACCAGCTAGGGCTGAAGTTCACTTTTGAGACATCACTGGCATGTGGAGGGAAGCAGGAGGTCTTAGCTGGCTTTCCAGCTGTGAGGACTCTGTATACAACAGGCAGGTCTGGGGTCCATGGTGTCTGGCTCATTACAAGAGCCCATGAATGTATTATTATTATTATTATTATTATTATTATTATTGAGTCCTGGCCAGTATTGCTCATTGGGTAATGCGTCGGCCTGCGGACTGAAGGGTCCCGGATTCGTTTCCGGTCAAGGGCATGTACCTTGGTTGCGGGCACATCCCCAGTAGGTGTGTAGGAGGCAGCTGGTCGATGTTTCTCTCTCATCGATGTTTCTAACTCTGTCTCCCTCTCCCTTCCTCTCTGTAAAAAATCAATTAAAGTATATTTAAATATTTTTATTGATTTCAGAGAGGAAGGGAGAGGGAGAGAGGAATAGAAACATCAATGATGAGAGAGAATCACTGATTCACTGCCTCCTGCACGCCCTCAACTGGGGATCAAGCCCACAACCCGGGCAGGTGCCCTGAACGGGAATCGAACCGAGACCTCCTGGTTCATAGGTCGACACCCAATCATGACAATCTTGAATGTATTATCAATGCTGACTTTGGTCTTCATTCTGTCCTTGCCCAGCACTTACTGCGGGAAACTCAAACGTGGAGCTCATGTGTCTTGCTCAAGGTCACACAGCCACGAAGGGGTGGAGACAGGGTTTGAACTCTGGGTTCCTCAAAATCAGCCACTTGTTTCTTGCCATCAGTGAATCCGAGTTCAGTTCTCAGGGCTCAGCTCATGGTGAACATGACCTTGATTTGATTGGCGCCCCACTACTTTCCTGCCAGCTGCTCTGAGACCAGGGCCTGCAGGAAGGAGCCCAGAAGAAGCCAGTATCTGTCCCATCCTCCGCTCATCATTCACAGCCATCCTTAGGGCTACACCTTGTCCCCCGGGGACCTAGCTGGGGAGTCAGGCCAGGGATGGAAGTGGATTCTCTAGCCATGGGCTGGGGGCAGGGGAGGCAGGCCCTGGCTCCGTGGGTAGCTCCTCTGCCCCTTCCCAGGCCACAGCTTCACTTCTGTCCCAAGGTGAGTTTGAGCTCTGCGAAGGCCCCCCCGCCCCTCCCTGGGGTCAGCTGACACTGGGTCACCCGTGGGCAGGGCCCCATTCTCTGGGCCTTCTTTCTGGGGCCCTTGCTCACTTGTCTCCCCTCCTTCTCAAGAATCAAGAGGTGGCCCAGTGGGGAGGGCCGAGCAGTTGTCTAGCTTAAGAAAACCCCTTGATCTCCTTTGGGGGTGGCCTGAAGGGGGAGTTGTCGCAGCTGTTGTAAGAAACACTTGCTGAAGGAGACCGAGGAACAGCTGAGCCCATGGCGCCCCTGGGAACAGTGAGGCTGGGGCCACACAGTAGGAATTCACAAGTGTTTGCAGGATGGGTGGGTCGCACGCGAGCCTCTGACTGAATGCACAGTGGCTCAGAGCAGGACGCCACAGCCAGGGTGCATGTGTGTGGATGAGGTCCGTGTGCACCTGTGTGGGGAGGAGGGGAAGCAGGTCTGAGTGAGCCACGGCTTCTTGGGGTGAAGGGCTGGCCGTATTTGTCTGGGCACCTGGGAAAGGCTGGGCGCTCACCTTCCCCCTGCATCTGGGAGGGTAGCCTGGACTGAGTCAGAGCTCCCTGGGGAGGTTAATTCATGCCTAAGTATTGGGACAAACCCCAGGTGGTGTCAGCAGAGCCGTTAACACCTCGAAAATGACACATATGCCTTGTGGGCACCTTTTGGGCACCTCGCTTGGAGGAGGGAGTCTTGGCTAGGAAGGTTCCTTGGGCTCCCAGGGATTGGTTTGGGGAAGAGAGGGCAGCGGCAACAAGCTTCACTAAGGGTGCTGTGCCGGGGGAGGAGGTTGGGGGACAGATTTGGAATTCACGTTTGCATTTGTTTGGTCATTTGCCCAAGAGATGTTTCCAGAACCTTACTCTGGAATCCCTGCAGAGGGGAGAAGGGGCGAGATGCGATCCTGCCCTCAGGAGGCCACGTTCAGAGGGAAGCAGACCAACAGACCAGATGACACAGTGATAAGTCTGTGACAGGAAGGAGTAGGGGCTGGGGGAAGGCAGGGGAGGGCTCCAGAGCTGGCCTGGGAAGCTGAGACTTGGGGTCCAAGGAGGAGGAGGGGCCTTCCAGCAGCGAGAAGAGCAAGGTGCTCATCACAGGGCCTGGTACCCAGTAGGCACTCAATATTTGTGGAATAAATCAGGCAATGGAAAGTCAGTATGCAGAAGACACTGTTAGAATGATAAGGGCCCTAGAGGTCAAGCTGACCCCATCCCTAATTTCCAGATGGGTAAACTGAGGTCCTGAAAGGAGGAGGGATGCGCTGAGGATGTTGGCCCCTGGAGCTGGGTCTGGAACCAGATGGCCCACCTCCCAGTTCAGCCTCTGGCTGCCCAGCTCTCTGTGGTTTGGATTGGGGTTGCTCCATGGGGACTGAGTCCTGGGACCATGGTCCTAGGCAGAGGGGTGATGGGGTGCAAAAGGATGCCGGTGGGCGTGGCTGACCGCAGGGTCACTGTTGAGTTCTCTCTGAGGTGCTTGGGTATTTGGCAGCCTGCACTGTGGCTGGTGGGCACTGGGGAGCTCTGCTGGGGTCCTGGAGCCTGGCAGCCCCATCTCCTGCCCCACAACCTGCGCCCTCATCATCCCAGGTGGAGTTTAATGACCCACCAGTGTCTGCGCGCCCAGCCCGTCCCGGCAGCGGGCCCAGGGCCAGGACAGGTCTCATGGCCCCGGGTCTGAGTTCCTTACGTGCGTGAGCAAGATTGCGAGCTGCTTGGCCTTTCGGAGCTCTTGCTCTGTGCCCGCTGCTGGGCCAAATGCCTTCGTGGGCTCCTGAGTCCTCCGCCAACCTCTGAGGCACGTTTGCTTGTCATTCCCATTTTAGGGACGAAGCACCTGGGGCACAGCGAGCCTCAGTGACTGCCTGGGTCACGTGGCAGGAGCAGAAGTGACTCCAGCCCTGGCCGGTGTGGCTCAGTGGATGGAGCATCGGCCTGCGGACTGCAGGGCCCCAGGTTCGATTCTGGTTAAGGGCACATGCCGGGTTGCGGGCTCCATCTCCAGTAGGGGGTATGCAGGAGGCAGCCGATCAATGATTCTCATCACTGATGTTTCTCTCTCCCTTCCCCTCTGCCTTCCTCTCTGAAAAAAAAAAAAGAAGAAGAAAAGAAAAAAGGAAGTGACTGCCACCCCAAGGCTCTGGGGAGGTCGGAGCACCCTGCGGCAGGAGACGGAGGGAGGCCTCAGGGATGGAATGTGCCAGGAGGGCAGACGTGGTCTCTCAGCTGGGGTCTCTGCCCTGGCCCCTGGCACGGGCTGGCGTCCATTTGTTCACTCCCTCACTCACGCACTCGGTCCCCGTGGGCTGAATGCTGGCCCAAGTGCAGGAGCTGAGCTAAGCTCTGGGGAGAACAGGCAGCTCGCACTGCTGGAGGCTGAGAATCCTTTGACTCTCCCAGGCCAATTCTGATTGATTGGTCGTGTCTGCCTGGAGCCCAGGGTTGGAAGGGATTTGGCCTAGGTCCCAATCGATTAGTGATGTCTGCCAAGGGCTCAGCTGGGAGCCTTTGTGGCAGACCTGCTGGACAGCTGCCCTGGGATGAGGATGGTGTGTCACCTTGGACGTCTGGGTGGTCCAGCAGGCAGAGCGGGAGGCATGGGTCCTCGCCTGATGGGCCTGTTTCCCCTGGGTGACAGGCATCACCCCTCTTGGGCCTTGGTTTCCTCGTTTGACACCTTCCAGGAGGCACTGTGAGCATCATATGACTTGAGAGCGATTTGAAGAGTGGAGGGGATTAGTATGGAATGAAATGGGAAACTCGCCCCCTCCCTCTTGTCTCCTTTCTCAAAATCCTTCCAGAAGCTGAGCGAGCTGGTCAGGCCAGAGTTAATCCCCCCCCCCCCCCCCCCCGCTAGCCCGGGTGGGGGTGTGGGCGGGGTGGGCGCAGCTCTGAGGTTCCTGGCTGGGAGCTGTTTTTATAGCTCACTCAGTGCCGACCTTTGTCCCCACCCTGGGCTCAGCTTTCTCAGGAGACGCTCCTGGGATCTTAGGAGCTGGGTCTTGGAATCTTTCTCCATTTGAGTGGTGGTAGCTGGTGCGTGCGTGCCCGCCTCCCCCACCTCCCCACTCAGTGACTGAAACCGCAGACCATTGTGCCAGACACAGAATTACGTTCCACACGGATTTCTTCATTAATGCTCAGAACCATCTAACTGGTGGGTGAGGATAGAACCCCCATGTTACAGGTAAGGAAACTGAGGCCCAGAGAAGAGAAGTTCTGGGGTCCCACATCTCCTGGCCGCTGCATGGGGACCAGCCTCTGGTCTGATGGAGGGAAAGATCCATTCTCGACCAGCCGTGCCTCGCCCTTCCTCTTTTGTCCATTCCTTTAATGGTCCATCTAGTCCCTCAGCCTTGTGTCCTTTGCAAGTATTAAGTGCCTGCTGTGTGCCAGGCTCTGCTTCGCTTCTGGAGCCACCCTTGTGGGCTGTACATCCCAGACCAGAAGGAAACAAACAGAAATAAGTGAGCAGATAAGCAAGCAGGAGGGCAAGGAGGCGAGGAAGAAAGGGGCAGAGGGAAGACCATCCCTGCGTCGCTGGACCCAAACTCTCCAGCAATCGGCTCTGAGCTCCGGCCACACTCCTTGTCCCTCGCGCTTTCCACAACCAGTGAATTTTTTTCTTGTTAATCCTCACCTGAGGATATATATATATTTTTTCCATTGCTTTTCAGAGACAGTGGAAGGAAGGGAAGGAGGGGGAGAGAGAGAAACATCAATGTGAGAGAGACACATTGACCTGTTGTGTGCACACATGCCCCGATCGGGTGCGGGGAGCAAACCCTCAACCCAGGTATGTGGCCCTGACTGGCAGTCGAACCTGGGACCCTTACGTGCGTGGCGATGCTCTAACCACTTAGAACACAGGCCGGGGTCAACTGGAGAGTTTTTAATGCTGCTTCCATGGAACAAAGCAGAGTTCTTGTTTCTGTTCTGAGAGCACTTTTAAAAGATTGTTTCTCAAGTGTATGTGAGATGAGAGAGGGAGCTGGAGACAGCCCGGCGAGTTCTGCTTGTCCTCAGTTTATCTCCTGAGCCGGGGAGGAGAGTCTTTCTCCAGAACTGACCCCAGGATGTAGCAAGACGGTCTGTGCTTCGTGCCCTTCCTGGTGGCTCCCAGTGCCCGCCCTCCTCTTAGTCTGTTTATTGAGCACTTATTGCCGACTAGCCACTAAGTGCTTTTTTTAGAAAAAATATTTTTACTGATTTCAGAGAGGAAGGGAGAGGGAGAGAGAGATAGAAACATCAATGATGAGCGAGAATCATCGACTGGCTGCCTCCTGCAAGCCCCACACTGGGGATCCAGCCCGCAACCCGGGCATGTGCCCTGACCGGGAATCGAACCATGACCTCCTGGTTCATAAGGTTGCCGCTTAACCACTAAGCCACGCCGGCTGGGCAGCACTGAGTTCTTTATGTGGATCAGCTTGTTGAAGCTTCATGATAGAACTATGATTGTGGTACTGTTATTATCATACCCATTTTACAGGCAAGGTGGCTGAGGCCCGGAGCGGTGAAGTGACTGCAGTCTAGACTTCCTTGCCTCCAGAGCTGCTCTTTTAGCCCCGACACCTGGGGAGGCAGATAGGTGGCAGGAGGAAGAGGTGGCCTCCAGGACTCGGAGAGCCGAGGCCTGTGAACTCCCGTCCCTGTGAACCCGGGAACCTGGGTTCTGGTCTGGGCCACCTTTCCAGCCGGCTCTCACTGGCTGCTAGCGCTCAGGGTCGGGAGGATGGGTTAGCTCGCAGCCATGGCCCCAGCCCGGAGCCTCCTCTCCCCTCTGTGGTGGTTTCATCCTTCCTTGTGGCAGGGTCTCTGCCCAGTGCTTGGCTTCCCTCCTTGGCAGTGAGGACATCTTTAGTCTCATTCATAAGAAAATGGGAGTGATCTTCAGAAATGGCTGTGTGAGGTGGACTGTGCTCTGTTGCAGTAACAAGTAACTCCTGAACTTTCAGGGACTTGATCCGATAAAAGGTTCCTTTTTTCTCACGCTGCAGTGCCGTGTGGGTTCATCAGCTTTCCTCCAGGCTCCTCTCATTGTCGGTTCCACCTTCCTAGATGTTTCTTTGCTTCCAGCCTTGCAGGTGTGGGAGGTAGAATGAGTATGTGGATGATGCCCCAGGATGTTCCATGGTGAAGTCTGAATCAGCATTCCTCCTTTCCATTGGTCAGACTGGAGCCACGTGACAACACCTAGCTGCAAGGGAGGCTGGGAAATGTAGTCCTCAAGTGCCCTCCGCAGGCAAAAGGCTAGGTTCAGTGAATATACAGCGCTGCCGCTGACACAAAGGCCTTGAAGATAGCAAAGGTGGGGGGTGAGGGGGTGGAGAAGAGGGGGGTGGGGGGAGGGGGAGCTATGATCCATTCTCAGATCACAGAAGTAGACTAAAATGCTCTTAGCTGGCTGTGGGGTGGGGAAGGCTTCTCCCTGCATGGCTACCAAGAAAACATTTATTTATTTATTTACACGTCTGCCTGTCTCCCCACTACACTAAACTCCCTGTGGGCAGGGCCACACGTCTCTGTGCTTGACAGCTCATCTGTCCCTAGCAGAAAATAGGTGCCCAACTGCTGTCTGTTCAGTGAAGAAACGTTGCGGGAGAGGATTTAGATGAACAACTGTATTAGCTTTGCATGTGTCAGATGCCTGCAAAAGTATATTTTAACATCAGTCTAGCAGGGAAGTCCCTCTCGAAAAGAAACAAAAGTTTTAACCTTAGTGGTGAACACAGTTTTTAAATCAGCAAGTACCACTCATTGTTGACTCATTCATTGATTCTTTGATGAGTGGAGGATAGATTGGGTCATTCTTTCAATAGATATCAATAGATACCTGTTGAGTATCTATTATGGCATATGATAAACTCAGGGAGACAAGGCTATCCCAAGGTAGTGAAGTCAGGCACCATTTAAATCTATGAAACCATGTCTTAATTTCCCACCTGTAATACCACACACTGGATTCAATCTATTCTAAGCACCCACTTCCCTGATATCTAACATCTCTGAAATGGGATGTGTTTGCCATTGATAACATCTTAGATTTGACAGAGTCTGGTATTTTACTAATTAGTTTATTAACGTTTAGAAGGCACATCATGTAACATATTCCATCATCCCACATCAGCGACTAGTTCTGTCCCCGTGATGATGACGTATGTTTAGAGTCACAGAGAAGAGAAGGGAAACACTATTTGTTGAGAACTGAGTATGTCCTAGGCGCTGTGTGTGGTGGTCCACAGCACAGGTGTGTATGCACCCATCAGGCACCTTGTGTAACCCCCGATTTACAGACAAAGGGACCAGAGCTTTTCTAGTGGCTCCCCGGAAGCAGTAGGGTCCGAGCCTGGTGCTGTCCTGCTTCAGAGCCAAGCTCAGAACTGTCCCTCCACCCCTCTGTGCAGACACCCGCCTGTGATGTCGTCATCAGCCCAGATGAGGAACCTGAGGTGCATAGAGCTTACCTGCATCAGAAAGTGGCAGAGCTGGCAGGGTTGGGACATACCCAAGTCCAAAGCCAACCAGCACAAGGTTCAGGTACAGTTAGGTGCAGGGGTTCTCCACCTTCCTGATGCCGCGACCCTTTAATACAGTTCCTCATGTTGAGGTGACCCCCAACCATAAAATAATTTTCATTGCTACTTCATAACTGTAATGTTGCTACTGTTATGAATTGTCATGTAAATATCTGATATGCAGGATGTATTTTCAGGGGTCGTGACCCACAGGTTGAGAACCGCTGGTTAGAGCAAAGCTCGACGTTCGTTCCTATGAGAGAGGACTTTCATCAACCCCATTTTACAGACAAGAAAACCGAGGCTCAGAAAGTAGGCTAGATTGGATTATTGTTCAGCAATTGTTCACCCCCCTTCTCCTTGAGGCAGAAGAGACTTTCATGCCCCACTGCTTTGGCGTGGCCACATGACTTGCTTTGGCCAATGGCCTGTGGGGAGGAGAGATAGCGTGTCTCTTAAGAGGAGGCCTTGGGAGATGTCATCACGTGTTTCTGCTCTCTGTCTTGCATATTTGTGATCTGTCGTGACAAAAAACATCCTCTTTAACGTCTGATCCAAAAGAAATGTGGAGTCACATGGGGCAGGTTGAAGCCAAGCTACAGCCTGGAGCCAAGTTCAACTGACCCACAGCCTGAAACAGAACTAGCTAGTTGAGTCCAGCCTAGGCCAGGCTATTGCAGTCAACCTACAGAGCAATGAGTGTGAGGAGAAATATGTGCATAGGAAGCCTCTGAGAGTTTGAGGTTGTTTGTTATGCAGCGTTATTATGGCAAATGCTGACGACTATAGAAACGTTCAGTGACTTGATTGAGGTCACGTAGCTAATGGGTGTCAATAATTTTAGCCTCGTTATATTCCCTGTCTAGTGCTTATCGGAAGGCTTCAGGTAAAGGTAGCCAGTAGTGCGAACAGAACAGGGAGTGAGGGTTCTCCGTAGGCATTACGGACTTTCTCTAGCTTTCTTTCTTTATCTGTCTGATGGAGATAGTAAACACAGTCTACTAGAGGCCTGATGCATGGAATTCATGCAGGTGTAGGTCTTCGCAGTGCCGGCTGCCTCGGGCCGAGGCAGTAGCCCCAGTGGCTGCGACAGCCCTCACAGCCCTGGTTTGTCTGGAAGGTCATCCAGAAGGTCGTTCTGCTATTCAGCCGTTGGGTTGATTTGCATATTATGCCTTTATTATTATTATAGATATCAACACATCTCTGCTACTACTGGAATTTCATCACCATACATCTCAAATTTGGAGATGGAGAAGTGTTTTTTGTTGTTGTTAATCCTCACCCGAGGATATTTTTCCCAATGATTTTTAGAGAGAGTGGAAGTGATGGAGGAGGAGGAGAGAGAGAGAGCGAGAGGTGAGAGAGAGACATATCCAATGGTTGCCTCCTGCACACTCCCCAATCGGGGCCAGAGATTGAACCTGCAACCCATTTATGTGCTCTTGCCTAGGAATCAAACCCACGACCCTTCCGTGTGCGGGCCAATGCTCTCTCCACTGAGACACACCAACCAGGGCAAGAGAAGGAGAGGTTTTGAAAAGAAAACCATGTGCCCTGGCTGGTTTTGCTCAGACCATAGAGCGTTGGCCTGTGGACTGAAGGGTCCAGGTTCGATTCCAGTCAAGGGCACATGCCCAGGTTGTGGGCTTGATCCCCAGTAGGGGGTGTGCAGGAGGCAGCCGATCCGTGATTCTCTCTCATCATTGATGTTTCTATCTCTCTCTCCCTCTCCCTTCCTCTCTGAAATCAATAGAAATATATATATATATTTTTAAAGAAAAGAATGCCATGTATTAGCAATCTTCTGTGTAGGAACTTTAAGGAAATTTGGCAAAACAATTAGACAAAAGTTTCTCCCCTTATTGAAGGCTGTTTGATGAGTAAGCCAATTTTCTGTTAAAAGAATCTCTTTCTTAGGAATGTAGTATCTTTTAGTGTATCTGTGGATATGAATTTTCCTCTGAGTACTGCTTTGGCAGCATCTTCTGAGTTTTAGTATCCAATGCTCTCATCATCTCATCCAAATACTATGAAATGTCTAAGCAGTATGTAATTTCCTCTTCATCTTGGAATTATTTGAAAGTTTAAAAAATTTTCACCAAGTTAGATTAGAAAGAACCTCTAGCTACTCATCTAAAATTTTTATTTCACTGTGTTGAGAATGTGTTTTACTTTAGAATTAGTTAAGTTGTCTTTGTGCCTGGTAACCATATTATTTAATTGTGGAATCATTATTTGCAAGAGTGCAAGTTTCTGACAGCTCCAGACGCTTGCAATCCAGGTAAAATGAATCCCTCACACCCCCCCTCCCCACCTCTGCTCCTTGGTATCGTAGACAAATAACTGAAAATTAGGGTGTTGTTTTTTTTAAACTCCCCAGGGTTCAGCCAGCCCGGTGTCTGTTCTGTTGGTGACTTGCGGCTCTTCTGAAGAGATGGGCTTTGCTATTGGCTCCTAAGCGTTTGTTATAACAAATAGGAGTGGATCCTGCAAACTGGGGGTCCGCGTGGAAGGAGTGGTTCGTTAACATTCGACTCCCACGGGGTGTGTTTGAGGGGTAGGAGGCTGATTGTTGGTTTATCCACTTTTCTGATTTCCCCTCTTCTCATTCCCGCACCAGGCTGCCCCATTTGCTGATAACATTTGCATTAAAATGACCTGGGAGACACTGAATGCTGATTATACGACGAACTTTTCACAAAGGAAGTGACCCTCCAGCTTCTCGCACAGCCTCTGGGCCATTTCCTGGCCTGTGGGAGGTCAGGGCCATTGCCCCGTTGCTGTGTCTGGTCACTGGCCCAGTGTGTGGCACCACCATTTATTTGCTTGGCTCCTCCCCCATCTTACACTCTCGCCATCATCACCGCTGTGCTACAGGAGTGGCACTTTTATGCCCCCATTTTCCAGATGGGCATACTGAGACCTGCGTAGGTTCAGTCAGTGGTTCTCAGACCTGGCTGATCTCAGAGCTACCCCAGGGCTTGCTCATCATGGGAGGGAGAGGGAAGTCAGACTAACTCGAAAGTGAGCCACCCGCCCCCCCCAGACTCCCTCCTGGCCCCCCCAAATCCCCCAGTTAGCCAGCACTTTCCTGGGCCGTGGGAATGACAAGGGTTCAGAGGTGGGAGAGGCGGGACCCAGTGAGCGCCCAGCAGGAGGGGAGCGCCTGTACGCCATGCTGGGGCACTTCTAGAGCGCCTGCCCTCGTGCCCTGCTCACCCCCAGGTGCCCTGGGACCTGGCGGAGCCTCATCCAGCCTCCGGATCCTCCCGTCCCCTGTCACATCCATGGGCCAGCCTCCCCCTCCCCCTCCCCTGAGCCCTGGTCTGTGCCACGTCCTGAGGAAGATTCTGGAGGAGCACATGGCCGGATGGGGAAACGGAGTCACGGGCAGGTGGCCTGCGCAGTCAGCCGCCACCCCCCCCCCACCCCCCGCCCCAGAGACACAGTGAGCGAGGGCCCAGCCCTCCCTCTGGGGATTCTTTGGGTGCGAACTACAATCCCCTCGACGTGTCCCTTCCTGTCTGCTTTCCCCGGGAAGCCCTTCCTGATGACCCCAGCAGGACCATTCGCTTCTCTTTGTCCGTGTCTCTGACCATCTCCACTTAGCAAACATCCATTCCATGGCTGGATTCTGTGGGTGCATGTCTGTCCTGTTCTTCTCCCCCGTCCACGGCCAGCTCCTCCTGGGAGGGGCTGCAGGGCTCAGGGGTCCGGCCTGTGGAATTTCCTCCTGGGACCTCGGGCACAATGATGTCACCTCTGGCAGGACCCCCCCCCGCACCCCCCTGCCGCCCCCCCCCCCCCGGGTCACCGGGGCCTGCAGTCATGCCGGCTTCATCCCTCTAGGCCTGGCCCTCCCCGCCTCGTGCTCACCCTGTAACTTAGGCCGAGCTGTGTAACCTTAACTTCGGTCCCTCGTTTGTTCATCAGGGATCAGAACAACCCAGCTCGGGCGTGCAGGTTCTGAGAGGACACGGCGCTGGGCGCAGGCGTGAGGTCCCCAAGGCAGGCCCGCCCGGATCACCACCAGCCAGCAGCTTCGTGCTCTGTGGTCCCGGCCGTGGATTTGGACGTGAAGGTGAGAAGAGCCCCTTCGTCCCCCACCAGAAAGAAAGGAGAGTCATGGGGCCGCTGCCCAGGCACCTGGCTGCTCCCCCCGCAGACCCACCCCACGCCCACCGGCTCCCAGACCGGCTTTCAGATGGGAAAACAGGCCCAGGGAGGCTGGGACCCTGCTCGGGGCTCCGCAGCGAGGTCCAGGGAGGGCTGGCCGGGACCCAGGGCTCCTCACTCTGACGGATTCTCTAACGTTTTCTTTTGGGAGCAAGTGTGCGCGCCCAGGGCTGCAGTCCCAGGCTGTGGGCCCTCAGAGGTCCGGTCGGCCTCGTCGTCCGTTCACTCTGTCCCTGACTCATGTTTGGTGGGCAGTGGCTCTGTTCTGGGAACCGTCCGGGCCTCTCGGGCGGCCTGGTGATGAGTCACAACCGCTGCGGCCTAAGCACAGAACAGACAGCCCTGCCGCGGCCTGGGAGCCGCCGCCTCCGGGAGGCCCTTCTGGCTTCCACCTCCACTCTCCCTCGCACGCGGCTGGCATCCTCGTGGCACCCATGGCTGCTCTGCCCCCAGGCGTCATGACAGCGTTCCAGGGAGGGAGACGGGTGTGAAGATCGGGGGGAAGTGAAGGGCGATGTCCTCTCTTTATCCAGGGAAACGGCTGATTTCCTAGACATTCATTCCCAGCAGGAGACCCCCTGTTCCAGCGCACCGGCCAAAAGGAGGTCCAGCGCCCTGCTAGCTGCAAAGGAGTCTGGGAGGTGCCTGTTTTTATCTGAGCCTATCTGCCCATTTGAACAAAAACCGAGGTTCTCTTAGGAAGGACAACAGGGTGACATGGGCACCCAGGTGGCCTCTGTCCTCGAGGGGCCGCATTGGGGGCCACAGAGAGGCGGGCCTTTTCCCCGTAGAACGGAGCAGGAAGCAGCTGGCATGTGCCCTGGAGGGACCCCAGCCCCCTCGTGCCTCCTTGGAGGTGGTGTCCGGTGTCCGGTGCCCCGTGCAGTGCCTGGCGCACAGTAGAGGCTCCATCGATATTCGTTGGGACAAAGGGGGGGCGTTTCTAGGGAGCAGCGTTTCCGGGGTCTGTGCCTCGAGCCAGGCTGGCTGCTGCGGTGGTTCACGTGGGGTCCTCTGGGCGTTCAGTTCGGGCCTTTGCGAAATGCCTCTTCTGTGGATGCGATGGTGTGGGGGTGCAGGCGGGACGGCCACGCCCAGGCCCTCCCTCGGGGAGCAGGCTGCCGGCCCCTCCTTGGGGGGGGGGGGGAGCGCTTCAGTGGTGCAGTGACCGTGGTCCCTACATGGAGGCCTCTGCCCCACCTTCGCGTCAGAAGCCAGAGGGGCTGGCAGCTGCCCCTTTTGCTGAGAACGATGCCAGCTCCCAGGTGCCAGGAGCTTCCCACACATCACCTCACAGAGGCGCACAGCCTACCGAGGAGGCGGTGCCAATATGGCCCCGTCGTACAGGCGGGCATCGTCCCGTCGCTTCCCAGGTTCCTGAGCTGTAAGTGGCAGGTCTGGGTTTGAATCCAGCTCAGCCAGTCCCCCTGCCCCAGGCGGCTGGCACCACCTCCCCATTATCCGGAGGGAGCCGTCCCTGGGTCCTGGGCTGTGGCTGTGTGGGGTAGGATGGTGGTGGTGGTGGGGAGGAATTCTGGGGGTGGAAAGGCAGGGGGTCAGGAGGGAGGCAGGGGGTGCAGGAAGAGGTGCCAGGCTGCTGGGGGCCACGCTCCTGCAGCCACGCCCCATGGAGGGCTCAGGCCCCGGCAGGGGCAGATGCACCTGGTGGCACCTCCCTGAGCCTGGCACCCGGCTCCCCTGTCCTTGGAGCTGACAGCCGCTCGGCTCCGGTTTCTCCGCTTCCTCCTTCCTCCTTCCTTCCTTCCCCAGACGAGACGCAGCGGTCTTGGCAGTGGAGCCGCGTCGCTCTATGGGAAAAACTTGTTTTCGTGGGTGAACTCTGGCGATGACTCAGAAGGCGCCCAGGGAGCAGCCTCGGGTGTCGAGGGGCTGCTCTGCTAACGAGCCAGTGTTTATAAAGTGCACCGGAGACGATGCATTCCGCGCGAGGCTGCGGGCGGGCGCTGCTGTTTGGGGGAGAGGACGGCGGCTGGGGAGCCGGGAAGGGCACGCTCTCGCCGGGAAACAGCCCCGAGCCCCTCGGCTGTGCAGCCAGGCTGGCTTCGCTGGCGTGGCTGGTGCCGGCGCCTGTCTGGGCAGAAGCGGCAGCTGCCCCTTTGTTCGGCGCAGAGCACATCTGAGCCCGACACGCGGCTTTGATTTTGTTTTCCTTGTCGCAGGGGGCGGGAGGACGGGGCCTGGGTGGCCCCTGCCCTGGGGACGCAGATCTAGGCTGGGACAGTGAACTAAGACATCAAAACAGCCCCTGCCCCTGCCTCGCACACGGTCCGCAAGCAGCTCACTCATTCCTTCCTCCATCATTCGTTCAGCCAGCATGGCTGGCTGTGCCTGGCACTGGCTGGGAACAGGGAGTGAAGAAGGCAGTTCCTGGAGGGGGATGTCGTCGAACGGAGACGGTGTCCGCTACCCTGCAACGATGAGAGTGGCAGGCAGAGGGGGAGGACGCTGGGCGGATGTCATGGCCCCAGGAGCAAGCCCTGTCCCGGCCCCTGCCCCATGGTACCAGGAAGGCTTTCCTGGGAGGGGCGGCTGGGAGAAAGGGTGGGATTTCCCGTTCCCAAGCCAAGAGGGGAGCAGCATTAATTAACACATTCATTAGCTAATCCAACACACCCTGAGTGAGTGTCTGCTATGCGCCTCGCACTGGGGATAGAGGCGAGTAACGAGAGCGAGGATCCCGACCCTCGCCCGGGAAGCTCACGTCTGTCTAATAAGCAAATGAAGAAACAAAGGTGAAGTATCAGAGAGCGAGAGGAACATGGTGGAATGAGCAGGGCCAGTGCTAGAGGCGCCTGGGTGGCTCCCTCAGGTTGTGCGGTGGGCACGGAGGGCCTCTTGGAGGAGGTAGCATTTGAGCTGAGACCTGAGGGTGGGAGGAGCCAGCCACCTGTAGATGTGGGCAGTGCAAAGGCCCTGGGGCAGCCATGAGCTCCGCTTGGTCCAAGAGCCCAAGGAGGCCAGTGCAGCAGCTGGAGCGCAGTGAGCCCCAAGGCGGGCAGTCAGGTGTGAGCCCAGCAGCAGCCACTCCTGTGTCATCACATCGTGTTCACTGCAGAGAAAGGAGCTACTGCAGCGGCTGTGCAGGCGGGGTTTTGACTTAGCCAACAGAGAGGCTGGGTGAGTAGCCACAAGTCCGTACAGTAGCTTATAAGTGACACGTGCACCCTGGCTGTTTCTATATTGCTTGTCACTATTGTCAGAGAGAGAGAGAGAGAGAGAGAGAGAGAGAGAGAGAGAGGCAGGCAAGCCCTGGTTGGGGTTGAACCCATACCCTGGCGTATTGGGACGAGGCTCTAAGTGACCGAGCTACCGGCCTAGGCTGACTCCTCTTCATCCGGAACAGGGGCTGCTCCCCAGGGACTGTGCTCTGTCTCCATGGCTGCCTGGGCCCCGTGGCCGCCTCAGACTACAAGGAGGGCTGGGAAAGTCGAGCTTTAAAACTTGGCTTGTGTCTGCAGTAGAGGAGGGGAAGGCAGACGGGACTGGGATGCCTTGGGGGATGCCAATCCACAGCTTAGGCCAAAGGCCTGCCAAGGCCCCCAGGCGGGGAGGTTTGGTGAGTTCTGGGCAGAAGGTCCAGGGGTGGCCGGGAAAGGCTGAGGGGCGTGGACCCCATCTGAGTCTCCAGGGAGCCAGAGACGGGGTCTCAGGGCGCGTGGCCAGCTGTGTGCTGAGGTGCTGCTGTTTGAGCTGAGCCCCGTGATGCTCTCTGAGGGGACGCACGTTCTCCGTGGGCGCCAGCTGGGGAGCCCCCGGGGCTCCGATTAAACTCCAACTCCTCAGAGATGGGCTTTGGCTCAGAAAATCGTCACCATCACCTTCCCTCTAGCCCCTGCGATTAGACTGCAGGCTGCCCTGCTTGGGACCCGCCTACCTCTCTCCTTCGCATCCCTCCCTCCCTGCAGCTGTGCCTGCAGGTGCCCGGCGGTGGCCGGTGGCCCGGGTGGCTCCTGGCTGGCCCACAGCCTTGCACTGGGCACAGGAAGGAAAGTGCTCACTGGCCTCCTGCTGTAAGCGCTGGGCTCCGAGCCATCACCTCGGTTTCTCTGCTGAAACTACCCCGCATGGTGGGTGTCCTTCCATTGACGGGGAGACAGGCTCAGAGGGTGAGAGCCTGACCGGAGGGGCTGGCCCCGCCATCAAGGGAGGACACCACTGGGTGCTGTTGCCTCTGGATCTTCCTCACACCCCCGTGTGCGAGGCTCGGCGAGGGTGTGTGTGTGTGTGTGTGTGTGTGTGTGTGTGTGTGGTGGAGAGGCCTCTAGAAAGTGCACAGGCCCAGGCCCTGTCCTTGGGGGGTTTAACGTGGGGGGCTGCCTCCTTGGACCCGCTTCTCCTGACCTGCGGGGTGACTTCGGGCAAGGCCCCTCTCTGCCTGGGCTAATTTCTCGGAGATGATGAGGGAGTTGGCAGGATGGCTCTGGATTTCCCCATCACACCCATCACATTCACCCTTAGAATTTCAGAGATTCCGGCCCGTGGTCTGCTCTTTGTGTGTCTGTCTGTGGCTCAGAAATTGTCACCATCACCTTCCTTCTCGCTGCTGCGGTGAGACTGCAGGCTGCCCCGCTTTGGACCCGGCGCAAGTAATTACGCGTTTGCGCCATTAAAGGTCCCAGGCCTGTCTCCCTGCCCGGACTGTGTGCCAGCAAAGACGGGGACCATGTCCGTCTTGTCTCTGTCCTCCCAGCGATTAGTTCAGGGCCTGGCACAGAGTAGTTGCTCAGCCAATAGGGTAGCTGTTGTGATGATGGTGGTGATGGTGATGGTGATGATGATGAAGGAGAATGAGCTGGAGAGACAGCTGCTGGAGGAAAGGAGCCCGAGCCGGGCAGCAGGCAGCCAGCGCCCTCAGCCCTCCCACTAGCTGGCTGCGGAGGCTCCCGATTCCCCCTAGAGAAGCCCAGACGCCCTAGTCTTCAGGCCGTACCCCCGTGAGGAGAACTACAATCCCCAGAAGGCAGTGAGGGGTGGTGCCACGGAGTGTAGCATGATGGGAGTTGTAGTTTAGGTAACTGCCCCCCTGCTGCAGCCTGGTGTGTGCAGAGCAGCTGGGCAGTTTGTTGCCCGCAGGGCTTGCGGTTGGGGGGTGGGATCCCTGGACAGCCCCTTAGCGTTCTCCTGGGAGCCCCTTAAGGGTGACCCCCCCCTCACAAACGTCAGCCCCCCGGGCGTCTGATCCCTGCTTTAAAACCTTAGATCTCACTGAAACCCTTCCCGCTTCCGCTAAGTGATTGTCAACTGTGTGTCTGGCCCTTTGGGGCTTTGGGGTACAGCAGTGACAGTCAGGGAGGGCGTGAGACATGCAACTGTTAATAGCACATCAGATGACCCCCACCGACTCCAGGGGGGCGGCACAGGGGTCTGAATGAGGTCCCGGACCATGACAGGCAGACGGGGCCTGGGGTGGCCAGGTCAGGAGCAAGGGAGGGTGTCCCCTGCGGAGGAACCGCACAAGGGAGGGCTCCAGGGCCAGAGGGGGTTGGGGCTTTTGGAGAAGCCAAAGCGGGGAGGCTGGAGGGCAGAGAGCGGGGTGGGGGTGGGGAAAGGGGCATGTGAGAGAGCTGGTGAGCCCAGTCCCAGCATCTGAATGACCTGGGACCACAGTCCATTGGATCTGGAATGAATTGGTGGTGGTTTCTCAGGCAGGATGGTTGGCCCGAGCTTGACCAGGGGTCAGTGGCAGAGCCCAGGGACCCTCTTTCCAGGTCCTGGCTGCTCCCTGGGGGCAGGGGCTGTTCCGGAGTCAGGCAGGAAGTGGGGGTGGGGGAAGGCACAGGACCCTGGCTACTGGGAGGGAAACTGAGAGGCAGCAGATGTCTTCCCATTGAGCTTCTGTGTGTGAGATCCCCGAGCAGCTCTTTCCCCCTCAGACTCTTCAACTGTCAGGGACCAGCCCTGGAAAGTGGGGGAGGGTCATTTTCACACCCTCCCCCACCCAGATGTGGCAGAAACAGGAAGGACTCAGCCAGATGTTGGGGGTCCTCAGGCCCAGGAGGTGGCCTGTGGGCGGGAGTGTCGGATTGTTTGGAGCTCTGCTCGGGAAAACGAGCCCTGGTAGGGTCACGGCTCTGGCATTCCCTCCTCTGGCCCTGGCGGCCCCGCAGACCCGGGGGACATGCTCCCGGACTCCAGTACGTCTGAAGGGAGAGGCGGAGGCTCGGGCCTCAGTGCCGAGGGCACCTGGGCTCTGCTTCCATGGGAACCTTGACAGGTTGCTCTCGGCCTGTTCTCCATCCCCTCTGCCCGGACCTGGGCGCTCTACCTGGCACCGCGGGCCCCTGGCCTTCCGGGCAGAGAGCCATGGGGGATGAATCCTCGGTGCCCCGTTGGAGCGGCGGTCTGTGCTCTGTGTGAGGACGGCATCTCGTGTGGCCTCGTCCCCAGACCAGAGGCCTGGCTGGATGTGGTGTGTCTCTGATTAATAAAGAATAGGAAGCCAATCATTTACCCCTTCAAAAGTGCCAGCTGGGGGCAGGAGAAATATCTCTCATGGCGTGGGGACCTCATCTCTGAGGAGAGACTGGGACACATGGCCAGTGTTGGTCTTTGACCGCCCCGCCCCCCCCTTCTGGTGGGAGCTGCACGTTTGTGCTGAAACGGAGGGGGCCTGAATAGCTCAGTAAACGCGGTGCGGTGTGCGGGACCCCGGGGAGGGGGGACCCGGGGGCCTGCCCCGCAGAAGCCCTTCCCCAGTGGGGCCTGAATGCTCACCCCTTTGGTGGGATTTGGGGCTGATACCATGGAAACCAGATGGCTTGCCCAGTGCCGCTGTCTGGCTGCGTCGGGATCTCCCGGGCTGGTGAACGTAGACCTGACCCCTGCAGCTCTGAGACCCCCGGCAGCGGGGCCCAGGAGGGGCCAGGGACGCAGGTTTGGAGCAGCCCTGAGGCCGCGGTGCAGGCAGCTGAATGTGGAGACCACGCCTGGAGCAGAAGTGTCAGGGACACAGCTTAGGACCTGCCAGGCCCGCTCGGCTCTCACTGCACGATGCTGGGCTGGGGGCATCTCTTCTCTGGTCCCCGGCTCCTTGTCTGTAAAGCAGTTGCAATGCTGGCTGCCTCCCAGGGTTGCACAAGGCGGGCATACGTTCAATCGAGGCCATTATTGTTTTTGTTACTATCATCATTACTGGGAGGGGGAAGAGGAGGTGCTGCTTTTGACTGATGTAGAGAGAGGAAGGAAGAGAGAGAGAAACATCGATTGGGTGCCTCCTGCACATGCCCTGACCGGGGATGGAACTTGCAACCAGGTCCATGCCCTTGACCGGGAATCAAACCCTCTACCCGCCCCCCCCCTCCCCACACACACCTTCTGGTGTATGGGCCGACGCTCCAACCAATTGAACCATATGGGTCAGGTGCTTTGGAGTTTATCACTAAATGACTCAGTGCCCCTCAAGTGCACGCTGTGGGGTGCGGTGCCCTCCCCTCGTGCTGGAGGGAGACCTCCCTCCAGAGTGAAGGCAGTTGGAGCTGGAGGGGCCAGGCGTCCTCATGGGAGTCGGGTGTGGCTGGAAGAGCTGCCCAGTGGGGGTGGGCGGGACAGGTCACCCCCTAATGGCCTCCGAGAGGATGGTATAAGAAGCCCCAGGTTGGCATCTCCTCCTGGAACAGCCCCTCATGCATACCACCCAGGCGGGGGGCTGGGTCCTAGGCGAGGGGTGTCCGGGGACCATCTGGCTGCACACACTCTGGTTTGGAAGGGATGGCCACCATGATGATCTTAGAGAAATTTTATTTTATTTTATTTTATTTTTTAAAATATCTTTTATTGATTTTTTACAGAGAAGAAGGGAGAGGGATAGAGAGTTAGAAACATCGATAAGAGAGATCGATCAGTTGCCTCCTGCACACCTCCCACTGGGGATGTGCCCACAACCAAGGTATATGCCCTTGACCGGAATCGAACCTGGGACCCTTCAGTCCGCAGGCCAACACTCTATCCACTGAGCCAAACCGGTTCGGCCTTAGAGAAATTTTAAAGCCACCGGACATGTGTCCACTCATGGCCACAGCAGCACCTCTTGCAATAGTCAACATGTGGGAGCAGCCAGGTGTCCGTTGACGGGTGACGGGTGAGCAATGTAGTCCGCCCACACAACGGAATGTGACGCAAGCAGCGAAAAGGAGGGACATGCTGACACGTTACCTCATGGATGGACCCCAAGGACATGACACTCAGTGAAATAAGCCAGACGCGGAGGATAAATGCTGGAAGGCTCCAACCATGCGGGGTGCCTAGTGTGGTCAGATCCCCAGCGGCAGAAAGGAGGATGCGGGGTGCCAGGGCTGGGGAGGGAGAATGGGGTGAGTGTTTCATGGGGACAGAGTTTCAGTTCTGCAAGATGAAGCGGGTGGCGGGTGTGGCGACGGCGTTCGGGGCGGTGTCGGTGCCCTTACTGCACGGAGCTGCCACCTGGACGCGCTGGGGGGCCGATTCTGCGGTGTGCGTTTTACCAAAAAAACCTTTACGTTTTTCTATTATGGGAGTTATTTAGTTTTAACTTCTTATGATGGAAATGTTCAAACCCTTAGCAAAAAACGTTAAGAGAGAATGGTATAATGATCCCCGTGCGTCCATCACCCTGCAGGACCCGTGGTCACTCACGACCGGTCTCCTTTCACCGCCGTCTCCGCCCCTTCCCTCCCTGCCTACCGGGAAGCAGACCCGGGCATCCTCTTGTCTCACCTGGAAGCCTCCAGCCTGTAGCGCTGGAAACGATGGGTCTTTCAAGGCATAATACCAAGTCATGACACCTACAAACCCAAACCATCCATTCATGTCTCAGAGTGTAATATATACATACGTGTATTTCACACATAATGACATACTTAAAGCGCATAGGTGTCACCAGATTTCCAGCGGTCTCAGTTTATAAGTACATCACATAAACATAACACATAGCTCTAGTAATATAAATATAACACAGCTCTAATACATAGCTCCATTATCGTTTTACTTAATGTAATGAGTGCATTCATGTGCTCGATGTTTAATATATAATTATGTTTGTGTATTTAACATGATTCCTATCATATAGAATATACACAGTACACGCTCACATGTGGTTATTCCCACTGGAGCCAGGATCCGAGGGGCCACGCGCCGAAGCTGATGTGTTGGGAATCTCCTCTCCAGTAGCCCCGGCCCGAGCTGTTTCCCCGCCCCGTGTCTGTGCCTGCGTTGGTCCGGGAGAGCCGTGCTCGGGCCGGGTTGTGCCCTCTGCCCCGCGGGCTCCAGGCTGCTCTCTGCTCCCTGTGCTCCCTGTAAGTCGGCCTCGGGTCTGGGGCCGGTCGGGGTTCGGGTTCCTGTTTGGGGACGAGGCCTTCTCGCCGTGCGTTTCCCTCCCCGTTCTCCTGCTGGGAGGCCGGCAGCGGCTGCCCGGGATTTTCTGGACGCGGTGATTCGAGGGCTGTGAGGAGCGGACAGCCCAGCCCGTGTGTCCCTCCTGCCTCATCTGTCAGCGGCGCCTCCTCTCTGCTTGGGCACCAGGCGGCCCAGGGACCGGGGCAGGTAGGACAGTGGTCACCCTGTCCCCGTACCCACCACCTTCCCGCTCACCTTTTCCTTGACCCGAGAGGAGGCTGAGGTTCTGAGGCAACGTGCAGCCTGGATTCTGGTCACAAAGCAGAGGTTGGAAGGGCTCCGCTGGGCAAGGGCTAGAAGCTCCCTGCCTCCCACTGGTCACTTCTTGCAGCGCATGAGGTGAAAGGGCAGCCTTCACATCGGGACTGACCTTGGCCGCAGCCTTGGCCCTCCCCCGACCCCGTAGCCCCGGGCGATGGCTGAGGGGCGTGCTGCTCTCTCAGCCTCAGTGTGTGGACGGGGTTGGCACAGGTCCCAGCATGCGGTGGGCCTGCCTCCTTCCCTACCTCCGGCCGCTCAGGGCGGCCACCCTGCTGGCTCTCGCTTTGGCCTCTCCGCAGCCTCACACGTGGGCCCGACCTCCCCGTCCATGGCCAGTCCCCGTGGAGGTCCTTGAGCCCTCCTGTTCCCACCTGAGTGCTGAGCTCCAGCCCTTCGCTGATGCTCCTCACAGGCCCTTGCGTAGGGACTAGCATTTCATTCAGTGACGGATTGTTTTTTTCTTGAAAGTTTCTTTTTAAACACAATTTAACGGTTTCATTGCGTATAATTGATATGCAATAAAGTGAGTGTATTTAAAGTGTACGCTTTAACAACGAACTGATAATTAATTGAGCACCTATTATGTTATCAGGTACTTGCCTGACAACCTGTGGAGGCAGAGCAGTTTTTTTAAAAAATATATATTTTTGTTGATTTCAGAGAGGAAGAGAGAGAGAGAGAGAGAGAGAGAGAGAGAAACATCAATGATGAGAGGGAATCATTGATCAGCTGCCTCCTGCCTACTGGGGATCTAGCCTGCAATCCGGGCATGTGCCCTTGACTGGAATTGAACCTGGGACCCTTTGGTCCGCAGGCTGATGCTCTGTCCATTGAGCCGAACTGGCCAGGGCAGGGCAGAGCAGTTGTGATGTCAGACAGCCTGGGTCGGAATCCCAGCAGGGACCGTGGGCCGCTGCCGTGCCTGTGCGAGGCTCTGATTCTCGCCTGTGACACCCCTGGGGGTAGAGGGGGTATTACTCTCCCATTTTCCTTCCCTCCTGTGGTGGGTTACAGATGCAGCCCTGCTCTTTGCCGGGGGACTTTGCAGGGCCTCCCACTGCAGTGGGGAGAGGGCGCTCCCAGCCCACGGAGTGTGGGCTTGGCCAGGGACCCGCTTTGGCCAGTCTGATCTGAACGGATTTGATCAAAGCCTCCGCTTTGCGTTTGGTTGGGCTTTTGACTTGGCTGCTTGAGCCCCCGCCACGTGCTCCAGAACAAACAGGTCCCAGGAGCCCATGGTTCCAGCAGGAGACGCCTGTGGAGCCCACCTGGATGGGAACCGTGGCTTGAAGCTACATTGAGGCGACCCACAGAATGCAGGAGCAGCACCCCAGCTGACCTGCAAGAGAGGAAGAGAAAGGTGGCAATTCGCTTGATTGGTGAGGTTGTTTGTTAGCCAGCAGTACTGTGGCCAACGCAGACCAGTGCACATGTACAGTAATAGCGCCCACAACCCAGGATTGTTGGGCCCATTAAATGCGATGATACATTTTAAAAATATATTCTGCATGTGAAAATGCTTACGTTAGCGTCCGGCATGTAGTAAGTAATCCCATGAATGAGGAGATATTAACTGGAGCTTTTCTCACGTAAAAATAAGCATGTTTCTCGTGTGTCACACGTGATCCTGGAGAAGATGAAGGTGTGACATCTGCTCTCTCTGGACCTCAGTGTCTCCCTCGGTCAGATGTGGAGCTGGGACCACTGAGCTCGCATCGCACGGAGCCTGAGCATGGAGGCCGGCCGGGCTCCAGCGCACGCTCCCTCCCGCCTCTCCACGCCGCGCTGCTATTTAAAGTGGCGGCGGTTTGGCTCCCTCTCTTTTTAAAAACCTTCCCGCACTCGAGCCGAGTTCCACAGGGCCAGCTGTCACCACTAAAAATGTCTGCCGTGTGACAGCCACCGGGAGGAGGCGGGAGGAGGCAGGAGGCCCCGGATGGGACCAGAGTGGCTGGATTGAAAAAAACACACGAAAAACAAAACCCAGCCCTGCAAGGAAGACACAAAGGCTGGGAGGGGTCGCTCTCCCGCTTTCTCCACCCTCGTGCGCAGGCTCCTGTGGGCAGCAGGCACCCTCCCTGCGGTGCAGTCCCTGCTGCTCTCCAGCCCCAGCCTCCCCCCAACCCCCGCGCCCCTGCAGGGCTCCCAGCACCCCACCCTCATCCCACTCACTGGAGGGAGGCCCGTCCCAGGCTGTCACCCCAGTGAGGGGCTGACATAGGGCTTCCTGGGAACGTCTGATGAGCACCCCCCCCCCCCCCGCCCCGTCAAACCTGTGAGACACTGTTTAAGGGATTAAATGTTCACAATAAACTTGAATAGGAGCCTCTGTTCTCCCCACTTTACAGATAGGGAAACTGAGGCTCCCGGGTGGCGCACCTGGCCTAAGGCAGTTCGCTGTGGGGACGGGCACGGACAGGCTGGGCGGACTCCTTGCAGTGCTATCTTGAGCAGGCCATTCTCTGGCCTCACCCTTCCCAGCTGTGCAATGGGGCAATAGCACGCCTGCTTCCCAAAGATGCTGTGAGGATGAAATAGGTCAAGGTGATTGGGGCATAGAGCGCGCTGGGAGGTCAGAGCTGGGACAGGGCCCAGGGCAGTCAAATTCCAGAGGCTGAGTTCTTTCCATCCTGTGTCTGTGGCCTCTCAGGGCTGCTGGGGGTGGGGGGAGGTGGGGAGCTCAGGGCGGGGGGGGAGGGGGGGTTGGGGGGGGTCGAGGGGTGGAGTGAGAGGCTGTTCCTCCCTGCTCTCCCACCTCCCAGTGCCTCGATGTGGCCCCGTTGGGCCCTGGGGGGCTGTGGGCTTTCTGAGCACTCGCCGGAAAGTGTAGCTTCTCTGACGGGGGCTCCTGGGCAACGTTAGCAGAGACCCGCACGGAGGAGACTTATTTTTTTAAGGAAAAGGGAATGGTACAGTCACTGGAGAAACACCGTGTCTCTAGAATTGTTTCCTCTTCTCTCCTCAGGGCTCTCCTGGCCGCACTTCCTCCTCCTGCTCACAGAAAGCGGTCCAGCCCGGTAAGTCATTTACACTTTAGTCATAACTAGAGCCGCTGCCGTGTGTTGAATATCTACTCTGCACCAGGAGCTCTTCTGGCTGTTTTCATCCTAAAAAGCTTTGCTTGTCCCTCTGGAAGGTATATGTTCATCTATTTATATGTTTTTTAGAGAGAGCGCACGGGAGGAGGGAGGGGCGGGGGGGTGAGAGAGAAACGTTGATGTCTCATTTATTGGTTGCCTCCCACAGGCACCCTGACCAGGGGCAGGGATCAGACCTGCCCCCAGGTACGTGCCTTGACTGGGAAGTGAACCCGCGACCCTCTGGTGCGCAGGCGGCTGCTCTAACCCCTGACCCATGCGGCCAGGGCTGGTCCATCTGTGAAAATGTGTTGTAGACGTTGGTGGCTCGACTCATTCGACAAACATTCACCCAGCCCCGTGGAGTGCAGGTGCAGTCCTGGCTGCCGCTCCGGGCCCTGGCGGTGTGTAAGGTGTGCACAGCTGGGCGGGGGGGGGCGGGGGGGGGCGGCTCTGGCGATTTTCACTCTTCCCCGGGGGTCTCTGACGTGGCGCCGGCACCGGACAGGGCTCTGAGCTCACAAGGTGACATTTCAGTGGGAGGGACACACGATAATCAAACGCATGTGGAGATGATGGCGGTTAGTGATGGGCTGTGGCCGAACAGAGCCGGGAGGGGACACAGAAGGACGGATGGAGGGCCGTGTCAGCGAGGTCCCAGGCAGGGCCTCTGCAGGCAGGAGAGGCATCCTTAAGAAAGGCATCCGTCCGCTTAGGTCCGCATCTGTGTGCAGCTGCATGGGGCATTTGAGTGGTTCAAGCTCAGACCCACGACGCGCTCCCAGGGGAGGCCTGCCCACCTCTGCTCCCGGCTCCCGGCTCCCGGCTCCCTGCCGCTGGCTTTTAAAGAATCGCTGGGTCTCAGGCAGCCACAAGCAAACATACATCTTCCGTCTCAATGAGAACGGCCGCACACAAGGGGCGCCAACACTGGGGCTGAGACCCGAATGGGAAGGGGCCCAACCAGGGCGGTGAGCAGGCGGTGGTGGGCAGAGCTGAGGGTACGGCACCGCCAGTGAGCAGGATGAGAGGGGCCCTCGGCCTTTCGGGCCAGGCTCCATCCTCAGGCTCTGCCCTGCCCTTCAGGGTGGGCGCAGGTGTTAGAACCAGGTTCACGTCTTCTGGGCGAGGCTCTGCCCTTCGCGGCAGGTTGGGCTCTTTGGGGTGGGCTCTCCCTTTGGGACAATGTCGGGTCTTCGGGGCTGGGCTCAGACCTCAGGGCGAGGCATCATCTCCCGGAGGTTCTGCCCTTCAGAACAGGCATGACTGTTGGCGACTAGGTTCGGCTCTGGGGGTGCGGGGTGGGCAGAGGGCTGATCCAGGAAACCACTGCTGGTTGTCAGTCAGGGTGTGACCCCAAGGGACATAGGTTTTACCAGGATCCCCGGCTGTGTGGGGGCGAGGGCGGGTGCAGGGGGACCGTGCTCGAGCCGGGAGCTCACTGAGAGCTGTGGTGCCAGCACACACGCACTGCATTGCCCGCCTGGCAGCTGCTCTATGCCTCCGGGCGGAGGAAGGGCCGGAGCTCAGGGACTGGCTAGGAAGCCTGGAGGCCAGGGGCCAGGGCTGGTGGGGAAGACAGCAGACCAGAGGCCTGAGACCCCGCGGAGGCTGAAGGGCCGGGAGGGAGCTCATGCAGGCCTGGGGCCGCCCGGCTGCTTCTGTGCCCTGATGGGGCCCCTCTGATGCTGGTCTCAGGGCTCAGGGGTGGCCCCGGCCGGTCCCTGGTCCCGGTGCACCAGTCCGGCTTCCTCTCCTCAGAGTCCTCACCCTGGGGCGGGGCGGGCGGGACCAGCAGGCAGCCTGGGGGAGAGAGAGGGTGGCCGGCCCGGAGCTGCCTGACGGCAAACTCAGCCCCTCTCCCCCGGGTGCTCCCCTAAATCTCCACGGAAATGAGGCAGAATCAAAATCAGACCCTCTTCATCAGGAGAAATTACTCATTTCAAATATTTGCAGCCGCTTGAACTGAAATTGAGCAAGAAGAGGGCTTAGATGAACAATCTGGGGCCTTTTCAAAGACGGTTTGACTCAGCAGTTTTCCTGATTTCGAGCCCCGCCTCCTGCCGAGCCCCCTCCCCTCAGGAGCCCCCTCCCAGCTTCTCTCTCAGGCTCCCTCCTGTCACCCCCAATCCTGGCCCATGTCCCCTCCTTTCATCTCCTTGATTTCCTTTGCTAAATCTGCACATATTTGCCGGGCGCCTCCTCCTGCTGGGCTCCGGGCTTGGCCTGGGCACACGGCAGTGCCAGGACGGTCCTGCCCCTGGTCCAGCCCTGCCCACGGGAGGCCGGGTTCCGTGGCTCAGGACCTGCCCTGTCCACAGGCAGTTCGCCCCGTTATTTGCCCCGCATGGCGTTTCTTCGTATTTAAAAAATCTGCCTACACACACACACACACACACACACACACACACACACACACACAGGAACCTTATATAACCACCTCTCTGGAGGCCCTTGGGAGGCTGGGAGAAAATCTGAGAGTTCCGCCTCCTCCCTGACCCCTCCGTCCTCCGCATCCGCATGGCTGTGGCCTGGGATGGGCTCAGCCTGCAGGAAGTGACAGGCGCTGGGGTGCCCTGGAGGAGGGGTGCGATGAGAAGGCCCACGGATAGGCCCTGTGCCCCTCCCCAGACCTGAGCACATCACCCCCCAAATAACACAGAAACTGCGACCTGCCCCGGCGAGGGGGGAGGGAAGCCCAGGGCGCGGGGGCGCGGGGGCGCGGGGGCGCGGGTCGTGGCCTGGCCTGTGGGGTTGGTGGGGAGGGAAGGCCTACTCGGATGTGAGCCCTGAGCACGCAGCACCCCGTAAACGCCTATTTTGGCTGCCCTAACCCCTTCTTGGGGCCTCATGCCCGCAGTGGCCCCCATCATCCCCCAGCTGGCCTGTTGTCAGCCCGAAGGCAGAGAGGCTGTGGCTGGTCCCGGGTCGGGGAGATCGGTGTTGCTCATGTTTCCGCCCTTTGCCGAGAGGTGAAGGCGGGGCAGCTCTGCCCAGCGACGCTCTGGGATGGCCCTGAAGTCCAGGGTTCGACTGCACGTTCCATGGAAATGCCATGTGGATTTTGGGGCCCTTTGGGTCTAAAACCAGGGGTTTCCCACGCGTGAAGAGGAGGAAGTGGAAGGAGGCAGGGCTAACAGAAAGAGATGGCTTCCCGGCCAGGCGCCTGTGGTGGAGATGAGGTTCATGGGGCCCACTGGGTGGCCACAGTGGGGGTGGGGGGCTCCCAGACCCCAGCGAGGCGCCTGGCAAAGAGCTGGCATGGTCCCTGGGGAGTGAATGGAGGGCCGCTCCGTTTCTCGTGTCAGCTGGGCTCCACCGCCCTCCTGCTGAGACGGCTCCAAGGCAGGAGCCACGCCTCGGGCTCTGCATCCCATGTGCATCCCGTGTGCATTCCGTGTGCATCCCGTGTGCATCCCATGTGCATCCCGTGTGCATCCCGTGTGCATCCATGTGCACCCCGCCTAAGGCACTGTGGGCTGCGGACGGATCTCAGGAGGACACGGCATAAGGACACATGGCATGAGGGTTGCCACATACAATGCGGTGCACCCAGTTACATTTAAGCTTCAGGTAAACAGTGAACAGCTTTTTAGTATAAATATGTCCCAAATGTTATATGGGACCGGCTGGCACTAACATTTTATTTGCGGTTTATCAGGAATTCACACGTGACTGGGCACCTGTATTCTTACGTGCTAAATCCGGCGATGCCAATGGGCTGAGAAACAAGTGACAGGTGCCCCCCGGGGCTGAAGTGCGGACTTCTCTGTCGTCCCCTCGGAAGCCCCTGTTCCAGAGGGGGAGCCCCACGTCGTCGGGGAGCCCTCTGGGCCTGGTGTCCCGAGTGCCCGTGGGCGCAGAGCCGCGGCCGTGCAGCTGGTGAGAGGAGCGCGTGTGTGAGAGCCTCTGAGGCCGGGTGGTACAGAATGCGCCGCCTCTTGTCCCAGCCAGGACGCTGGCGGGGCTTCCGCTTGAGGCTGGCACGGGCTGCCTCCCTCCCCTGCCGGGCCTTTGTGGACCTGGCGGAGCCACGCAGAACTGGGGCACAGGAGGGACCCCAGCTGTGCCCCCGCTGGAGCCAGGCACTGCCACAGGCCCAGCTGCTGCTGGCAGGGCAGAAGGACATCTGTGCCTCACTAGCCCAGGTGCTTCGGAAAGTTCCAGCAGCCAGGCATCACCCCTCGGCCAGCGAGGGCCTGGCTGGCGGAAGCCCGGTCTGCTGGGAGCTCATGGCTCTGGCCTCTCCAGCCTCCTCCCTGCCCGTCCCTCTGGCTTCTCCCCTGGATGCCATCTCCAGCTCAGGGCCTTTCCTGCCGCGTCCGCCTGCACGCCTCCCTCGCCACAGCCCTCCGGCAGGGGTGCGAGGGACACCCTCCTTTCTTCTCCCACCCACTCTGCCACTTTCACAGGACCCTGTTCCTCGGCTTTTCACCCCTCGGGGGCTTGTCCGTCTGCCCGAGGAGACCGTCCGTTCCTGGGCGCTGGCCCAGCGGGAGGTGGATGTGCCCCAGCCGTGCTGCGCGCGGAGCGGGTGAGTGGGCGCCACGCTGTCCGGTTAATGGAGTGCCCGCTACCTGCTGGGCCCGGCGCACCCGCTGCGCTCGGCTCCCCTCGGCCAATCGGCTGTGCGGCCGTCACACAGGCTGAGGAGGCTGTGGCCTTCGGTCCCTGTCTGAGCCTGGGCTGCCCTGAGAGCAGGGCCCGAGGGGACCCCGTGAACCTGTGCAGGGAAGGCTCTGGGCTGCTCACCATGAGGGCAGCCGGCCCCCCTCCTTCCTCTCAGCACCCGGCCCCGCCTGGCGGAGGGCCTGGGGTGAGAGGTCCCCTGCCTGCCCAGTGGGCACACCTTTGGGGGGTGCCCCTTGGGGGTGGTCACGGACAGTGGCTGAAGGATACGGTGGGCGCAGGGTGGAGTGTGAGTCTATGCCTGCACCTCTCTCCGCCGGGAGGTCCCCGGAGCAGAGATGAGGCCCAGGGTGTGACGTGGGCCCACGAGGCACCTGATTCAATTTCCACTTGACAGACAGACAAACCGAGGCCCGGAGAGGTGCCGTCACCTGCCGGTTCCCGGTCTCTCCAGCAGGCAGGCCTGTGGACTGTACACTCACGCTCCGTCCTCCCAGCCCACGTCCCGCTGGCCCGCTGGGCCCTTGGCAGCACGTGGGGCCCACGTGGCGAATGAGAAGACTAACGCTGCCCCCGTGGCTCTGGGTCCTGTCGGGGGGTTGTTGGTGCTCATGGGCCTCAGAGCCCGAGTGGCCCCTGCTTGGGGGCGGGGCAGCCCCGTGTGGAATCCTGGCTCAGCCTCTCTGATCCTTCTGTAAAATGGGCACATCTCGGTCTTCCCCTCACAGGGCTGCCTGGGGGAGGGTCCCAGGAGCCAGGTCACCGATGCCCCAGATTTGACGGAGACAGTCCCAGGTGCCTGGGGTCTTTGCTGCGAGACGTGTGTGGCCGTGTCCTCCTGGAGGCTGGGCTCCTGGCCCCCCTCCCAGCCGCCGGTGTCCCCCTGCCCAGGGAGTGAAATTTTAAGCAGACACATTCCTGCTGCCCAATTTTCATTAATTGGATGGAAAGGGTTTCTATTTTCTCCCCAAATGCTGATTGATCCAGCGAGGTAAACAGCACCGCCAAAAGGGGGGGAGGGGGGCTGCTGAGGGAGATGCGATAACTAATGTTACTTGACATTTACTCAGGGAGGGAGGGAGGGAGGGAGGAGGTGAGTCACACGTGGAGGCTCAGCCCACGTTCTGTGGAAATGAGCAGCCGTGAGGCAGGCAGGAACGGGAGGCTTCGAGAGCTTCAGCTCCCACAACCTCACAAGCTTTGGGGACCCCTGGGGGCTCTCCCCTTGGGGAGGAGGGGCTTTCTGTGTCCCTAAATGGCTGTGCAGTTAGCTCTGGAGGCAGCACCCCTGAGGACGCCACGCTGGCAAGGCTGAGCGGATGGCGCTCCTGTTGGTGCCGGGAGAGATGTATGTGCCACCTCAATGGCATACTCGGTGGGAGCCCCCTGCCGGGTGGAGGATGGGGGTGGGGAGGACAGGGTGGCGGGGCCGGGAGGCAGGCAGCAGGGGCTGGGGGCTTGGTCTCTCCACCGACCAGTCTTTGCCTCTGACTGCCTCGGGTTCCCAACTTGGTGCTACGCCCGTGGGAGTTTGCAGGAGGCACAGTTATGGTTCGGGAATCACTGGTGAGGGGGGCAGGCCACGTGCTGGCCTCGCGGGGCCACCAGCCACAGTCCCGACTCTGGGCAGGCCTTCCTTTATTTGGACAGCAGGTGCTGACGGAACCCGGGTCGGGAGCTGAGCTGGGCTGGATCCTGGGCCGGGAGGGCACAGCCTGCCCTCGCCCGTGCCCCCCATCTCCCTGTGGCATTCGAGAGCCGTGGGTGCCGTGCTCCGCAGGCCTGCCCGCCTGTAGGTCCCCCCTCCCGCCTCCTGCCTCTTCATCAGGGAGTCGTGCTCCTGCCTCTTCATCAGCTTCTTCTGTGGGCACCGAGGGCGGTGGTTTTCTTGACTGACATTAGAACCCGCTCCACGCCCTCCCTAACCTGCTCCTCTTCCCCAGTCTCATCTCCGTGGGCCCCTCTGGCCACACAGCCCCTCGAGCCAGACTTGACCTTCACCCCTGCCTGCACCCTCCCCTCCTCATCAGCTGCCAACCACCAAGGCTGGTTCTGCCTCCTCGGCTTCTCTCACCCGGGCCCGCCCTCCTCCGTCCCCATGGCCGCTGCTCCGGTCCAGTCCACCGGCATCTCAGCTTCTGGCTGCTTCCTGGCTTCGGGTCTGGCCCCTGCACGCCATTCTCCACTGAACAGTGCACCCGCACTCCAGGGCCTCCCACAGCTTCTGGCTCCCATTGTTGCTGCAGAGCAGTCAGCTGTCCTCCTCACGAGGGCTCCCTCGGAAGCCAGTCTGGCTCTTTCCTTAAGTTGCCGTAGGGCTACCCTCTCCTGGCCTTCGGTGTTCTGTCGCTTCACTGAGATGGACTGGGGTGCGGGTTCTTTTTATTTATCTCCCCGGGGACTCTTTCGGTGTCTTGAATCTATGGCCTGGTGCCTTGTATCCGTTCTGGAAAATTGCCGGCTTCCGTCTCTTCAGCATTGCCTCTGCCCATTTCTCTTCGTTTAAACACTTTTCTATCCTCTCTGTCTCGTAATCTCTCCCCCTTCCCCATCTTTGTTGTCTCTCTGCAATGCGTTCTGGAGATTTTCTTTTGACCTAATTCTTTCTTCGGCCGCATTTAATCCATTGTTAAACCCATCCAGTGAGTGTTTCTTATGCTTCATTATTTTGAAATATAACACACATGCATGAAATGCATACATTATAAGCACACAGCTTTGTGGAAGAGTGAAAAAATGTGCAGTTTAACGAATGATTATAAACCAAAACATGTATGGGGCCATCGCCGACAGGTCAGGAAATAAAGTATCTGAATTTTAAATCTCACTCATTGTCATGTTCATTACGACAACTTCAGTTTGGTTCTTTTGTCAGTTTGCTTTGTTACCGTTTATAGTTTTATATTCTCTGGTGATGTTTCATACTTGTCTTTTTTTTTTTTTTTTTAAACACAGTAAGCATAGTTGTTTTAGGCTAATTCCAACGTCTGAAACATACTTCACAGCGACATTTCTGGTGTGTGTGTGTTTTCTCATGGTGTCTTATTTCCTGTGGCCTAGTTTTCGTCATGCATTGGTCATAGTATTTGGAAAAGTCAGTGCAGGAGTAATTTAAGGCATGGCCGAAGTTACCTTCCTCCACAGAGGAATTCAGTTTGTGTCAACCACACACCTGTCTCGATCCACCCTCCCGGCGTGAGGTTCCCGGGAAGACCCGAGTCACTCGGTCCCAGCTGTGTTCTCAGAGGGGCCGGTCCGCGTCCGATCACCCCCTCCCCAAGGAGGCAGCCGCTGGGGTCCCCGCTGACCGTGGGAGGCTCTCCTTTTAGACGGTGGGCCCCGGACCTTCGCTTCTGCCCCTTCCTCTTCGCGGCTGACAAGGGCGGCTCCGCTGAGCGTGTACGAGCTCCCGAGGCCAAGAGGCCTCCATGTGCCTGCCCTTCTCCCCGTTCCTCTTCTCCCCTCAGGTTTGGTTTGGAAACGTCTAGCTCTCTTGTCAACTTTTAATGCTTTTGCCAGTGCGTCTCTATATTAGACCTAGACATGTTATTTTTAGGCTGCCTTCAGCTAGGAGCCTGGTCAGAATCACCCAGCCCACCCTTACCAGACGTTTGAGTTCTCTTTGTAAACAGGACACCACATCACTCCTCCACTGGAAGTCTTGACGGGCTCCCGCTGCCGTCCAATAAAGACCCCCCTCCCCTTTTTTTAAATCCTCACCCGAGGATATTTTTTCACTGATTTTTAGAGAGAGTGGAATATCGACATGAGAGAAACATATCCATTGGTTGCCTCCTGCACATGCCCTGATCAGGGCCTGGAGCCTGCAACCGAGGTACATGCTCTTTTTTTTTTTTTTAATATATTTTATTAATTTTTTACAGAGAGGAAGGGAGAGAGATAGAGAGTTAGAAACATCGATGAGAGAGAAACATAGATCAGCTGCCTCCTGCACATCTCCCACTGGGGATGTGCCCGCAACCCAGGCACATGCCCTTGACCGGAATCGAACCTGGGACCCTTCAGTCCGCAGGCCGACGCTCTAGCCACTGAGCCAAACCGGTTTCGGCATGAGGTACATGCTCTTGACCAGAATCGAACCTGGGACCCTTTGGTCCGCAGGCCGATGCTCTAGCCACTGAGCCAAACGGGCTAGGGCAAGATCCCACTCTGGACTGTGTCTCTCAAGGTCCTGGCAGATCTGGCTCCAGCCACCCTCTTCTGCAAATGCATCCCCTCCCCCTGACTCTCCCCGTCAGCCACACTGAGCTGTTCTTGTCCCGAAGGCCACTCGCCCTGGGGTAGGCAGGTGCTGTTTGGCTCCTGCAGGCTGAGATGCTCTTCCCTTCCTCTTGGCCTGGCGAGGTCCTGCTTGCCCTCTGAGTCTCAGGTCAGACGCCATGCCCTCCAGGAAGCCTTCCCTGACTGCCCCACCCCAGCCTCTTGCTAGGTCAGGTGCCTCCTCTGGGCCCCCGCAGTGCCCTGCGCATCTCCCATCACAACACCGGCCACATTGACTGTAATCACCTGCTTCCCTGGCTGGGACTCCATTAGACTATGGGCTCAGGCAGTATTTGTTGAATGAGTGGTGGGATGATGGATGGGTGGATGGATGGATGGATGGATGGATGGGTGGATGGATGGATGGATGGATGGATGGATGGGTGGATGGATGAATAGATGGATGATGGATAGATGGATGGGTGGGTGGGTGGATGGGTGGATGGATGGATGGATAGATAGATGGATGGATGATGGATGGATGGATGATGGATGGATGGGTGGATGGATGGATGATGGATGGATGGATGATGGATGGATGGGTGGATGGATGGATGGGTGGATGGATGGATGGGTGGATGGATGGATGGATGGATGGGTGGATGGATGGATGATGGATGGATGGATAGATGGGTGGATGGATGGGTGGATGATGGATGGATGGGTGGATGGATGGATGGGTGGATGGATGGATGATGGATGGATGGATGATGGAAGGAAGGGTGGATGGATGGATGGGTGGATGGATGGATGATGGATGGATGGATGATGGATGGATGGGTGGATGGATGGATGGGTGGATGATGGATGGATGGATGATGGATGGATGGATGGATGGATGGATGGATGGGTGGATGGATGGATGGATGGATGGGTGGATGGATGGATGGGTGGATGGATGGATGGGTGGATGGATGATGGATGGATGGATGGGTGGATGGATGGATGGGTGGATGGATGGATGGATGGATGGATGGATGGGTGGATGGATGATGGATGGATGGATGGATGGATGGATGGATGGGTGGGTGGATGGATGGGTGGATGGATGGATGATGGATGGATGGATGATGGATGGATGGATGATGGATGGATGGATGGATGGTGGATGGGTGGATGGGTGGATGGATGATGGATAAATGGATGGATGGGTGGGTGGATGGATGATGGATGGATGGATGGATGATGGATGGATGGATGATGGATGGGTGGATGGATGATGGATGGATGGATAGATGGATGGGTGGATGGATTATGGATGGATGGATGGATGGATGATGGATTGATGGATGGGTGGATGGGTGGGTGGATGGGTGGATGGATGATGGATGGATGATTGATTGATGGATGGGTGGATGGGTGGGTGGATGGGTGGATGGATGGGTGGATGGATGGGTGGATGGATGATGGATGGATGGATGGATAGATGGGTGGATGGCTCGTCTCAGGTCTGCACTGACATTGTAACTTGTTCTGGCTCTTTGGGAACCATTCCTCTACCCCCAACTGAGCTGGCAGTGCCTGGCCAGAAGGGCTGTTCCCTCCTCACCCCCACTCCTGCCAGTCAGTCCCACAGAGCAGTTCAGGATCCTTCTAGAACACCCTTTCCTGAGGTTGCTGCCTTCTCCCGGCCCTAAGTCAGGAACTGGGGCCCTAAGTCAGGAACTGGGGCAGTAGGTCCCAGGAATAGGAGGATATACCAGAGGGGGCAGTTTTCATTCAAACTACAGAAAACCCTATTTCATGTCACGTTCGTTCCTGTGCACGCAAATTCCAGAACCTGCTGCGAAGAGAAAGCCAGCGACGACGCCCAAGGGCTCTGTGTCTCTGACTTGGGTTAGAATTCCCGAGTGTGGGACCTTGAGGAAACAAGTTAACCATTTGTGCCTCAGTCTACCCATCTGTGAAGTAGGAGGGGCTGTATTCTTTATCTCAGAGCACGGACGGGGCTGGGTGGATGGCGCTCTGACCAGATTCTCTCTGCCGTCTTTCCGTATGCCCTGTCCACCCTCCATGCTTCCTGCCCCTCTGCCTTTGCCAACACTGTGCCCCTTTCACTGAATGCCCTTTCCCTTCCACCGCCTGGTCATGTCCACCTTGTCCTGCAAGGCCAGGCTCTGCCTCCCCAGGAGAGTGCGCTGACCGCCCTGGCCCGGGCAGGCCTCTGCGGGCACCGTTCTCAGTGATTGGAGGAGCAAGCTGACAGGGTGGGGCATCGCCATTCATTAGGGCACTGATTGAGCACCTGCTGTGTGCAGGGCCCTGTGTTGGCCACCAAACAATGAGTGCGACCTTCAAGGCCCCCATCGTCTTGTTCTGGGGGGTGTCCCACACTCCTCAGCAGGCCAAGGGCTCTTGTAAAAGCTGCTTGTCTGGCCTCGGGCGGTTCCGTCTCCCCGCTACCTTCTGTCTCTCGGGGGAGGGCGCTGGGGCCCAGGTGGGGTGCGTGCGGAGGAGCACGTTTTCCCACCGGGGGATGGATGATGGATGCTGTAAAGTGTATGTGAAAGTGCTTCTCTCTCATGCTCAGACCTGGTCTCAGTGGAGGAAGGCAGGGCAGGCTGATCATCTTAGAGACAAAGAGACCTGAGACCAGAGAGGGACAGAGACTGCCCAAGGCCACTCAGCTACTTGGCTTCACTGGACTCAGGCTTCGTCGCCTCAGAGCCGCACCCAGAGCCCTGCACGGCCATGCCCTTTCCCTCAGGGAATCACCTCCAATGAGGCGCAGGGCAGGGCCACCCTTCTAGGGCCAGGGACGTGGTGCCCATGGTGCCCCTGTGCCCAGCTCGGACCTGGCCTGCGGGTGGGAGGGGGTCATTCCAGTGTGGGGGGAGCCCAGGAGGAGTCTGCAGCCAGGAAAGGGCAGCGTCTAACCAGCTGGGGCTGAGGAGGGGGCTGCAGACGTGGAGACAAGGGAGACATCTGAGAGGCGTCCAGATGTGGGCGGACCTGGGTCCAGGTTGGACATGGGGGGCTGTGGGGTGCGGGGGTCTTGAGGCTCGGAGGGGGCAGCTGGGAGGATAAAGGCGTCATTTGCAGAGTGGGGGCCCTGGCGGAGGAACCGTCTGACCGGGATCACAGGCGGCGGGACAATGAGGACTCAGGTACATGTGGGGCATCCACAGAGGTGGCTGAGATTTAGGGGTGAGCGATGATCGCCTGAGCCCCCTCCCTGACCCCAGGGACCCTGGGACTCGGGGCGGGAGACTTGGGGTCTGAGGGACCCACAGGCCTCATTTCCTTCCCGCAGCTTCCCAGGAAGGATAGCACCCAGGGACTTGGTCGAACCTTGGAATGAATCTCACTCAGAGTGTAGCCCGGTGTCTGATCATGTGGGACTTGCACATAAAGTGACTCACACACTTCCTCAGGAGGAGGGCGGCCGGCCGGGCTGGAGGGCGCCCCCCCCAGGCCCACCTGCGTTCCCACGCCTGCCCCGGGGCAGTGCATCGCGTCCCCGCCGCCTCGTCTCTCCACCCGTCCGGAGTTTAGACCATCATGGTAGGAGGGAGGAGGGAGCAGTGGATGCCCATGAGTCCGATCTCTTAGCAGCACCCTGAAGTGTTGGCTGTGCCCGTCCCCTCGGCGGGTGCTTGGAGCAGAGGGCGCTGGGCTTGTCCTCCTTGACGTCTAACCTTCTCCTCATTGGCTGTCGTCTCCCCACGGGGACGCGAGCCCCACGGGGCAGGGAGCCTGTGTCTTTGGTTCATCGGTGCCTAGAGCAGTGATGGCGAACCTTTTGAGCTCGGCGTGTCAGCATTTTGAAAAACCCTAACTTAACTCTGGGGCCGTGTCACATATAGAAATCTTTTGATATTTGCAACCATAGTAAAACAAAGATTTATATTTTTGATATTTATTTTATATATTTAAATGCCATTTAACAAAGAAAAATCAACCCAAAAAATGAGTTCGCGTGTCACCTCTGACACACGTGTCACCGGTTCGCCGTCACTGGCCGAGAATATGCCCGGGACACCATGGGCTCTGTGGGAGAGGAAGGAAGGAAGGGATGCCTTCCCGCTTGCGTTAAGCCCAGGGGACCGTCTGCTCCTTCCTGTGTCTGACCCCAGGGCCGTGGACGGCTGCCAAGGGCCCACCTTCCCATCAAGCAGAGCGAGTGCCAGAAAGCCCGGGGGGGGTGGGGGGGGACGGGACGGGACGAAATGCCACAGTCCATGCAGGACCCTGGACGCAGGGGAGCCCAGTGGGGTCTGCCGGGAGTGTTACTGGGGCTCACTCCCACCCCGTTTTTGGCGAGGCTTCAGGCTGACCGTGTTGCAACTGTGCCTCAGTCCCTTGGGCTCTGGGAGGATCCCTCGGTCGGAGCTTGAGTGGCCGCGTGGGTGTGCCGTGTGACAGAGAAGCCGTTTCTCACGGGGGATCTGCAGGACCTGGCAGGTTCCTTGCACACTGTCAAGTGCTTTGAAATAGGTTAAATCAGTAGTTCTCAACCTTCCTAACGCCGCGACCCTTTAATACAGTTCCTCATGTTGTGACCCCCAACCATAACATTATTTTTGTTGCTACTTCATCACTGTAATGCTGCTACTGTTATCAATCGTCATGTAAATATCTGATGTGCAGGATGTATTTTCATTGTTACAAATTGAACATAATGAAAGCATAGTGATTAATCACAAAAACAATATGTAATTAGATATGTGTTTTCCGATGGTCTTAGGTGACCCCTGTGAAAAGGTTCGACCCCCAAAGGGGTCGCGACCCACAGGTTGAGAACCGCTGGGTTAAATGCTTTCTCTGCCTCTCACACCTGGTCTCCCTCGCAGAGGTCAGGATGGGGCGGGTCATTTTACTGACCCTTGTCCAGAGAAGGACCGTGGCTGCCCAAGATCATGCAGCTGCCCAAGGTCATGCAGCCAGTCGGGGCACAGAAGCCATGTTTCCCCCCCCCCCCAAGCGGGGCAGCAGGAGAGGGTCCGAGGGGAGGGTTTGCAGGCCTCTCCAGCTGGCCCGCCGTCTGTCGGGGTGCACAGGGCCCGAAGCCGCGGGGGCTCCCCTGGAAGGAGAAGCAGAGGACACTGGAGCCGACGTTTGGAGACGGAGGTGTCACTCCAGATGGAGGCCTGGGGGCACCCGGCTTCCTCTCTCTCCTCTCCCCGCACATTCAGACCTCAGCCTGTGGGTTCTACCCAAGGGGGTCCACACCCCTCCATCCTGTGGCCACCGCCTCGAGCGTCAGCACCATCACCACACACAGCGGCCTGAGCGACCGTGCGGACACCAGGGCGCGCCAAGCCCTCCTTCGCCCCCAGCGGCCTCTGTCCCCTTCCTGCTTTCAGCCCGGGCTCCCTACCGGCAGGATCCGGCCCGACCCTCCTGGCCTCACTGCCCCTGCCCCACACCCCTGCCCAGCACCCAGCCACGCCAGCCTTTGGTCTGGCCCCCGCCTCAGGGCTGCGTGCTTGTGGTTCCACCCCCCGAAATGCTTTTCCATGTGCTCCGCAGGGCTGGTCCTCAGCCTGAGGCCCCCTCCCCATCCAGGTCCTTAAAGTAGGTCCCTCTTGGTACTTGCTGTTCTGTGTGGTCACCCCCGCCCCCCCCCGCGCCCCCATGTGTCTGCGTTCTCTGACCCCTTCCCTCCCTCCCTGTCTTTCTTCTCTTCCTCCGTGGCTGCCTCTCCTCCTGAGAGAACCTGCAAGGAGGCAGGACCTGGGGGATCTTTGTCATCCTTGCGCATCCGCCCCCTCACAAGGGCCGGGCCTGAGCAGCTGCTCGAGGCATATTTTTTGGAGAAAGAAACACATTTGTGCATGAAGTCGTGATGCAACGGACTTCCTGGGGTTGGCTGAGCGTTCAGAGCGACGGGGCCCGAAAGCCCTGGGGCACGCAGCTCCCGGCGCAGGGTCGGGGCTGAAAGATGGTGGGTGGCGTCACCCACCCCGAGTCCCGAGTCCCACCACGCCTGGCACGGCTAGGCCGCCAACCTGCTGAGTGCGGGAGGAGACGTTTACCAGACAGGAATAGGGTTAGAGTCGCTGTGTTCAGCCATTGTTTTGTTGCCTAGGAACCGCCACCCCCACCCTCCGAGGTGATTGACTTTGTTGGGTGAAAACAGGCAGTGAATGCCGGGGCCCAGAAAGAACAGCCTTCACCACAAGCAGATGGGGAGAGGAGCTGGGGGAGGGGGCCGGTCAGCTCTGAGGACCTGAGCCGGTCCCCTGTTTGGGCAGCATTAAGATTCACAGCGATTTCCCTGCTGTCCACAACTTACAAAAGGAGTTTAGCATAAGCAGTGTTAATTTCTGTGCTCTGGCTCCGTCGGTTGAAGGATGGGGGAGACGGGGCCTGACGCAGGCTGTCCGGAAGCCCCAGGGCCCGTGGGCTGGCTACAGAGTCGCATGGGCCCCCAGAAGCACCCAGATGGCCCTGTGGCCCCGAGGGCACCCAGGGCAGGTTCTCTGTGGGCGTTGGGGTCAAAACGTAGACCCTTAAGGCCCAATATGGCTCTGCTTTGCTCGGAGCTCTTTTGGATGTCCACCTGGGCTCCCTCCTCCTGTCCCAAGGTGACTTCTTGAACTTTCCAGCTTGGCCTGTGGCTGGGGAGAGGGGTGGAGCCCAGGTTCGAATCAACAATCCAGGTTCGAATCCCGTCTCCAGTTCTTATGAGCCATTGTTCCTTAGATGACTGCCGAGGTCTCCGAGCTCGCTTTTCTGTAAAATGGGGACAGTAACGATCGTTCTTTCTGAATGTGGTGAGCGTTTCATGAGGCAGCATCTCTGGGATCCCGGGTGCCTTCTGAGCTGGTGAGGCTCTTGCTCTGGAGGAGGAAGGAGTGGGGGGCCCCCTCTCTGGAGCTGGGTCCCTGATGGGGTGCAGCGTGAACAGGAACTCAGGAGTTCCGGGGCCCTGGGGGTGGGGGCGGGTGGTCGACAAACCAAGGCTCTACATTCAGAAAGGTCGTTTCTCCCATGGGGATGCTGGGAGAGCCCTCACCCTGCCAGCAGCAGCAGCATAAATGGCAGCAAGAGGAACAATGACAACAATCTATAATAATAAAAGCATAATATGCTAATTAGATCTTCCAGATGTCAATCCAGACGTCTTTCCGGACAAAGCCGCGGTGGCGGGGGCCAAGGCAGAGGCGGTTAGGTGTGATCAGGCAGGCAGGTGAGAGGTTAGGGGTGCTCAGGCAGTCAGGTGAGCAGTTAGGGGTGATCAGGCAGGCAGGCGAGTGGTTAGGGGTGATCAGGCAGGCAGGTGAGTGGTTAGGGGTGAACAGGCAGGCAGGTGAGCAGTTAGGGGTGATCAGGCAGGCAGGTGAGTGGTTAGGGGCGATCAGGCAGGCAGGTGAGCAGTTAGGGGTGATCAGGCAGGCAGGTGAGTGGTTAGGGGTGATCAGGCAGGCAGGTGAGCAGTTGGGGTGATCAGGCAGGCAGGTGTGTGGTTAGGGGCAATCAGACAGGCAGGTGAGCAGTTAGGGGTGATCAGGCAGGCAGGTGAGTGGTTAGGGGCGATCAGGCAGGCAGGTGAGCAGTTAGGGGTGATCAGGCAGGCAGGTGTGTGGTTAGGGGCAATCAGACAGGCAGGTGAGCAGTTAGGGGTGATCAGGCAGGCAGGTGTGTGGTTAGGGGCAATCAGGCAGGCAGGTGAGCAGTTAGGGGTGATCAGGCAGGCAGGTGTGTGGTTAGGGGCAATCAGACAGGCAGGTGAGCAGTTAGGGGTGATCAGGCAGGCAGGTGTGTGGTTAGGGGCAATCAGACAGGCAGGTGAGCAGTTAGGGGTGATCAGGCAGGCAGGCGAGTGGTTAGGGGTGATCAGGCAGGCAGGTGAGCAGTTAGGGGTGATCAGGCAGGCAGGCGAGTGGTTAGGGGCGATCAGGCAGGCAGGTGAGCAGTTAGGGGTGATCAGGCAGGCAGGCGAGTGGTTAGGGGCGATCAGGCAGGCAGGTGAGCAGTTAGGGGTGATCAGGCAGGCAGGTGAGCGGTTGGGGGTGATCAGGCAGGCAGGTGAGCGGTTAGGAGCCAGCGGTCCCGGATTGTGAGGGGATGCAGGCCGGGCTGAGGGACCCCCCAAGCACGAATTTTGTGCGCCGGGTCTCTAGTAAAGGCAATAATACCCAGAACGTGTGGAGCACCAAGACTGCTTTGTGCCGTCTGTCACCTTACAAGACTTACTGTCATCCCCCCAGCGGCCCTAGGTGGTGGATGTTGTCGCTATTTGTATTTCAGTCGGAAAACCTCACACTCAGGGAGCTGGGATGACCTGGCCAAGGTCACCCTGTTGGTACACACGGTGGGGGAGGGGCAGGCTTGAACCCAGAAGTCCAGCTCCCCAGTCTGTGCTCCTGACTTTCCACCTGGCTGACTTCTTTTTGTCCATCTCCTCCCTCCTCCCTGTGCTGATGTCACCTGTTCCCGCTTTCTCTGCCCAAGGGCATCTGCCTCAGAGCAGGATGAAAGGCGGGGGTGGTGAGGGAACTGAGCAATGATGGGGCCTGGGGGGGCTATGACACCGGGTTTCTCTCACTGGTTCTGCCTGGTTGAGGGCTGGCTGTGGCTGTAGGGGAGATGGGGCCAGGGCTTACTAGCAGTGGGGCTTGGCATTCCCTGATGGAACCAACTCATCCCAAATCATCCAGACCTTCCAAGAGGATTGACAGCTCTTTGCACCTCCTCCTTGCAGGCCTCCCTGACCAGGCCACTCCTCTTAGCTCCTCGGTTGGCAAGAAAGTCAGGGTCCTGAGGCCCAGAGTAAAATTCTGCTTGTGCGCATCTATGTGAAGCCCACCGCTAGCATCATACTTAATGGCGGAGGACTGAGAGCTTCCCCTCTAAGATGGGGAACAAGACCGGGATGCCCGCTCTCACCACTCCTATTCAGTATTCTACTGGAGGCTCTAGACAGGCCAATTAGGCAGAAAAAGAAAGAAAAGTCATTTAGGAAGGGAAAAGTAAACCTATGTCTATTTGCAGATGCCTTAATCTTGTATCTAGAAAACTATAAGGGATCCACTAAAAAACAATGAGTAAATGAGCAAGGTTGCAGATATAAGATCACTAGTATACAAAAATCAATTATATTTCTATACACTTGCAAGGAACATTCTGAAAATGAAATTAAGAAAATAATTGCATTTACATTTGCATCCAAAAGAATAAAATGCTTAAGAATAAATTTAACAAAACAACTGCAAGATTTGTAAATTGAAAACTATAAAATATTGTTAAAAGAAATGAAAAGAAGACCTAAATGGGTGAGCATTTCTAACCCATGTTCACCGATTTAAAAGACAATGTTGTTACGATGGCAATGCCAACCAAAGTGATCTATAGATTTAATGCCATCCCTATCAAAATTCCAAGTGGCAGTTTAGCAAAATTGACCAGCTGATTCTAAAATTTTATACAGACATGTGAGAAACTCTGAATAGCCCAATGATCTTGAAAAAGAAGAACAAAATTGGAGAACTCATACCTTCCAACTTCCAAACTTACTACGTAGCCAAAGGAATTAAGACTGTGTGGCATTGACCTAAGAACAAATAAGACCAAAGGAATAAAATTGGGACTCTAGAAATACACCCATACATTTATGTTAAATTAATTCTTGACAAAGCTTCCAAGACCAGTCAATGGGGGAAAGAATAGTCTTTTCAACAAATGGTGTGGACAACTGGATAGAATGAAGTTGAATCCCTACCTCATACCATCTACAAAAGTTAACTTGAAATGAATCATAGGCTTAACTGTAAGAACTAAAACTACAAACCTCTTAGAATAAAGCATAGGAGTGAATTTTTGTGACCTTGGATTAGGCATATCACACTAAAAGCACAGAGACAAAAGAATAAATAGATAAATGGGGGCTCCTTCAAAATTTATAACTTCATGCTTCAAAGGACACCAAGAAAATGAAAAGACAGCCCACAGAATGGGAGACAAATTTTCTAAATCCTATATCCGATAAGGGGTTTGTGTCCAGAATAGAGAACTCTTATAACCCAATGATAAAAGGCACATAACCTAATTGAAACATGGACAAAGGATTGAACAGACGTTCTTCCAAAGAAGACATACAAATTGTAACAAACACATGAAAAGATGCTGAACACCGCTAGTCATTAGGGTCATGCAAATCAAAACCACAATGAGATCTCACTTCATCCCTACAAGGATGGCTAAATTTTTTTAAAAAGATGGACAATAACAAGGGTTGGTGAGGGAGAGAAACTGGAACCTCATACGTTGCTGGTGGGATTGTAAAATGGTGCAGTGCCTTTGGAAAACATGCCTCCTCAAAGTGTTCAACACATGACCCAGCAATTCCACTCCTCCGTATCTACCCAAGAGAATTAAAACCCTGTATGCACACAGACACTCGGACACAGATGTTCACAGTAGCATCATTCATAAGAACCAATAAATGAAAACAGTTTCAATGCCTATCAACTGATGTATGGATAAGCGAAGCATGGTGCACTCATTCAATGGAATATGAGCTGGCAATCAAAAGCAATGCAGTACTGATACATGCTGTAACGTGGACGGACCTTGAAAATATTATGCTAAGGAAAAGCAGCCAGTGACAAAAACCCACATATTTTATGATTCCATTCATATGAAATCTCCAGATGAGGCAAGTTCATAGACAGAAGTAGGCTGGTGGTTGCGGGGGGCTGGGGGGAGGGCAGAATGGGGGTGTTTGCTGGTGGATACCGGGCTTCTTTTTGGAGTGATGACATGTCCTGAAGTTGGAGAGTGGCCATTGTAGTCGTACAACTCTGTGAATATACTAAAAGCCATCGAACCGCACCCTTTGAAAGGGTGAATGTTATGGTACACGAATTATTATATCTCAACAAAACAGTTATTTTAAAAGGAAGGCGCCCAATTTCTGGTTCACAGGAAATGTAGGGATAGAGAAACAAGTGGAATGACACCAGGAGGAAGCAGACAGACAAGTCCAGGAGAGGGCATTCAGAGGCACCACTGACTCAGTTTCTTTAACAAGTCAGTGGCATGAAGTAAATCCTTTAAAAGCGTCCTGGGACCATAACAACCGAATGCCATGTGTAGATCTCACATGGACCCCAATCAAACGCATCGCCTGGACACGGCACCGAGAGAACAGCAGGGAGACTGGGCTCTGCGCTGGGGTTCAGGCGGCGGCCTGGCTGGCTGTTGGTTTTGCCAGGTGTGCTGAGGGCGCTGTGGTTGTTAGAACAAGTCTGGGAATTTAGAGGGAAACTGAAGTGTGGGAGATGCGATGACGTGTCGGGATTGGCTTTAGATCTGCCGCAGTGGCAACAACATAATAATCCAACAGGACAGATAAAGCCGGCATGGCAAATCTCAGTGATGATTGATTTGAATGATGGGATGTGGTAATATATTATGATCTATTTACTTTTGTGTATTTTTGAAAATACTCCTAATCAAAACCTTTTTAATGTTTAAAATAATCCTGTGTGTGTGGCATCAGACCACTTCTCTGAAGCTGGGTTTGCACATCTGTCAAATGGGTATCGGTCCCATTTTGCAGATGAGGAGACTGAGGCTCAGAGAGGCGGCATAAACTGCCCAGGTCTCGCAGCCAGCACTGGAGAGTCAGTATTAGAATCCCAAACTAGTTGGCTCTGAACCTTGGCTGTCACCTCCTTGTTTTCCTGGGGTGGCTGTCCTCAGCATTGTCACCTCTACAGTGTGTGTGTGTGTGTGTGTGTGTGTGTGTGTGTGTGTGTGTGTGTGTGTGTGTGTGTGTGTGTCATCTTGGGGCCCACCTGCGGCCCGACCCAGGTGGAGTCTGTTTTCTTTCTCAAGCAGCACAGCGGCCTCTGGGCGTCCTTTGGGCTGCAGCTCCCACACAGGCCCCTCAGTCCGCCCTGCCCTCGGTCACCCTCTGCCCTGACTCCAAGCGTCCAGGAGCCAGCTCGGCGGCCCAGGCAGCCGGACAATGGGCCCTTTGGCGGCTGGGCCAGAGCCTCGGTCTCGGCTGTGGGCTGTGGCCAGGGCCACCACAGAAGGCCGCTTGTGGCCGGCCCGGGCTGCAGCCAGAAATAGGCCCTGCTGGGCACCGGGCTCCCGCGCACCCGCCCTGGGCGTGGCCTGGGACGTGGGTATTTGCAGAGCTGAGGGGAGGAGACCTTCGCCAGGAAATCAGGTCTATTTTGGGGCCTTTGGGAGGCAGGGAGGAAAACTGACCCCGGCCCTTAGCTTCCACCTTCAGCCCATCCGGTTAGTGCCGGGGCCAGGCGCACAGGCGCTGGGTGCACATCCTGGCTCTGCCCCGCCAGCTGCGTGCCCTGCGTGCTGCGTGGTGGGTCATTCCCCTCTGAGCCTCGCTTTGCTCATCTGTATGATGGGACAGATGGTGAGAACCCTCCATGGGGGTAAGGATCCCGGATGATGCGTGCACGGAGCCTCCAACAGCCTGTGAGCCTAATGTGCCTGTTACTCAAGTGCTTCCCCGCTCCCTCCCCGCCACCTGCCGGGGGGGGTGGGGGGGGGGTGGGGGGTGTTTCCTGCCCCCTTGGGCTCTACAGGGGCAGGTTTGGCCACACATTAGCATCACCGTTGTTCGGGGGAATAAAAGCACTGGAGACCTGGGCAGCGGCTCACAAGCACCCTGCACTGGGCAGCCCCTCCCCACCTCACCCCTGCCCTGCACACTCCCTGGGCCCCAAACGGGTGCGGCCTTTCTGTCCTTCCCTCCTGGGCTGGCCCTGCAGGAGTCCTGCTGGGAGCTGGCGGCGGGCGTGGCCTGGGCGTTTTCCCCCAGGACCCCACACGGGCCTCGGCCTAAGCAGGGTGCCTGGCCGCTGGCTGGGCGCTCTCTGAGTCTAGGCCTGTGGCTCACAGACAGGTTCAGACCCAGGTTCAAGTCGGAGTCATCCGGGCAGCAGGAGGCCCTTGGAGAGGGAGAGAGGGGAGTCCCGTGTATCTATTCTTCCGGGAGCTGGGGACCAGGTCCCCCCTCCGCCCCTGGATGTCCTTGGAGCTATTTTTATGTGTTGCTGGAAACCAGAATTACAGCCAGAGCCAGGAGCACGGGGAGGTTTCCCGCGCGCTCGGGGCTGGCCTGGGGAGCACGGCCATTCCCAGCAGACCGGTGGCCAGATGCTGCACTGTGGGGGGAGGAGCCTGGCCCCCCCGCCCCGCCCCCCTCCAGCCTGGAGGTCACTGTTGACTGGTCTGTGACTAGCAGGCTCAAAAGTGAGGACTTAGAGAGGCTGTGCTGAGGTGCAGTTGTCCTGGGCTCCTTGAGGCCTGAGTGAAAATCCAGAACGCTCCTGAATTTCAGTAATCCATCCATCCATCCGTCCACCCGTCCATCTGTCCATCCGTCCACCCGTCCATCCGTCCATCCGTCCACACCTCAGACCTCTGCTCGTCACGTATTGACCAGGATCTCCTAGGTGCTGGCGGGGGATCACCCACAAAACACACAGCCCTGGTTCCAAGGAGCTTCACGGTCCAGCTCAGACCTCCCCTGGCTCCCACTGTCCCCTGGAGACGGTGGAGCCTCACACTGTGGCAGAGACAAGTGGACACGTCATGAGCATCCCTCACCCCGAGGCCTCCCCAAAGGGGTCCCGGCCTTGCCTGGTCAGTCGCCCTCTGCCCCTGCGGGGAGCTCTCTCTAGCTCTGGTCCCGAGTGGGCAGGACTGCAGGTGCGGCAGAGGGGCAGGGGTGCCCCTGCTGGGCGGGGGGCTACACAGTGTGGGGAGAGCCGAGAGGACACAGAGAGCTGGGGCCCCTGCGGCTGACTCGGGCTGTATAATGAGGAACTGCGTGAGCAGAGACAGGGCAGGAAAGCCACGTGTGTGCGGGGTGGCAGGGGAGGGCTCCGGAGTGGACATGGGGCCTGGTGCCCGGGCTCTAAGGGAGAGGGCGGGGCATTGAGAAGCATTGCGGAGGGTCAGCCGTCGGACCCTCCTTGATGTTCTTTGCAAGACAAAACCTGTGGAAGTACCCATGACTAGTTTGTGGTTGCTGTCCACGCTTCTTTTAATGAGACTCTGAAGGGACAGGGCCACGCGGGCCCCAGGAGTCCCTCGGGTGGCATGTGTATGGCTAACAAGGCCTCTGTGAGCGGCCTGCCCAGTTTTTAGCGTTATTGGTCAACTCTTCCCCTTTTTCTTCCCCACCTCCTCATCTGACCTCACCTTCCGGCCGGACCTTGTTCCATGGCCCCGCTGTGACTTCGGCCGGAGCCCACCCCCACCCCACACCTGGCTGTTTCCAGGTGTTTGTTCTCCTGGGCTCTTGGTTCCCATGCCGTGGTCACCGGCTCCAGCACACACAGACGGCCTCCCTCTTGGTTCCGACATTGGAAGACTCTGGTGCAGTCCTAGAGAGAAGGGTGTGAAGTTAGCGGCTGGTGAGTGTGACCAGTCCGTTCACACTTAGCAACACACCGCCAGCCAGAGTGTCCCGGGAAATGGCGCTGCCCGGCCACTGCCTCTCGGTTCACAATAAACCGCAGATTAATCCATTAGAAACATTCACCGGGCGCCTACTATGCGCCAGACCGTCTGTCGGGGCTTGTGTATGTTTAATGGAGCTCAGGTGTGCAATCCAAACCCTAACCAACACCAACCCCAAGCCCAACCCTAAGCCCAATGCCAACCCTAATCTTGAACCCAACACTAATCCTCATCTAACCTCAACCCTGTCCTCGCTAAACTCAATACCCTTAACCAAAACCCAACCCTAACTGAAAACTTGACATCTAACCCCAAACCCAGCCATAGCCCCAAACCCAACCCTAACTCCAAATCCAAACCTAACCCTAACCAAAACTCAACATCTAACCCAGAGCTCAACCATAGCCCCAAACCCAACCCTAACTAAACACTCAACATCTAACCCAAACCCAACCCTAACCCCAACCCCAAACCCAACCCTAATTCTAACCTTTGTGTCACAATCTTTCCACAAGTGTGTGTCTCCTTTATGTCATAGTCAGTGAGCGCACTGAGCAATAGTGGTTCTGCATCACCCAGTCCTTCAGCCTGGGGAAAGGCAGAAGGCAGGCGGGAGCAGATGGAGGAAGAGCTGAACCAAGGGGATAACCTGGAAAACAGGGGTGTATGTTTCACGAATCCCCATGAGCCTATTTTGTGGTCATTTTCTAAAATCCAGATCCTCAGCCAGCGCCTCCTCCCTTGATGGCCTCTGGGCCACACAGATCCTCTCCTTCCAAGAATGCCCAAAGTCCCAGGTCGCCCACACGCTGTTCCCTTTGCTTGGAATACCTTTCCTCTCCTCCTCACAGCCAACTCCTGCTCCATCCTCGGGCCCCTGTGAAATGTCACTTCCTCAGGGAGGCCCACCCTGCTTGCTCTCTCCCCCACCCGCATTGTTGATTTCCTTCATTCTCTCAGCTCCTGCGGTTTCCTCTCGTGACATTCACGGATGTTTGTGGCCACATGTTTGTTTGCGTGTTTATTTCTTTAACGTCTGTCTGCCCAGCCAGATGGGGGCATCTTTCAGGGCAGGGGCTGTGTTCTGTTCACAACTGTAGCCCCAGTACCTAGCACAGCACCTGGCACACAGCAGGCCCAGGGGAGACTTTGTTGAATGAAGGAATGAATGAATGACTGCATTTTTCACTTCTTCATACAAGTAAAAGAAACATTCCTGCTAGTGGCTGCTGCTGGCTAGGGGAGGTCTGTCCCAGGCCCCATGCTGAGCCCCGGGGAAGCTGGGAGAGAGGAGCTGGGTCTCTCCCACTGTTTCTGCTTCCACTGACCTCTTCCTGCTTCCCTGGACCAAGCACGTTTTCGGAGAATCCGTTTCCTCATTTTATATTCTCCACCATCCTGCGTGGGGGTCAGCAGGTACCATCCTCGCTGTTTTACAAGACACTTGTGCCCAGAGAGGTAAAAACACCCTGTGGGTCACCTGAGTGGCTGGCAGCAGTGCCCGGATCCTGTTTCTTGCCACTAGCTCTTGGCACCTAACCTTCCTTCCTTTCTGCCCCCCTCCCGGGGGTGCTCAGCTTGGTATCTGCCTCCAGGAAACTGGAATCCTGACAGACTCCAGGACCACCTCCCCATTCTGTTGACAGGCACATTGAGGCCAGTGTTGAGACCGACCTTGGGCAAATCAGTCAGAGTTCATCACACTGGGAGCCTCCAACTGAGAGGGTAGATAGATTCTTCGCACCCAGATGTGTCCTCCTTCCTGAGGTCAGGGCCAGGCTTTGTGGCGGGGTCACTGCTGCTCACGGGCGTGTTTGTTCGCGTGTTTATGTCTCTAATGTCTGTCCGCAGGCTTGGGCGACGCGCTGATCATCTCGCTGGAGCTTCGCAGGGACTCAGTTTAGCAGATGGCACCCAGCTCGGTGCTTCCGGTAGGACCTGAACCCAGGTCTGCTGGACTCTAGAACCTTAGCCTTGTACCTACAGGCAGAGAAAACCCAGGAGTGACGAGGAAACGGTGGCAAGAAGTGACCCAAACTGCGCGGTTCAGGTCGTGGCGAGAGCAGCCAGGGCACTGCGGACCGCACCGTCCAGGGCCCCGCCCTGGTGACCCGGCCCCGCCCTCCAGCTCCGGCCTCGCTCGGCTCCGCCCCCGCAGACTGTGCGGGCCTCCCATTGGCTGCCGTCTCCATGGTTACGCGGGGCTGGCTGAGCTGCCAGCTTCCCGACACGTGTCCCCCGGAGCCGCTCGGAATTTGACAGGGGACCATGTGCGCGGCAGCGCGGGAGCCAGACAAAGGGCCGGGGGAGGCGGGGGACGAAGCCGGCCGAGAGGCTGGTGCGGCCCGGGCGGGGGAGAGGCCGGCGCCCCTCCTGCGAGCAGGGCCCCCCACGCCCGCCTTTTGTATTTTGAAGGAAAGAAACAACCATAAAGAATTGCCGTGGAAAGGAGGTGGGAGAGGTTGTCAGCCAGTCCCACCGGCTCTCCCTCCTCCAGAAGTCCGGTCCGCGGCGTCTTTTCTCACCTGAGAGCCCGGTGTCCGTGTTTATGCCCTGGGCTGCTTCCCAGCCTTGACCTTCATCCTCCAGATTTAATCCTCCTTCTCTGGCTTGTTCAGGAAGCGAAAGCTTATCAAGCGTGGTTGTTTTGATGCCTTAAAAAATGAGACCCAAGGAATTGTGGGGGATCTCATCATCCATCCATCCATCCATCCTATAACAAGCTATGCACCCCCAAATGTGATGATAGAATGGCCACCCCCCCTTCACTGGGGCCCCTGGCCCTGTGCCCAGCAGGGGCCTGGGCTGGGCTGCTCAGGTCAATAGATAGATCTTGCCTATTCCACATATTTATCCTCCTGTGGCCTCTCATGGGTGGTGGCATCGCTAATGGTTTTGTATTAGGTTGAACCATGGGAACTTGCCAGCAAAATTTGGCCACTTTGACCTACAAAAGTTGCAATTGCCTGTGATTGAAGCCTTCGCCAGGCTCTCCTTTCTGCAGATCCCCCTCGTCAGGAACCATCAACGCGTCTGCTGGGGACAAAGGCTGCAGGGGATGGTAATTTCCTGGGACTCCCCTCTCCTTTATCGCTTGGCATGAACCCTCCCAGGCCCCGGCGGATTCTGTGTTGGGTGAGTCTGCGAGTGGACGCTAATACGGCTCCCACGGGTTAGCCAATTTCTCCAATTTCCGATTGTTCCCCGATTTCTTCACACCCTGGTGAATTACCTTCATGCATCATGTCTTTAGAGCAGCGCGGAAGGTGACCGCTAGTTGAGCTGGTGGAGAGTAGCTGTTAAGAGCAATGAATTTGGCAGCAAACAGCCCCCAGTGTGTGCTCAGTAAATGCTTGCGGAGTTATGGGAAACAGATTGGAGCTTGAGTCTCGGCTCTGCTGTTTATTGGCTTGGAGGCCTTGGGCAAGTTACGGTCTCTGGCCTCAGTCTTCTCATCTATAAACTGGGACGGCCATGTACCCACCTGACCAGCCAAACCAGTGGTTCTCAACCTGTGGGTCACGACCCCTTGGGAGTCAAACGACCCTTTCACAGGGGTCGCCTAAGACCATCGGAAAACACATATATAATTACATATTGTTTTTGTGATTCATCACTATGCTTTAATGATGTTCTATTTGTAACCATGAAATTGAGGGTCACCACAACATGAGCTGTATGAAAGGGTCGCGGCATTAGGAAGGTTGAGAACCGCTGAGCTAAATGGAGATGATGGAGGCAAGGGGCTTGCTTGGCCTGGGGCTGCGCCCACCTGAGCTCCGCTGCAGTTCGGGCTGGTGGCGGTGGGCATCCCTGAGCCGTGTCCCCCCCTCTCTCTCCTCTTCTGGTCTAAACATCTCTTACCTGGCTTCCCCACCGACCCCTTTCCCTCCAGCCCCCTCTACCTTCATGCAAGATTGATCTGTGTTCTTGTCCGTGTTGCTGTCCCTGTCACTTTCTACTCAGAGCCCTGCAGGAGCTCTTCACTCATCGCCCCTGGAGTGACACCCAGGCTCCTCCCAGGGCCGCCCAGGCTCTCCAGGGCCGGCCTCACCAGCCACATGGCCGCCTTGGCTCTGATCCCTCTCCTGCCCGGAAGCCGAATGTGTCCCTGCGGGTTCTGTCCCGGCCCCGCCCAGCTTGCGGGTTCGTTGCTCTTCTCCAGCTGCCCCCTCCCCCTGGATGCCTGGGCCTCACCAAGGGAGATGATGATTGCCAGCGAACTACTGTCAAACGAACGGGGAACAGCAAGTGTTGGCGAGGACGGGGAGACACGGGAACCTTGTGCTTGCGGGTGGGGATGCAAAATGGGGCAGCTGCCATGGAGACAGCGTGGCGGCTCCTCAACAGGCCGCACATCCAGTGACCATGTGATCCAGCAGCCCACGTCTGGGTCTTTACCCAGGGAACTGAAAGCAGGGTCTTGAAGAGGTATTGTACGCCCAGGATCGCCCAAACACAGCACGTTCCACTCATAGGAAGTGCCTAGAATAGTCCGATGTATTGAATTAGCACGTGGCATGGGGACGGTCAGGGCTGGGGGAGGGGGAGGACGGGAGGCTGCGGAGTAAAGGAGGCAGTTGGGGAAGATGAAAGATGTGTAGACGGATGGTGGTGGCAGCGGCACAGCAGTGCGAGTGCACTTCATAGCAGCGAACCGCGCACTCAGAGACGGTTACGGTGGGAAATGAGTGTTAGATGTGTTTTACAATTTGAAAAAATAGAACCGGGAAGACTGCCTTTGCCTGAAGCCACCACGAAGGGATGTCCTTGCTCAGTGGGACGAGGGCGGTCTGCACCGAGGCCTCCAGTCAGGCCCCAGGAACATTCCTGTCCTCCCCTTCCTTCCCTCCCCCGAGCCCCTACTCCAGATTCGGCAGAAACCCCTGGTGAGCAGGGCTGCTCTGAGCTCCTCCTCCCCTCACCGGCCCTCTCCTTGCTGTTTTCTGAAATCCTCTCCTCCAAAGACACTTCCGCCCCTACCTCGCTGCCACCTCACGGCACGCCTGGACCCGGGCCTCGCCAGTGCCCACTGCCTCCCCCAGCGGGAACCTCCATCTGCAGCCTCCCGTTTTCTCCTCCTGTCTCTCCACACGCTCCCTCTGTGACCTTGATTCCCATAATTCTTTGTCCCCTGCAATCTTTGCTCCCCTTTTCCTTATCTTTTCCCTCTCCACTCCTCTTCTCACTTGGGTTACAGTCCAGTCCCTGTTGCGTACACCCTCGGCCTCCTGCCCTCTCTCTGTTCCTAGTCAAAGGGCATATCCCTGGCATAACCCTCAGCCCCCCAGACACCTCCCAAGGTGTGTCCCAAATCATGCCCCCCCACCTGCCCGCCTCACAGCACGTGGAAGCCCTGTGCTTTCGTTTCCTCGGGTCAGACTGGTGGAGTCGTCCTTGACTCCTGTCTCTCATCTCCATCCAGACCAGCATCTGATTCGGAAGCACATCTGGAGCCTGGCCCCTCTCCAGGTCTCCCGGGACCCCCTGGCCAGCGGCCACCCCTGGTCCTGCTTCACCCTCCTTCCCCTTCCTCCACTCTCCACACTGAAGCCCAAACCATCCTTTTAAAATGCAAGCCGAATCGCCTCTCGCTGGCTCAGAATCCTCCAGGGCCCTTCATCGCAGGGAGAGGAAGATCCAAAGTCCTCGCCGGCCCCCCAGGCCCCCCCTGATCCTCCTCTGTTACTTGCTGACCCCTCCTGAGCCCCTGGGGCCAGGGCTGCAGATGTGGTCATGGCAGTGACCGGACATAGGCCGCGAGTGGCACAACTTTGATGAATGAGTAAGTAGGGACAGGTGCCCGCTCTGGCCTGCCTCTGGCCCCTGCCCTCCCTCCCCCTCCTCCCCCCTTAACCAGGTGCAGCCTCAAGAGCTATTCCCTCTGGTGACCGACTCCCCTCAGCAAAGGGGGTGCCCCAGGGACCAAGGTTTTGTGGTGCCCCCAGGTCCACATGAGCCTGTGTCAATCTCATGCTGCCCTGGTCACCTTCCCGTCTCTCCACATCCCGGTCAGTGGGTGTGGCCTGTGCTCACTCGGCCACACCCCATCATGAACACGCGCTCTTAGAGCCAACCAAGTGCCCCAGTGCCGCCAGCCTGCAGGGAGAGCTGGTGCGGGAGTGGGTCCCTCAGGCCCTCCCTCTGCTCTGAGGACGGGGAGGTCACTTGTCCACCTGCGAGTCAGGGCCAGGGATTCAAACTCGGAGCGTGTGCGGGACTCAGGGCCCATCAGCACGTGGGACCCTGATTGTCAGCCTTGCTTCCCACTCCCACATGACATTGCACCAGGAGCCGAACAGAAACAGAGCTGCAGGGATGGCTTCCAGTCTGCAGACTAGACTGAGTTAACGATAGAAACGTTCAGTTTTAAGTTCCTTTACTTAAAATGTTCTCACATGTTTAACACCTGCCAATACCGGTGCGTGACATTCAGTAGCGATGAACTGCGGTCACCTACCCCAACGTGATCCCCCTGCCCCAGGCGGCGTGGGCTTCCCACGCAAAGGAGTGGAAGTTTGCAGAAAACCTGTTTGCTCGGTGCTGCTGTCCTGCCCCTTCTGCCGAGGAGGAGATGGAGGCCCAGAGGGGAAGCCACTTGCCCACAGTCACACAGCTGGTGCAGGTGGAGCTGAGACCCGAACCCAGGTCTGGATGGCACAGAAGGCCCTGCCCTGCCCACCACCCTCTCCATCTCCGTGTCCTCGCTGGCCCCAGAGCCCTTGGATGTCTTAGGAGAACTCGCCCTCGTTTCCACCTGTATTCGGTGCGTTCGCCCTTGCTTGGCAGGCGTTCTGCCCCAGGGGGTGGACCTCCTGGTCTGAACCACTGCCTCTCACACACCTGCGTGCGCATCAGAGTCACCGGGTCCTGTGAAAACGCAGACTGCGGGATGCACCCAGAGTGTCCGGTCCACAGGTCTGGGCGCGATCCATGCTGCCGCCCCAGGACGCCCTGAGAACTGTGGGTGGTCCTGGCTGGGACGGGGCAGAAACCACGCCCTCCTCATCCTCAGGTGCTGACTCAGCCCTGGGAGGAAGGAGGCGGGACCAATGGGCACAGTGTGAACATGCCCCTCTGTCTCCCGCAGGCCCAGGGGCTGCCAGCACCCTGGCACTGAAGATGAATGTGGGCGCTCAGTGCTGGGTCTTTGTTGGGTGCATCTTCTGGAACCCCCTACCCCTGCCAGTGGGGCACTGATGTGACCTCTATTTTATAGGCGAGGAAGCTGAGGCTCAGAGAAGGCAAGTGACCTGCCCAAGGTCACACAGTCAGTGAGTCAGGGAACAGGCCTGACTTCACCTCACCCAGTTCGGGGGCTAGAGGTTGTGGTGTCTCTTCTGGTTACCTCGTCCTAGTCATTTGGGATGGGGGTGTGCTGTGGCGGGGAGAGGCTGGGGGACAGGGAGGCACCCAGAAGTCTGGGTAGTGTGTGTGGGTGTTGGAAGGCGCAGCCACTCAAGGTCACTGGGTGAGCCTGAAACCCAGGGATCCCACCGTCACTGGATCTGACGTCCATCACCCCAGTCCATTCTGCAGGGGCCTTCTTGCACACCTGACACCAAATGAGACATGCCCACACTTATTGAGCACCTACTATGTGCTAGGTCAGAGGGTCCAGTTCAACGCCTGCAACGCCATCTTTGCCGTCTGTGTTGTGCCTTGTACATCTGTGTGTACAAGGCATCTCCCATGTGCCAAAGGTCCTTGTAAGAGGTGGTGTCCAGGGTGGGAGATGATATCGCTGGGGCCTGCTGCCTGCGTTACCAGGGAGGGGAGCTGTCCCCTTCACAAACTGGAGCCCTCAGCACCCCCTCTCCATCCAGCTACCAGGTGCTCCTGCTTCAAAACTCAATTCTGCCTCCTCCAGAAGCTCACCCTGCTTTTCTCTCCTGGCCTGTGCTCTCTCTCTTCCGAAGCCCATGCCTCTCTGCCTGGCCTCACCCAGGTCCCCTACCCTCCTCCTCCTTTCCCTAGAATGTAATGTCTTTCTCTCCCTTTCCACGCTTCAGGTCTCAAAAATTCACCTTGTCAAGGGGCCTCTCGGACGTGCTTATCTGTGGGCTTGTCCGTCTGTTCATCCCTGAGCCCACAGGTCTGGTTATTAAGGAGAGGGGCTTCCGTGGAAGCGGCTGGGGTACCGCTAAAAGCTGAAAAGCCTGCTTTGTAGGGTTGCCGGATTTAGCAATAAAAAAAAAAAATACAGCACACTCAGTTAGATGGGGATTTTAGATAAGCAAGAAATAACTTGAGTATAAGTGTGTCCCAAATATTGAATGGGATATACTTCTGCTAAAACATGTGTTATCTCAAATTCAATCTACCTTGGCATGTTGTATTTACGCGGGCCACCTCTACCCGTCTCTGCCCCGTGTCGGGCACTCTCAGAGCTGGACTGTGGGCCCTGCAGTCTGTCGAGGCCTCGGCTGTGCCACCCTCAGCAGGGAGCCTGACCCGGCGCAGGTGCTGGATAAAGAAATACCCACTGCTGGGCCGAGTGCAGGTGGAGGCACTGGGCGTGGAACGCTCGTCGGTTTCTGTGAAGACCAGTGCGAACCGGTGAGAAGACTGAGATGCAGGCTGCTGGGTTCGAGGGCTGCCTCCAACTCAAGTACAAGAGCTGTGACCGCCGGCCGGGGCATCTGCCGTACACAGCCTCCAGTGTCACCCCTCACGGCTCTGTGTTTACGCTTCCCACCAGGTACCTGGCTCAGAGAGGGCTGTCCCTGGCCCCAGGTCACACAGCCAGGTCCAGTGGTGCCAGCCCAGCGCCTCCCACCTGGCCTGGGCGGCCGTGGTCAAGGTCAGTATAGGCCGGGCCTCCCACTGACCTGCCTTCTTGCTGAGGCTGGAGGCTGCCGCCTGCCTTCCCGGCTCCGTGTGTGTGTGTGTGTGTGTGTGTGTGTGTGTGTGTGTGCGCATGTGCACGCGTGTGAGAGATTAGGCTGCGTGGGCCGCAGTCTGCGGGCATCTCACCTGCTTTCAGTTTAGCACCTGGTTGGGGAAGTGTGGCCGTCCTCCCTCCAGAAAGGTGGCTCTGTTTCCCCAAAGTGTCGCCACTGCCCCGTGCATTTGCTCAGAACAAATGCAAACTCCCTCCTACCAGGGGGCCCAGCCCTACGGTCCCCCACTCTCCCCAAGCTCTTCCCGTGCCCTCCCAGCGAACGCCCCCCCCCCACTGCTTCCTTCTGCTTCCAGTCTCCTCAGAGCCCCCAACCCCACGTTCTCTCAGCCTCTTGTCTGTTTCCCCCCAAACAGGACAGAACCTCCTCAGGCCACTCATTACCTCCGTCCTGGTGGCCGTGTTTGTCGGAAAAGGGCAGTGGTGGGCTGTCATGAAACCCACATTCCCGTTAAAAGCGTCCTTCTATGGTGCACACATTGGTTCATTCATTCATTCGCTGCTTCAGCAAGAAACATGGGCGCCGGGGAATTCGGTGTGGACGCTGGCCCTGCCCTGACCCGGCTGCCCAGCCCGGCGGGAGGTGGGGGCGGACCGGTGAGCACAGAGAGGAGGCATCGCCTGGCCATTTCTCTGGGACCTCCCGTTCCAGTTTGCTCTGCTGTCTCCCACGCATCCTCCCTTGTGGCTGCTGAGAGATTAATATATGCAAATACCCTTTTCCTGGGGTGGTTTTAGCCTTGAACTCTGTGGATTAAGTTACTTGATTTAAATACATATTTGGGCTCCCCCCTCCCCACATACACACGTACAAATCCTAAACACTAAATAAAGGCCCTCATTTCGAATGTGCCGTAGAGCTTCTAATCCCAGGTCCTGTGGGCATTTCCACACGAAGACGGTTCGCGGGGGCTGCTGGGTTCCGTCCGGAATATCAAGTACCTGTGTTATGTGGAATGCTCCTTAATGGGCCCGGCTAATACCAGCCGGGGGTGGGGGATAAGGTGGGCACTGGAGGTGTGCTGGGAGGGGCCTCTGGAGGACACCCCATTAGCGAGTGAGGAAGGGAGTGAGGAAGGAGAGACTCTGGGAGGTGGTTAGGTAGCCAGGCCCGGCTCCGGGTCATGAGCGCCTTGAAGGAGGTTTGGGAGCAAATATGTCCAAGGATGAGACTTGGAGTAAAGATTTTCCAAGCTCACTGGGGGCGGGGGGGGGGGTGGTGTTCCAGGCGGCGGGAAGGCAAGTGGGCCCTGGGCTTTGGGAAGGGCCGGGATGGGCTCTGACAGCAGGTCCTGTCGCCCGGAGACCTCGGCCTCCTCCAGCCTCTAGAGCAGTGGTTCTCAACCTTCCTAATGCCGCGACCCTTTCATACAGTTCCTCATGTTGTGGTGACCCCCAATTTCATGGTTACAGATGGAACATAACTAAAGCATAGTGATGAATCACAAAAACAATATGTAATTATATATGTGTTTTCCGACGGTCTTAGGCGACCCCTGTGAAAGGGTCATTCGACCCCCAAAGGGGTCGCGACCCACAGGTTGAGAACAGCTGCTCTAGAGTGACAGGCATATCTCAGTGATGCTCAACCTCCCCTGGGACCAGGTGGCCTGCAGATGCCCCTCCACCCCCTGTGTCCCCGGCTCCCTCCAGGCCTCCCTCTTCCCTTCTGCCTGGGTTCCTCCCCTGAGATCAGAGTGGCTCCCTCCCTCCCCTCCTTCAAGGCTTAGCTCAAACTTGAACTCCTCAGGAAGCCTGCTCAGAGCCACCTGCCCAGCCCCGCCCTGCACACCCAGCCCCGTGCACCCCACTTCTTTCCTCCTAACAAATGTTATCATTTATTTTTTATGACGTTTACTGTTTACTGTCTCCCCTCTTCAACCCGTTTCAGAATGTAAGTTCCTCCTGATGCGCGTCTGGGTTTGCTTTGTTGGCTGATGTATCCCCAGGGCCTGGCACACAGTAGGTGCTCAGTAAACCCTGCCCAAATCCCTCCGCACCCTTGGCTCTGGCTAGGAGCTGGTATACCCAGGCAATTCCAGCCTCTGGTACCAACAGACCACCCACGGACCCATAGACTCTGCTAATCCTGGCTGAGCAACCCAAAGCCGGGGTTCCGGGATGGGTGGGAAGGCGCGACAGGAAGACCCAGCCTGGCGGGGGGCAGAGTGGGGTTCACACAGCACCCGCTCCGGGGGGCCAGCACCCCATTCCTCCCACCAGCCCTCCCCAGGGAGGGACAGGGCCCAGAGCCAGGAGTGAAGTTAGGGGGCGGGTCTTGAGAACGCCTGGGCCAGAGCTTTTTTGCTCTGACGTGTAGGTGACGAGCCAGCCCCCCGCCTCGGCCTCGCTGTTTGCCGTGTGTCTTCGTCCATCCATTTCCTTTCGGTCTGTGTCTGTCTGGTTAAAGCGCCTCTGCATGTCGGTCCCTTGTACTTCCTGTCCTGACATCTCCGTGTTGGTGGTGTTATTATTGTTTAACGGATTACAGTGTGCATCCTCGCATCTCCAACTTTTCCGTTAAGTGAGGGTTAATATTGAAACGCTTGGTGTAAAATGTAGAATCCTTGCGACCGGGCAGTCCAGTGCTGCTATCCGACACGCTTTATGCTGTGGCTGTCAAATGTGTATGTGTATCGCTTTTCCTTTAGATAGTATGATATGCTTTACAGAAATTAAGAGGGCACGGGGGCCGGGTGCAGTGGCGCCGCCTGTAGTCCCACTGTATTATTCTTTTTCAAATTTGTTTAGATACTCTGATTCTTTTGGTTTTCCCGTATTCATTTTAGAATAATAGTGTCTGTATCTACAAAATATCTTGCTTGGATTTTGGTAGGAATTGCCTTAAACTTAGATATCAACTTGGGGGAGGACTGGCATTTTTACTATGCGGATTCTTCCAGTCCATGAATATGTATTCGCTCACCATTTATTTTTAAAATTTCTTTCATCAATATTTTGTAGTTTTGAACACACAACTCCTGTACATGTTTTATTATTTATACCTAAGTATTTATTATTATTATTATTATTATTATTTAACTCTCACCCGAGGATATTTTCCCATTGATTTTTAGAGAGAGTGGAAGAGAGAGGGGAAGACAGAGAGAAATATCGATGCGAGAGAAACACATTGATTGCTTGCCTCCTGTACGTGCCCCGACCAGGGCCAGGGCCGGGGAGGAGCCTGCAACTGAGGTACATGCCCTTGACCAGAATCAATTCTGGGAACCTTCGGTCCACAGGCTGATGCTCTCTCCACTGAGCTGAACCGGCTAGCGCCCTAAGTATTTTATTTTTTGAGCAGTTATAAATATTACTATACTTAAAATGTGTTCCCATGTGTTCATTGCTAATATACAGTATACAATTGATTTTTATATCTTCTACACAAATGAACTCACTTATTAGTTCTGGGAGGTTTCATTTATTTATTTATTTATTTTTGGTAGCTTTTTTAGAATTTCCTATATAGACAATCATATTATCTGCAAATAGAAAAAAATTTATTTCTTCCTTTTTGATCTGTATGTTTTTTATTTCCTTTTCTTACCTTATTGCTCTGGCTAGAACTTCCAGCGCTAAACATAGATTGTCAAAGAGTGGGCGCCTTCACCTTGTTCCCCATCTTAGCAGGGAGACATTTAGTATTTCACTATTAAGTATGTCAGTTACAGATTTTTTTTCTTTATCAAGTGGAGGGAGTTCCCTGCTACTCCTAGTTTTCTTAGCTGAGTTTTTTCATGACTGGGTGTTGCATTGTGTCAAGTGGTTTTTCTGTTGATAAATATGACCATGTGATTTTTTTCTTCTTTAAACTGCTATGTGGTGAATTACATTGATTGATTTCAAATATTGAACCAGTCTTACATCCCTAGAATAAGCCCCACATGATCACGATGTATAATTCTTGCTTCTATATTGCCAAATTTTGTTTGCTAATACTTTGCTAAGGATTTTTGCATCTGTGTTCCTTAGGGATATTGGTCTGTACTTTTCTTTTTTATTTATTTATTTTTTGGTACTGTCTTTATCTGATTTTGGTATCAGGGTAATACTGCTCTCATACAATGAATTAGAAGTCTCCCCTTCTCTTCTTATGAACTCAATTTCTTTACTAGTTACAGTGTTATTTAAGTGATTTGTTTCAGATTGGGTGAGTTCTGATAGCTTGTGCTTTCTAAGGTCCATTTCATTTAACTTGTCAAACCTATGGGTGTATAGCTGTTCACAACATTCCCTTATTATCCTTTTGATGTTGTCAGGGTCTGTAGAGGATTCCCTGTTCCAACCCTGATATTGATGATTTGTATCTTCTCTTTTTTTTTCTTTGCTATTCATGCTAAAAGTTTCTCAATCTTGTTATCATTCCAAAGAACCAGACTTTTGTTTCTATGATTTTCTCTATTGTTTTTATGATTTTAATGTATTGAATTTTGCTTTTGTATTTTTATTTTTTCCCCCTTGTTTGTTTTGCTCTTCTTTTTCTAGTTTTATTAAAAAAAATTGTTTTTCACCAGTATGTTATTGGAGCAAAACTGGATTTAAAGTCCATATTTTGTAGATGGGATATTTCACTCACATAAAATTGTTTCTAAAATCTAGTTTTTTAAAACATGGGAGACCAGCTGAATGATCTGAAACTTTCTAACATACACATTTAGTTACGAATTTCCCTCACCACACTGCTTTAGCTGCATCCCATAAATTCTGAGGTGTTGTATTTTTGTTTTCATTCAGATCTGTGTATTTTTTCAATTTCCTCTGAGACTTCTTTGATTTATAGCAAATTTAAAAGGCATGTTGGTTAGTTTCCAAGTGTTTGGAGATTTTTCTGTTATTGATTTCTACTCTGATCCCCTTATAGCCAGAGAACACGCTCTGTTTGGTTTCAATTCTTTTAATTTATTGAGATTTTCCATATAGTCCCTATTCCCACACATGGACAGCTTCCCCCATGATCAACATCCCCCACCACAGTGGACACTTATTACAGTTGATGAGCCTACATTGACACATCATTCTCACCCCAAGTTCATGCCTTACATCACAGTTCACTCTTGGTGTTGTATATTCTGTGGGTTTGGAGACATGTAGAATGACATGTATCCGCCATTACAGTATCACATAGAGTATCTTCACTTCCCTAAAAATCCTCTGTGCTCCATCTGTTCCTCCCTCCCACCTTAACCCCTGGCAACTACTGATCTTTTTTCTGTCTTCATAGCTTTGCTTTTTCCAGAACAGTATGTAGTTTGAATCATGTGTTATGCAGCTTTTCAGATTGGCTTCTTTCACTTCGTCATATAAACTTAAGTCTCTTCCCTGTCTGTTCATGGTCTGGGAGCTCATTTCTTTTTATCACTGAATCATATTTCAAGGTGTGAATGTGCCATAGTCACCCATGTGCCTGCTAACAGACATCTTGGTTGCTTTCCAGTTTGGGCAATTATGGCTAAAGCTTCTATAAACATCTGTGTGCGGATTTTTGCAAAAAATGTGACTTTTCAACTCCTTTGGATAAATACCAAGGATCACGATTGCTGGATTGTACGATAAAAACACGTTTAGTTTTGTAAGAAACCACCGAACTGTCTTCCGAAGTGGCTGCGCCATTTTGAATTCCCACCGGCCGCGTGAGAGTTCCTGTTGCTCCACATCCTCCCAGCATCTGGCGGTGTCAGCGCTCTGGGTTCTGGCCACTCCAGCAGGTGTGTAGCGGTGAAAATGAAATTTTTAAAAATTTCCATTTATAATAGCACAGGAGCATAAAACGCTTAGCAATAAATCTAACGAATGAACGAAATTTTAAAAGTTCTAAGATAAATGGAAAGAAACAGTTCATGGATCAGAAAACTCAGTGTTGTTAAGAGGTCAATTCTCCCTGATTGACCTTAGATTCAGCACGATCCCAGTTATAAGCCCGGCAGCCTTTTGAAAATACACAAATGTCAAGCTGATTCTACTATTTATATGAAAATTCGAGGGACTTAAGGTAGCCACAAGAACTCCCGGTAAGGTGGAGGACTTACCACCTACTTTCAAGGTCAAGGCAAGCCAAATAGATGATCACAGCTGACTAGAGAGTCCAGAAGTGGGCCCATATTGGGGGGTGCGGGGGGCGGGCCTCATAGGTTTTTGACACGGGGGCCAAAGCATTTAATGGGAAAAGAAGTCCTTTGAACAAATGCTGCTGGAACTACTGGATGTCCATATTGAGAAAATGAATCTTGACCTTTCACATGATACACATTTCATTCGAGATGGATCATAGATCTAAGTATAAAAACTAAAACTTAGAAGCGTTAGAAGAAAACATGGGGGGAAAAATCTTCACGACCTGTGAGCAGGCCAAAATTCCTTAGATGGGACACAGCCAGCACTCACCATCAGATCAACAAATTGACTTCATCAAAATGGAGAAGTTCTGCTTACTGTTAAGAAAATGAGAAGGGAAACCACCAACTTGGGGAAAATACTGTAAAACGTAAAGGGCTGGTATCTGGGTTACATAGGTAAGCCTACAACTCAATCGTCAAAGGGCACATGCCTCATTAAAAGTGGTGAAAAGAGCCCTGGCCAGTGCTGCTCAGTGGTTGGAGCATGGGCCTGTGCACTGGAGGGTCATGGGTTTGATTTCCGGTTAAGGGCATGTGCCTGGGCTGCCCTTGGGCAGCACGTATGGGAGGCAACCCATCAATGTGTCTCTGTCACATTGATGTCTCTCTCTCTCTCTCTTTCTACTTTCTCTAAAAATCAGTGGAAAAATACCCTCACTCCTCGGGGGAGGATTAAAACAAAAATGGAAAATAAAAATAAGGAAAAGATTGGAACAGACACTTCACAAAAGAATGTGCCCCGAGGCCAGGGAGCGCATGGAAAGGACCCAGCAGCATCCGTTGTCTGGGAAATGCAAATTTAAGTCCAGGAGGTACTCCCACAGACTCTCCTGAGGAAGATATTTTATTTTTTTATTCCCTCCCCAATGAATATATTTTATGAGTAACGTTTTAAAAGCCTGACCACTCCCCGTGTTGGTGAGGCTGTGGAACCACCGGAAAGCGCAGACATTGCCGAAGGGAACGCACAATATTACAGGAACTTTGGGGAAAGTTTCACGGGTTTCCTGTAGAGTAAAGCACACGCCCACCCGCTAACCCAGTAGGTCCCTGTGTAGATATTTTCTCTAAAATAATAAGTGCGCACGGGCACAGAAAGCTTTGCACGTGAATGTTTGCAGCAGCTTTATTTGTAATGTCCCCAGACGGGAAGGACCCCAGGCCCACCAGCAGGAGGACGGATGCACAAGTTGGTGTGGCTGTGCTCCGGAACACGGTCACCAAGGACTTGGGCGGAACCGTCGACGCACACGCACAGGCATTCTGCTGATTGAGGAAAGCCCCCACGAAGTTCCGGAGCTGGCAGAACTACTCAGTGCTGGGGAAAGATGTGCATATGGCCGCCTTTGGGGTGCAGGACTGTCTGGAAGACACAGAGGTACTTTGTGGGGTGATGGGAAGGCTCTGTCTTGATAAGTGTGGGTTCCACAGGTGGATGCATTTGTCAAAGCTCTTAACGTGTGCAGGGGGATGTGTGCACCTCAGGCTGTGCAAGCGTTACCTGAAAACCCGCACTGACATGAACAAAGACTCAGGACAGCACTAAGCAGGTCAGCAGGCATGTCGGTGGCATCGCGGCCACTGTCCACGTAGAGCCCGGTTAGTTCCGTCTTCGCCGGACCGCTCTGAAGTTGCAGGGGGAGCTGGGAAATGTGCTTTTTTGTTGGGTGGCAGGGACAGCCCATCTCAGGAGTTGGCCACCATACGCTTCAGCTCCTAGAGCCAGCCCGGCCTTACTTACTTGGGGTCTTCCCAGGGCCCTGCACAGCGTGGAGCGGGGCATGAAGTCCCAGCTCAGTAAGAATTACTTGGGCCCTGCCAGTGTGGCTCAGCCATTGAGCATCAACTCAGGAACCAAGAGGTCGCCGGTTCGATTCCCGGTCAGGGCACATTCCTGGGTTGCGGGCTCAGTCCCCAGTAGGGTGTGTGCAGGAGGCAGCCGATCAATGACATTTCTCTCTCATCGATGTTTCTATTTCTCTATCCCTCTCCCTTCCTCTCTCTCTCAAAATCAATTCAAAAACTTATTAAAAAGAATTACTTGGAAGATTGCATGAGTAAATGCGGTAAGAATATCATGATAGCACCCATCACTTAGGGCCATTGCAACTGGGAGAACGTACAACGTACTGAGCCCGTGGTAAGAGCTCGGTGCCGCTCTGGTGTGACTACTGAAGATACTGTCTGGTGGCATGTGATTCATTTCACACCCTCAGCCCAGCCCCAGTGCATGGTGGGTATGGAGGGTCGGCGGTGGTTTGGGGGGACTTGGGGAAGGGGGATGTTGCTAGGCACTGAAGAGAAAGACTCTAACAAGGCTTTGTGATGGATACATGGAATGAAGGGATGAATGGAGAGATGGATGGATGGATGGATGGATGGATGGATGGATGGATGGATGAGTGAAGGATTGCATTGGAGACTTGGAGAAATTCGCTGCTCCACTGTGAAATTCTGTCTCCTTGGCACCTCCTGGACCTAGAAGGCGTGGAGAACGGGCGCTGGGCAGAGCTGCTGCAGCCAGGCCTGGGCAGGGCAGGGCCAACGTGCCACTGGGAAGCCTGTTCTCCTGGCCGGGGAAGTGCCCCAGGGCCCCTGTGTCACCCGTGGGCTTGTCCTGGACCCAGACGTCTGCTGACGCTGGGGCTGGCGGCAAGGTGGCCTCCCTGCTCCACGTGTGCTCTCAGGGGATTGGGGCGCCCTCCCCAGGCTGTGGTCCCTGCACCCCTGGGAGAGACTAATGTTGTTTTGCACAATCTGGGCTCCATGGAAACCGTCCAGACTCAGTTAATCCCATTTCCCTTGTGTTGAGCAAACCAGTTTTATGGGAACCTCTGGGATCACAGTTAAGGTTAAATGCTGGTTAGCCCTCAGGTGTGCCTGCGCGCGTGCTGGTGAAGAGCCGCCGTCACTGTTCTAGGTCGTGAGTGGACGTTGCTCAGGGTGGCACTGGGGAGTCTTGGGCGGAGAAGGTTGCTCAGGGTGGCACTGGGGAGTCTTGGGCGGAGAAGGTTGCTCAGGGTGGCACTGGGGAGTCTCGGACAGAGAAGGTTGCTCAGGGTGGCATCGGGGAGTCTTGGGCGGAGAAGTAACCAGGGGCCTGGGGATGCCTCTCGATGAGAAGAGGGCTGCTGACAAGCCCCGGGGCTGAGCCTAGATGGACTTAATGCCTCGGAGACATTGCCCAGCACCCCTGAGCCTCAGTTTCCTCATTTGTAAAGTGGGGATGGTCATGACAGTACATGTGGGCGGGCTGGGAGGATGAGGGGCGGTACACGCTGGGCCCGGCTCCAGCACGCAGCAGATGCCCCCGATGACAGCTGTGATGGATGTCGCCGGGCCTGGGTTAACGAGCCACCCAAGATCTGCAAAGCCGAGGTGGGTGGCAGGGGCACGCCCGGTCCCTGCTCCGGGCTGGGCCTCACCCCCCAGAAGCAGCCCAGTGTGTGACTGTGGGCCTGGCATCTGGAGGGGACCCGCGGGTACGGGAACAGATCAATCACACCACAGCGTGAGGTCTCTTGCTTTCCAAACTTTTCATCAGGAGTGTTTACTGCTTTGATAATGGGGGGCAGGGGAGCCCAGAAGACGGAACAGCCTCGTGTGAGGGATGAGAGGGGCGGGGCAGGGCGTATAAAGAAGACAGAGAATCCTCTCAACTTGGGTTTTAGATGATGCCCAAGTGCGGGGAGGCCTCCTGGGGGAGGTTTGTGCCAAAGCCTGGAGGAGGACAGTGTCCCACGACTTTGCGATGGATGAGAGGGGGCTGGACCAGAGGGCCCACCTGCCACCTGCCGGCTGTGGGCCCTGGTAAGACGTTAACCGCCCGTTCCTCAGTCTCCCCCTCTGTAAAATGGATGGAGATAACGCCCCTCCCCCTCGCATACAGTGCTCATGGGATAAAAGCAGCAAACAGCCCTCGTGCTGGGAGCAGAGCCTGGCCGAGGAGTGGGGGTGGGGGCTCTATGGGTGTTTGATCAATCAGTAATGTCCCGCCCACCTGTTGGAGTGGGCCTGTGGTTCCGTCAGGTGTCTCCCTCTCTCCGTCCTCTCCCTGCCACCCCCTTGTCCCAGGGGGAGGGGTGGCTGAGCTGAGCGTTAGCCCCTCTGCACTCAGGGCTGGTGATGGCCTGAGAGCCCTCCCGAAGGTGGGCGGTGGGTGCTTTCTAAGCCTCTGCCTGCTAACGCGTTGGGGAGAGACTTGAGGGGCCTGAAGTCCCCTGAGATCCCTGGCCTGGGGGAGAGAGGCTGGCAGTGAGGGGCCTCTTCCGCACCAGACGCTGTCCTCCGCTGAGCCCGGTGGGGGCTGGGCTCTGCTGGGCAGTTCCCCAAGCCCCTTGGCAGCGATCTCTGACCAGATTCACTCAGACCCACTGGGATGGGTGCCGGGCCCCATGGCACCTTAGCCTCCACCCACCCCCTCACATCCATGGGCGGGGAGGGGGTCACATGGAGAAAGGTGGGGGTGCAAAGAGCTCAGGGACCATCTCAGCTGCAGAAAAGAGAGTCCGGCCTCACTCTCTTCACGTGCCCAGAGGGCAGCGCTGCCTCCCTGCCTCCAGGTTCCGAAAGTCCGAGAAATTAGCGCCTGGTCTCTGTGGCCCGGAGCTCAATCACGTGTCTGCTCTGCAAGGGGACCAGGTGGGGGGGACGGGGTGGGGGACGGGCCTGCCAGACCAGCCCCAAGCTCTGAGCCACCTTCCCGGGCGACGCCCAGCCGTGTGCAGCCCCTGAAGGGGCACTGGCCTTGTTCCCAGGCTGCACTAGGGGACACGACCTCACGACCTCCCCTCCCCTCCTCGGCCTCAGTCAGGCGTCAACCCCAGGAAATAGAATCAGTAGATCTACGTTGAGATTTATTGCAGGAACTGGTGATGCGCTTGTGGGGCCGGCTAGACAAGCCCAGATGCCAAGGGCGGGCAGAGGGGCGGCACTGCCGTCTGCAGGTGGAAATTCTTCCCCTTCAGGGCACCTCAGCTCTGCTCTAAGGGCCTTTCAAGTGATAGCGACAGGCCCCCCCAGAATAGCGAGGACAGTCCCCCGGCTGTGGGCTGCAATCACGTGGACAAGGCACCTTCACAGCGACGCTGAGGTCAGGGTTTTATGGAGCACGGGGACCAAAGCCTCGCAGGCTGACCCTGACTGTCACGTCAGCCCTCCTCTGTCTGTGGTTTCTAGGTCCTTCCAGCTCCAGCGCCCGCTCTCTGCCCGTGGCCTCCGCTGGGGGTGGGGTGAGGTCGGCAGCTCCCCGCTTTCCTGTGATGAGTTCTCCCGTAGACCCTCGGCTGGCCTTGGTGCCCCTTGCTTGGGAAGTCTCTAACCGCCTGGCAAGCCCCACGGGAGCCAGCCTGGTGCGGAGCCACCGGGCTGCTCGCCGCCCTCCTGCGGGAATCGGAGCTCGGAGCACAGGTTTGCTGAGCGCCTGCTCTCCTGGCCTCGGGGCTGTGCTCTGGGCTGGACTCCCTGGTTAGGCAGCGGCCCTGGGCTACAGGAAACCAGCCCGTGGTTGTTTTGTTTTGATTGCACAATCCTGGTGCAGAGGCCAGGCGGACATCTGCTGTGTTGGCTGGCCCCGCACCACCCCCATTTCTGGCAGAAGCCCCCCAGTTGCCTCACAGGGAATTTGCCCCACGTGTGCAGCCTGGGCAGGGGGCTGCCAGTCCAGATGCCGCCGTCCTTCCTCGCCAAGGGATGGGCCTGTGTCCTGGCGGCATGGCCAGTCCCCGAGGGTAGTCACAGCGTGTCCCCTGCTCTCCAGGATGCCGTGGCCACGTCCCTGCTGGGGCCTGGCTGCTCTCCTCTCCGTCAGGGATGCGCCTTTTCCGCTCAAGGCACACAGCCCCCTTCTATCGCGGAAACCTGAGTGACTAGATTTGAATGTGGATCCTAGCTCTGTTCAGATTCACTGCGTGACCCTGGGCAACATGGCCCCTCTCTGGGCCTCGGCTTCTCCACCTGCATGCCTTGGAGGGCAGGCACTTCAGGCCCTCTGGCTGTCTTGTTCTCTGCAGCTGGCTGGGACCTTGTGGACCAGCTGGGGCCTTCTCTGCCCTGACAGGGTCTCTGGGACCTGTTTGGTGGGGGAGGTGGGGTGGTGGCTGGGGAATCCTTAGCTCTACCTCCTGCGGGTAATGGGGCCATAAGGCTCAAGGGACTCTGTACCAAGGCCTTACTAAGTCGGCTTTGCACAAAGCCACGCCCTGGCTTTGATGGGCCAGGGGTCCACCTCTTTTTAAGCTGTTATGCCGCAAGTTTTTGAGGATCTGGTGAAAGCTGTGGATGCTCCCCCTCGACCAAATACTTCTCTCTATCCATGTCTCGCCTCTCTCTCAACACCCTCATCCCCCGACACACTTTCACGTATAGTTTCAGGAGGAGGGCTAGGCGCAGCCTTTAGACGCCCATCCTGATGACCCCGTGAGCTGCCTCACGGTTTTAGGACAGAGAACCAGCGGCGGCACACACATCAGTGGCCAGGCCCTACCCCGAGTGCTTAGTGAGCCACAGCACATCCACTCAAAGAGGTTAGCATTTGTGGTAGAGACTGCTATGTGTTCATCAAACCCTGGTTCATTATTTTCCCCTTGGGCATGCAGCTGGACTACATTTCCCAGCGTCCCTTGCAGGTAGGCATGGCCACATGACTGTGCTCTGGCCAATGGGCTGTGAGCTGAAGTGATGTGCCTCCTCTCCTTCTAGCTTGGTCCATAAATTCCTTCCATGCCATCCTCCCCTCTCTCTTTCGCCTTCGACAAGCTTATAGCAGAGGAGGATAAGGCCCTAGAAGGTGATGGAGCCACAAGATGAAGGGGCCTGGGCCCCTGAGTGACTGTGTGGAGCAGGACCCTGGGCCCTCCCCCACCCCACCAGCCCATCAAACTGCACCATGAGCAAGAAATACACTATTTTTTGGAAGCTGTTTGGCACAGCCATTAACCCATCCTAACTAAAATAACATTTTTATTATCCCCATCCAGGGAGCTTGTTTTTGTTTTAAAGGAATCCATCTTCAGTTTCCTTCAAAATAGCAAGCTCCCCACTGCCTTCAGCCTGAGATCTCACCCACACTCTGGCCCTGTGCCCGGTGCCCACCTGAACCCGTCTTCTCCGGGACCCTGATTTACAGCGTCACCCCTCGCCCTCTGGCCCCTCTGCCCCAGCTTCCCTAATTCCATTCTGTCTGCAGCCTGTAGCTTTCTTGTTCCCTCCTGTCTCCCCCATCCCCCACCCCTGCAGTGACTTTGGCTGTTGTCTGGGATCCAAAGACCAGGGTTCAGGGTGAGCGGTGTTTGTGCTTTCCTCCTTGACAAATAGCTCCTTGATGCCAAGGTCTGGGCTGGTTTGCTGCTGAGTTGCCTCCTGCCCAGCAGCAGACGAGCACACGGGCTGCTTCTGCAATGCTGCTGTCCTTGTAATTCCACGGCGCGGAAGGCCCTGAGGGGGGCTCCCGGAATCCCATTTTCCTGGGGTACCTGGATTCCAGAGGGAGAAGCTGGCCTCCCCACCCCCAGGCTCTTTCCCTCAATGGGCTATCGCCAGGCCCCAGGTGGGGCTAGGAGCCTGGGCTGCCTCATCCTGGCCTTTGCTCCAGGCCCCCACATGCTGGGAGACTGAGCCAGGTCAAGCCCGTTATATGGCCACTGTGGGTGACCCTTTCCACCACTGTCCTTCAGAGGAAGGACTGACCCTCCCCCTTATAATTCAATTGATCTCCAAACTACCTTTAGCCCTTTACAGACCCTTTCGGCCTCTGTTGTCTTCATATAATACTAACATTAATAATAAAACTGTGTGTGCCAGGCCCCAGGCTAAGCTGTTTACACCCTAGATCTTTCTGATCCCGGACACTCATCCCCATTTTACAGATGAAGTTCCGGGCACCCCTCCCAGCCGCCCCCAGGACCACCTGAAGGCAGCGGTCAGGGTCTGGCAGGTGTGTGTGTTGCAGACAGGACTGCCCTGGACTGCTTTCCCACAGGCAGCAGCAGAGGGAGAAAAGCTGCTGGGAGGAGGGGAGGCCAGCTCCCTCCCCAGGGAGCCCCAGGCAGCTCCCAGGCCGCCCCCACCAGGGTCCTTCCCCTCCTCTGCTCCTTTCCACCGGCCCTTGAACTCTGCCCACACCCCCAGGGGCTGGGAGCCTGTCTTGGAGCCCATCCCCGCTCCCGCTCCCACCATTGGAAGCTGGGCTGTGTGGTTCTTCCCGAGCAGACCCAGCGAGCGGTGCTTCTCCGAGGAGGTGTGCTCACTTTGCAAAACAGCAGAAATTTATAGCTCAAGTAATTGATCACGGTGCTGCTGCCTCCCTGCATCTCGCTCGCGCTCCTAATTCCCTTCTCCCTGCTCGCCTTTCCGTTTTCTCCGGCACCATCTGTGGTGTCAGAGAAAAGCGAGCCAGGAAGGGGCGGTTCTAGTCCCAGCTCTGCCAATTACGAGTCACATGAACCTCAGTTTCTCCATCCGCAAAACAGAGATGCTAAGAATACTTGCTCCTGAGTGTGCTGGGCCCCGTGGTGCTGGGGCCCCGCGGAGCACCCACACGGGGTGACTTCACTCTCCCTGGAAGATGGGTGGCTTTGGGGCCTGCCTTCCAGAGGGGGACGCTGGGGCCCAGAGACCTCAGGGCATCTGCTCAGGCTCACAGAGCTGGTAAACAGCAGCCCTGAGGCTCGAACCCACATCATTGTGCTGCAAAGACCAAACTGTTAGGCAACATTGCCTTCCTTTCCCCTCAGGGTCAACCAGAACAGAGGGATGCTTGCGGGCCTCCCATCCCCCTGCTGTTTATGCTGGGCTGACTGTGGGGCTGGACGAGGCCCTTGACAGGAGGGCCTGTGGGAGGATGGAAGCAAACTTCACAGTCCTTTCCATCCGACCGTCCGGGAGTGTCCGGGACCTAAGAGCTTGCCTGGCCTCAGATTCCTCCTTCCTCTCCTCCCATAGACCCTGTGTGACGGGAGCTTCCCGCCTGCCAAGCCCCCACACCTGCCAGCCTCCTGGTGCCTCCAGGGAGGTCCACAGAACCTTCTGGAATGACCCACAAAAGGAATGACCCTTCACCCGGTAGATGAGGCACCCAGGCCTGGGAAGGTGGCCCAGGGCCCCTGGAGCTCTGCAGGCCTGGCTGGAAAGCGCCCTCCGGACTCCCCCTCCAGTGCTCGCTGGGCTGCAGCCATTCTGCTTCCTTCTGTTCAGTTCTGGGGGGAGACTATTTCCAGGGGGTGAGAGCTGGTCTGTTTTCCTTCCTTCCTTCCTTCCTTCCACCCCTTCCTCTTCCCTGTCCTCAGCCCAGCTTCCTCCCTGCCCCTGCCTGTCTGTATGTCTGTCCCTCTCCTGGCCTCAGCCCGCAGGTAAGGACCAGCTCCTCTCCGTCCCTGAGGCTCCAGGGGCCTCTGCATGTGGCCCCCGCCTGCTCCCTTCCCCATCGCAGCCCCAGCCCAGGGGGGCCGCAGCTGGGGGGCAGCGGTGCGGCGGGCACCCCCTTTCTGCAGGGACAGGAGGGGGGCCGCAGCTGGGGGCAGCGGTGCGGCGGTACCCCCTTTCTGCAGGGACAGGAGGGGGGCCGCAGCTGGGGGCAGCGGTGCGGCGGCACCCCCTTTCTGCAGGGACAGGAGGGGGGCCGCAGCTGGGGGCAGCGGTGCGGCGGCACCCCCTTTCTGCAGGGACGCTCCTCCCTGCTGGCGGAGATGAGGGCGAGCAGCAGCGCCCAGAACAAACAGCATTTTTTTTTACAACTAGAGGGGGAAGCAGAGCTAAAAATAAAGCGCGGAGATCAGTATCTGTCAGCCTGACAGCTGATTGGCTGCGCGGAGATGCATATAATTACCCGCCACCGGCGCCGGGCAGGCAAAGCCGGGAGAAACTGCTGAGACGAGGTTAGGATTTAACCTTTAAATTCTGGAGCCACCGGAAGGAAGCCGAGGGGGGACCACGGCGGCGGTGCTAATGAGGCTGGGGGGCGGGGGCGGGGCCCCCCGAGTCCGGCGGGTCGGCGGGGCTCCTCCGGGAAGGCCCCTTTGCCCTCCGCCCCCGGCCGCCTCCCCCATCAGACTGGGGTGCGTCTGATTGGGCGCCCGGAGGCGGTGGTCCCTCTCCCGGCCCAGCCGGGGGTGGTGTCTTCTTCCGGGAAGTTGGGGTCCACCGGAGTGAGGTGGGGTCCACCCTGCGCCCCTCCCGGGCTGGCCTCCTGGCGAGGCCCACCCGCAACCCCACCTCCATTCCTCCCCTGTCCTGCCCGGGGTGCCTTTTCCAGCCGATCCTGCGCGCCTTCCTTGACCCAGAGGCACCCCATCCTGGCTGCTTGCTGCCCCACCTAGGGAGGGCATCCTGGCACCCCAGGCTTGTCCTGGGTCCTCAGAGACAGAGGAAAAGGGCAGGCCTGGAGGGAGATGTGTTCTCACCGCTCAGTGTCCTCACCTGTTAGACCGGGGAGATGGTAATGGGCCCCCCACACTCGGCAGATCCCAGGGGTACACTGGGCCCAGCCTCGGCATCTGGGTTCTCTCCTCTGAGCCAGGAGTCAGGAGGTGCGGGCTCTGGTCCCAGCCAGGAAGTGCTGTTTTCTCTTGGAGATCTGGTCTCCCCTCTGTGAGTTGGGAGTGCGAGTTCCTGCCCTCGGACTCCCCCTGGGGTGTCGGGCCGTGAGCATTAAGTGAGCGGTGTAGGTGGGGTGTAGGTGCTGGTGCTGGATCCGTGTGTCTCATGGGGGAGGTGCCCCCGGAACCCATTACCCTCTCCCTTCCGGGCCTGTGCGCAGGCCGTGGCCTCTGCCTGGCACTCCTCTCCTTCCTCCCGCTCCAGCCCTTCCTCCGGGAAGCCCTCCCTGATGCCCTGTAGCTCCTCTCCCGCTGCCCCGGGTACCAGGTAACTCTTCTCATGATCTGACCATGATCATTTGCCCAGGACTGAGGGCCCGTGGAGGAGGGAGAATGCCACCGACTGGCACCATCCTAGCCTTTGCTGCTCCCTCCTCAGAGAGTTCCAGAGTTTGCCCGCCCAGCCCTGGCCCTTTCCCCGAGCTCCGTGGGTGGTAGGTGGAGTTGCCACTGGTGGCAGGACCTACCAGGCTGTAGTGGGGACTCATTGAATCCCCACAGTAACGCATGGGAAGCAGTGCTGTTACCCACATTTCTTTGTTATCCACGTTTTGCAGATGAGGAAACTGGGCCCGGAGCCCTTACGCAGCACAGCAGAGCCTGGGTCCAGCCGGTCCCCCGTCTCCTGAGGCCCCCGCAGCCCCTGCTCTGAGAAGGATGGAAGGGAGGTGCAGGGAAGGGAGGTGTTTCTGGAGCAGCTCCCCCGAGACCTTCCGGGCAGATGAATTGGCACAGGGAGCCTCGAGGACGCTTTGTGTGTGGCGTGCAGAGGGTTCCCCTTTGGTGTTTCCGAGAGATCGGGGAGATTTAAACTGCTTTCACTGACGTTGGGATGTCAGACTGGTGTTTCTTTTGAACGAGACACGGGGATGAGACTGGGCCCCAAGGCAGCCCCGTTTTATTCGGGGTACAGAAACAACCATCGCAACGGCAGCAGCTAAACCCGTTTCCAGTGACCGAGCGTGTCCCCTGTGCTCAATGCGGGCTCCCTCCGCCGTGACTGGGGTGCACGCTCCGAGCCCTCAGCGCCAGCCTGAGGCAGGGGGTAGTCTCACCCCATGTTATTTCCCTTGAGCTGGCACCTGACTCTGTTGGTCTCCGCATTTGCGGTCTCCCCTGTTAGGCAGTGAGCGTGGGGAAGGCCCCAGGCTGGTCTCCTGTTCATGGCGGAGTCCCTGGCACCCAGCACCCGCTCCACAAGGAGCAGCTGGACAGTAAGACTTGGCTGGATGCATTTCAGATGAAGAGACTGAGGGTCAGAGAGGTCACACGCCTGGTAGGAGGTAACTCCAGGTTTCCGTGGCGCCAGAGCCCGCTTGGGTTTTAATCACCACCTCACACGGCTGCTTAAGAGACCCTCTCGGAGACCCCCCTCATGCCACAGAGATGAACCCCCCCACCCCCACCCACTATTGCCGACTTCGGACCAAAACCCAGGAGGCTTCTGATGGGAATCTGCCCCCTCCCCTCCTTTTCCTTGCTTACGACGGAAGGGAAGCGGGGAAAGCTGGCCAGACTCAGTCAGTCTTGGGGAAGTCTCGCTCCCGCCGAGTTACTTGGTTTTTGTGTGACGGGACTCGGAGATCTATGCAGTGGCTATGACTTCACTGCTGTATTGATTTCTGGCTTGATTAAGTCATATGTGCAGGTGGTCACTGTTTCTTATCTCTGTGATGGGGCCCCTGGTTCGGGGGTTTAAGCAAACGTCTCAGAGAGGCTGGGGTTGTAAACCCGGGGCTCTGATGGTTAAGAGCTGGCCTCTGCACTCGGTGACCTTGGGAGTCTCATTAGACCTCCCTGAGCCTCGGCTTCCTCGTCTGTAAAATGGGTGGGGAGAAAGAGATCAAGTTTCTCTTTTTTAAAAAATCTCGTTTTCTAAGAATCACACAGGATTCTTATCCTTATACTGTAAGACATGTTGGTTTTTTAAAAAGCCTAAACCCAGAGCAGTACCTGAGCGCCTGCCCCGTGCCCAGCATTGCATTTAGCGGTTGGAAACCACCAAATGAGACCCCACTGTGGTTGTCCTGCACTAAATTCCTCAGAGCAGCCCCCGAGCCAGCGAGTGGATCCAATTTCCCAGGGGAGGAAAAGGAGGCGCGGGGCTTGCTTCAGGCTCCCCGGGGAGAAACGGACAGCCTGGTGCTGGACCTGGGCCTCTGCTCTGCTGAGGAGCAGCCGGGAGCTCCCTGCGGGTGGGGGCTCAGCGCGCGTGGGAGAAACGACATCGGGACTTAGAGTCCTGACGGCAGGGCGCTGGGCGCGCTGTCAGGGCACAAAGACGAACCAGAGGTGGCCCCAACCCTGTGCCCAAAGCCGACTTCAGGTCCTGGATGGAGGGATGTCTGTCGGTGGTCATGAGCTTGGGTCCCCCCCCCCCCCCCCACCGTGTCTCTAGATGGCGAGGCCTGCGGGGTGAAGTCAGCTGATTGGGAGCCCTGCCTCCATCGGACCGCAGAGCCCTGGCCATTGGCCTCCGAGCTCGAGAACCTCCAAGGCCTCAGCCTCCTGAAGGCCTGGGTGCGGGCAGGGGGCTCAGAGGGGAGGGCTCCACCTAGAAGGAGCAAGAGAACCACCACCCGGCCCCACATGCACACTCACACACTCGCACACTCACTCACACGCACACACGCGCACTCGCACACTTGCACACTCGCACATGCCCCAGGTGGGAGGGAAGGTGCCGCCCAGCGGAAGCGCCTGGAGAGGCCCCGCCCGTCTCAGTGCAGGTCTGTACAAGCAGGTCCAGTGTCTGTGGCTGGCCTCCCCCAGGCCCCCCGAAACCCGCAAACAGGAGCCTGCATGTCATCCTCGAGGTCGGCTTTTGTGGCGAGTGTGGCGTGGGGAGCATCTGGGGAGACCTGGGGTGTCGCTGGGCCACCCTCGTGTCCTTGCCGCCCAGGACATCCCACCGGCTGCCTCTGTACCCCCAGCACCCATGGGCTGGGAGGGGGCGGGAAGCACTCGTTGCTTCTTAAAGAAAATATAAACAGGCAGGTGCCGCTGCTGAAAATAATTGAGACAAATACCCGCCCTTCGGGAACTCAAGTTTCTGAGCGAATTCCTCCCCACATTCCCACCAGGGAAGCCCCTCCTGGCCTTGGCCCGAAGGCCCATGCTTGCCCAGGAAGCAGACCGCGCCTGTTGGGTGATATAATCTTGCCCATTTGGGGATGATCAGGGCAACGATGATGACTGCTCAGCGCGGCCCCAGAGAGTCTGACCAGCACAGGGGGTTCGTATAATCCCACCCAAAGCAAAGCCTGATGCATGTAGGCCGTGGAGCCTGGCCCTCACCGACGGTGCAGCGACCGCCCAGGATTTTAAGAGGCATGGGGCCCCCCGGGAAACCCCTGATTGGGAACCTATGGGTGAAGCCCGCTGCGTTGGGGGCGCAGCTCTTTGACAATCCACTTCCCCATCAGGAAGTCCTCCTGCAGCACGGGGCCTGGGGAGGTCTCGGCGGCTGTGGGGTCACACTGGCTGTGTGACCATGGGTAGGTGGCTTCCCTCCCTGAGCCTCAGGGTCCCATCGCCTCCCTCCTGGGTTGTGAATGCTCTGGGAGGCATGATGCCTTCACTGTCGTCACGGCCTCTTGCTCAGGTCTCCTCACTTCACACCCTGTCGTGCCCTGAACTCTCAGCGGGTTTCTGAGACAAATGGGGGGTGCAGAGGTGGAGGGTGCACACGGAACTGCTCTGTGAAGCTGAGATGGCACAGCCCGGGAGGGGAGTGAGGAGAGCAGGCCTGGCAGCCCATGAGGGGGCAGGCGGGGGGCCTCGAGGCGGCAGTTCTGGGTGCACCCGGGCACTCCCCACCTTTAATGTACCTCGGATCCCCGGGGGTCTCGTTCAGATGCAGAGGCCTGGGCAGGGGCTCCCAGATGAGGCAGATGCTGGGTCGGGGGGCCACACTCTGAGCAGTGAGTGCCCACAGCAGAACCTCTAGCCCGGCAGCCCCAGCGTGCCCACGCTGGAAAAGACGAAGCAACATGAGGGTAAAATCATGTTTTCAGCAAAAGAAAAGACCTTTGCTTCCTCTGTGTAGAGAGAGCTCTGTTTCCACCCCCACGGAGCCCCAGGGGCCCGAAAGAATGTGGTGTTCTGAGCACAACCTTCCCTCACTGAAGGGGGTGGGTTCGCTCCTAAAGTCGCCTGTGGAGTGAATTGCTCTATACCAAATGCTGTTTTCCAGTGGTTTGTGTTTTAAGACCACGACTGCTCCCACCAAGAAGTACCCAGCTCTGAGGCCCTGGCCTGGATGGTGAGGGGTAGAGAGTTCAAGGGCAGAGCATGGCCCCCGTGGCATGGGCTACGGAGCTAATGAGAACTGGGGCTGCAGAGTTTGGGAACCAAAATCTGAATCCCAAATGGTCCCCAAATAGACGGAGGTTCACAGCTAGGCGGTGGCCCAGACCCCTAGCCAATACCCCTGATTGTAAGACTGGTGGGACCAGAGGGGACCAGGGCAGACCCAGGCCCTGCCGTGGGAAAGGAGCCCAGGGAGAGGGGGTTGGTCGTGGTCAGCCTGCCACCTTGTCTCGTATAAATGCCACAGGCCAGTCTGGCCAGTGTGGCTCAGTGGTAGAGCATCGACCTATGAACCAGGAGGTCAGGATTCGATACCCGATCAGGGCACATGCCCGGGTTGTGGGCTCAATTTCCAGTGTGGGGCGTGCAGGAGGCAGCCGATCAATGATTCTCTCTCATCATTGATGTTTCTATCTCTCTCTCCTCCCTTCCTCTTTGCAACCAAATGCATATATATATGTGTGTGTGTGTATATATATATATATACACATCTATATCTATATCTATATCTATATACATACATGCTACAGGCCACACTGAGTATCATGCTGGCTGTGGTTTTGATTGTATATTGGCCACAATCTTTAATGTGCTCCAGGGTCCGGCTGCTGGGACCATTTGGCTGTGTTTGTGAGGCCAGAGCTCACAGACTGCAAGAGTGCTGGGGTCGGACCGTGCGGGGCTTCCTGGCCTGGGGGGCCTGCCAAGGAGCCCGGGAACCTCAAAGAAGGGGCCCAAGTCCACAGTCTGCCTACACTTGGCGGACTGTTGCTTTGCTGAGCATATTCTGGGTCTGTATTCCAAGGAACACACTTTAGGAACGCAGTCAGTGAAAGGCCCTCATAACCCAAAGGTCTCCCTGTTCCTGTCTTAGTTACCTAACGAGTAATTAGCTACCTGCATAGCAAATATCCCAAATGTAGTGGCTTCAGACAATAAGCATTTACTGTCTCCAGTTCCTGTGGGAGGGACTTCGGAAGTGGCATGAACGGCTGTGGCCTCTTTTGAGGTGCCGCTCACGATGTCAGGGGGCTGTAGCCACGTGGCCGGAGGCCGGAGGACAGCCCTCTGAGAAGGCGCACCCCCAGGGCTGGCGAGGAGGTGCTGGCTGCTGCAGGCGGCCTGGGCTCCTGGCCACGTGCACTCCTCTGCAGGGCTGCTTGAGTTTCCTCCCAACATGGCTGCTGGCTTCCCCCAGGGGGAGTGATTCAGGAGAACAAGACAGAAGCCTGTATATATATATTTTTTTAAAATATATTTTTATTGATTTCTGAGAGGAAGGGAGAGGGAGAGAGAGAGAGATAGAAACAGCAATGATGAGTGAAAATCATTGATCGGCTGCCCCCCTATTGGGGATCAAGCCCGCAACCTGGGCATGTGCCCTAACTGGGAATTGAACCGTGACCTCCCGGTTCATAGGTCGATGCTCAACCACTGAGCCATGCTGGCCAGGCCACAGTGTCTTTTATGACCTAGCCTTGGGCGGCACATGTGGTCATATCCATTGTGTCCTATTGGTCACGCAGGGCAGCCCTGTGCATTGTGGGTGGTGCCTGCAGAGATGTGAAAACGAGGAAGTAAGAATCGTCTGGAGACCATCCTGCAGGCTGCCATGGCAACCATCACTTCAGTGCAAGGACAGACCACTTGTCTCATTCACACAGTTGGTTTCTTACCCCGTTTAGTGCCAGTCAGTAACTTGGAGAAGTGGACCTGCTAACCTGTGAGGTGAGGGGCCAGAGAAACCAGGGTATCAATCCCACAAGCTCCAGTGGACAGCAGGAAGAATCCAGCCCCATTTGCTGCACGCTCACCTGTGCCGGGTGCCTCCTGGGCAGTCCCTGTCCCCAAGCAGTAGCTCCGCCAGTGTTTCCGAGTTAGGCCACTCCAGCCTGTGAAACACATACAATGAGGACCGTGTGTGTGTGTGTGTGTGTGTGTGTGTGTGTGTGTGTGTGTTTGTGATGATGGCTACAGCAGCACAAGCTGCTCCCTGCCTTCTGGAAGTTCAGAGACAAAATTGGTGACTTGGGTGAACCCGTGTGGAGAAGACGAGTGGAGAGGAAACAGGATGGATAAATGCCAAAGATAAACTAATAATAATAGGCGAGACCAAACATTTATTCCTTGTACATTAACAAAAGGAGAAGTCGGGCGAGCCAGGGGAACCTTCGCTTTACCGGAGCCTCATCGCTGCGAGGCCTCGAGGCGGGAGCGTGCGACTGGGCGCCCGAGACACCTGCATCCCAGGCTGTCGTTAGCTGTGTGACCCGGGCAGGTGACTTCCCCGTCCTCAGTTTCCCGCCTGTACAATGGGATGATGATGGTGAACTCCCCCAGCTGTGATGAGGTTAAGAGGGACAATCGCTGGTCCAGTCAAAGGCTTCTGGAATGCTCTACCATTGCAGAGCTGAAGCCCGTTGGGGGAGGTGGTGGCATCCAGGTGCAAAGAATGCGCGTAGAGACTCCATTGCCTGGAAGGAGCCCTGCTCTGTAGCCAGGATTGGACCCAAAATAGACATTAGCTGCAGGGTGACCTCAGGAGGCTGGGAGGAACTCGGCCCCTCCTTCCCGGGGGCCTGTGCAGGCACGGAGCTGGCCCAGCCCCTTCCTGTCCTGTCCGGGCACGATTGCAACAGAGGGAGTGTCCTGGGTGTGTTTGCCCCTTGGAAGGCTCAACAGGCAGAGCAGGGCTTGGGGAGCTCTGGCTGAATTTGCTGTCACAACAAACAGACCAGGCACAGAGGCTCAGAGAACAAGGCAGGCGCTGCTTCCGGGTCCTGCAGTCTGGGCCTGGGCGGATGGAGGCGGTCTTCATGGGCACATGCCTGCATCTCCCTGTGCCTCAGTTTCCCCAGCCCTCTGGGCTGGCCTGCTGGCCCTCAGTCGGTTCTGAGAAGCCTGGGGCTGGCCAGGCGGACACAGAGCCCACGTGGGTGTGCAAGCCCACCCCTTCCTCTCCAATCTGGGCAGCTTCGTTCTCTTCTCTGGTATGTTGGTGTTCTGAGTAACACTTCATTTAAAAGTAAGGAGAAGCCCGGCCAGCGTGGCTCAGTGGTTGAGCATCAACCTATGAACCAGGAGGTCACAGCTGGATTCCCGTTCAGGGCACATGCCCGGGTTGCGGGTTCGATCGCCAGTGGGGGGCGGGGCATGCAGGAGGCAGCTTATCAATGATTCTCTCTCATCACTGATGTTTCTATCTCTCTCTCCCTCTTCCTTCCTCTCTGACATCAATAAAAATATATTTAAAAAATAAATAAAAAGAAGAAGACGAAAAGGAGACTTGTCCCCCATGAAAACAACAAGTTTCCCACCAGTTTGCATTGGCCCCGGCCCATCCCTTCAGGGTCTTGGGGCGCAGAGGCGCTGACCCCCCCACCAGCTGGGTTTACTGACGGCCCGTCTCCAAATGGTTCTCGGTTTTCTGGACTCGAATCTCTGTTTCTTTGGGTCTCTGCCTCCTGAGGAGACTGGAGGCCTCATGAGGGGTGGGGAGAGGAAAGGGGCTTTGCTTGGGGGATTCCTTAGAGATTTTGGGGTTTCCTCTATGGGTGCCAAGATCACGGGCATGCTGGCCTCCTCCTGGACACATGCTGTGGGTAGCTCAGATGCACACCTCTCAGCCCCCCTGTGCCCGAGGCGGACGCGCCATGGCCGGTGGGAGCGGGGCCAGCCTGGGAGGTGAGGAGGCAGTGGGCCTGCATGATCTCTCGGAGCCTCCCCAACTTCAACAAAATCGCTGCCCTCCCTGAGCTCCAGCTGTCTGCAGAGTGGTTCTGGGGTGTGGGAGGGGCGAACCCCATCCCGGGAGGAGGAGCCGACCTGAGCCTGCTCCCTCTAGCTGGCCGTGGTGGCAGGGCTCAGAGGGCCCCTCCCCACCGCCGCCCGCCCGCCCGGGAGAAGCTGGTGCCAGGCCCAGCTGCCAGGCTGCTATTCGAAGTGTCTCCTGTTGGTGGCACTTTGGCGTGGTTCAGGTGTTCTGGCCTTAAAGTAGATGGGTTTGTACGCGAAAGCCTGCTGTTTCCCTCCGTGAAGGTCCTGTTTTTCATTCGAGGAAATCTCAGTGCCGAGAGCTGGACTCGACCGTGTTCTTCCCCAGGGAAAACCCTTCCTCGGCTCCTCACTGCCCTGAGAAGTGGCCCCACGGCCTTCTGGGGCCTGGCCCAGGCCCAGCTCTCTCACCCTCTCTCCTCCAGACACACAGAGTGGGATGTACCAACCTCCATCTTCAGTCGAGAGCCTCAAGCTTGCTGCTGCTTCTGCCTGGAACCCTTGCCCTCTCTGCTCATGGCTCACTAAATGTCACTTCCTCCAGGAAGCTGCCCCTGCCTGGATGAGCACTGTGGTTCACACCAAGGCTCACCCTGGACTTCTCCTTTGTAGCACTCCTCATTGTAAAGACCTGAAACTGTTTATCCGATTCCCCGCCCCAACATGGGCTCCAAGAGGGCCCTCCCTGTTGGGTTTTCATGCCTGCTGCCAGGCGCAGTGCCCAGAACCCAGGGGGAGCCTGTGTGAGCCGGACAGATAGCCTGTTGATCCAGGTTGGTAACCTGGGGCCGGCCTGGACTACCAGCGGGTCACTGGACCTGGTTGCCCCGAGCCTGGGGACCCTGGTGCCGCCGCCCTGCCCCATCCCCCCACCTGAAGGCTCTGCTGGGAGGAGGGAAGGGGTTAAGTGTTTCTGGCAGCCTCGCCTGTGTGTGTGCTGTGTCTGCCGCAGTTCCCCCTTCCTGGGCTGCAGCAACCGAGGTTGGCCAGGAATGTTTGCAATGCGGAGCTGGGCGGGAGGGCGCTGGTGGAAGCGGGGCCTGTGGAGGCTGGCCGGCTGGCTCCCCAGTTGAGCAATCGCCCAGGCCCAGCCGGTTCCTGTAACTGCTGCCCCTCCTGCCTTTTCCCGCCCTGCCCTTCCTCCACCCACTGCCTGCCGGGCAGCGGGGGCGGCTCTGGGGCCTGCAGAGGGAGGCGGAGGGGGTGAGGCCAGGAGCCCGGAGGCCAGGGGTGACACGGAGGGCCTGCCAAGGAGAGACAAGGACGGAGTGCCGTCAGCTCAGCCATGTCGGCCCAGAAAGGGCAGGGCCTTTGCCCAGGTCACACAGCAGGGCACCCCCGAACCGAACCGGGCCACACCCTAGAGTCAGCCTTCTTGGTTCCATGGCACCAGGCTGCAAGTCAGAACAGCCAGGAGGTTGTGCTGCCACTCAGGTGGGAAGCTCTGGATCACAGGGGACCCTCTCCCACCTGAAGGCACCCCCCCTGCCCCCCCAGCTCTGGCCTGGCTCTTCACTCAAGCCCGGGGGGCTTGGAGAGGGTGGCGGCTCATTGGGCTGGGTGCACCCCAACCCACCATCTCCCCAGCGCTGCCCCTGCCTGGCCTGGGCACCCTGCTCCCCTCCCCTCCTCGCCCCCAGGAGCACAGAGCGCAGGGATGAAGGCCAAATGCACCGGCTCTCCAAGCCCTGTCCTCCTCCCTCGTTCCCGTCAGGGCAGGCCCTTCACGGGTGCCGGGCATTGGCCTGAGCTCAGGCTCAGAGCAAGCGGGCTTCCTTCTCACACGCCTTCCGGGAGCAGCGTTCCCTGACCTGCAGCATGAGCTCCGTCTGCTGCTCCGATTCGAATCCCTGCTCCACCACCTTCAGGCTCAGCGGCCGTGGCGCCTCTTTGAGGAAAGGAACCCAGAGAGGGCGGGTGGCGGGAGCAGCACTGCCTGGTTCTGCCAAGGCTCCAGGTCACATCTTTCTGGTACCACAGATGTTCTGTCCGTTTGGGGCCAGTCAGGGTGTCACCCCATCGGGCCTTGAGCTGTGCCTAAGCTGCCGCCTGGCCACATGGGGCTGGAGGCCGCAGTGGAGGCCCCCAGATGGTGGGGCAGGTGACTCTGGTGAGCTAGAGGGCCCTGTGAGTACCCACCTCTCATAGAGAGGTAAGGAGGCTGTGGGAGGAGAGGCATTTTAACCTGGAAAACCACACCAGTAACGGGGAGTTTTCCCTCCCACACTCTGCTCTGCCACCGTTTACTGAGTCCTGACTGTGCCAGGCAGTGACTGACCTACTTTAAGGCAACATGCCTAAGAAGGAGGTATCCACTTTTTTTCAGGAAACAGAGAGGTTGATGCACTTGCCTGAGGTCACACAGCTGGTACAGAGCAGAGTGACTTCTAACTCCGGCCACGTGCCGTCAGAGCCTGCGCTCTTGGTCAACCTCCTCCACACCTGGCTTGGGGTCCGGGCTCTGGAGAGAGGGGCTGGGTCCCCCCAGGTTAGTGGCTGAAGCCCCAGAACCAGGAAATGGGTGGAAATCTTCAGCACCCACCGCAGGTGAGGGAGGCACGATGCCAAGTTACCGCTAGTGCCACTGGGTGAGGGGAGCCAGCTCAGAGGGGCCCACGGCGCGCGTAGGGCATGGCTCCCTGTCCCCGGCTCCCTGTCTGCGGCAGGACGGGACCCCCACAGCTGGCTCCGCTCCAGCGGACAGATGGACAGATGACGGCTGCCCCCTCCCAGGGCCTGCGGGCTGCTTGGCTTCGCCACCTCCCCCTGAGCAGGTTTCCTTTAAGAAACCAGAAGATTGATTTCCTGGCCGGCTCTGCGCGGAGGAGCCCGTCCAAATGGTTTGCATGTCTGCATTTTTTACTGCTCCGTTTAATATGTATGCAAATGCCGGCCGCACCGCCTCGCCAGCCGCAGTCACACGCGGCGCCCCATTAAAGCGGCCGTCCGGGCGCGCGCCTCATTCGAGGCGACGGGCTCTGCGGCCTGATAGATGGGGTGCGGGGACGGAGACAAATGACGGGCTTTTGTAATTTCTTTCTCTCTTTTTTGGGGGGGCGGGGGAGGGTGAAAGGGGGACTCGAGACTGGGAACAGCAGAGGAGATTTAAATATATGCAAAATTGTTTGTGGTTTGGGGGGTGTAGAAACCTGAACAGGCAGGAGAGGATTCCGCCTTCCTCCGTGGGAGGGGCTGAGGCTGGAGGGGCGCTGGAGCCCCCACAGTCCCCTCCTGGCAGAGCTGGCTCCACCTGGTGCGGTCCTGTGGGAAGCGGCAGAGAGAGGAAGGCGCTGCTGACTCCAGCCACGTGCTGGGGGGCGGGGGTCCCAGGGAGGCCGCTGGCTGAGGTTCCCCATCCCACCCCCACTGGCTTTTCTGGGCTCCCAGGGCTGATAACGTTATAGGTATGTTGTTACTTAATCCATACCCGAGATCTAGGAGGTGCGTCACACCCTCTCTGCAGATTGGGAAACTGAGGCTCCCGGGAGGGAAGTCCCCTGGGGAGGGCTGTAGGGGTGGGGTGGGGTAGTTGGGACTCCCAGAGCCCTAACCTGGACCCTAACAGCCCTCTGCTCCCTCTGGCTCTGTGGAGTTGGCCCCCAGCTATAGGGGGTGGGGTGGGTGTGCCCCCCATACTCTCCATCCCCCCGGCCCCCTGGTCCCACCTGCCTGGTGACACAAGCCCACAGCAGACTGAGCCCGAGGGCTGAGGCCCACATTGTCGAGGTGCTGTGTAAGCCTGAGGTGAGGCGTGGGTTCTAAAGGGGTGTTTCCTAATCTCAAGATGGCGGGCAGTGGGCAGTGGGCAGCCTGGCAGGTGGCGTGAAGAGGGAGCGTTTCACAGAGGCTCCAGCCTGAAGGGAGAGTGCAGACCCGCAGGAGACGGATCCCGCGTGCGCCTGTCAGTGTGTTTGTGCCGTGTGTCTGCGTGTCCCTGAGTGTGTCCGTGTGTGTGCCGGTGGGAGGTGGGGTTGTGCGTATCTGTGTTCTGCATGCACACGCGTGTCAGTGTGACGGCCTCTGAGGACCCTCGTCCTTGGCTGGCGTGGCGGGATTGGGCCTTTGCTGCGTGTCCATGTCCCCGGGGCTGAGGCTTCCTCTCGGGGCTGCCTGGTGCCCCCTCTCCCTGCCCCCCCCCCGCCCCTGCAGCCTGGATCCGCTCCCCTCTCCAGCGAAAGCCTCTGTCGTTGCAGCTTTCCCATCAAGCAGCTGTGAGGAGGGGAGGAGGGGAGGCACCCCAAGAACTCTGCATAGATGAGGACTGGATCACTGGGGGATGTGTGTAAGCCTGGGGTTTCTGGGCAGGAAACGGGACAAACACCTTTCTCAGGAAGCTCTGTGTGTGCGTGTGTGTGCATGTGTGTGTATGCGCGCGCGCATGTGTACGCATGTGTGTGCGTGTGTGTATGCGCGCAGGAGAGTGACATCCAGATTTTCTTACGGTGACTCCCTTAACATGCTGTCCGCCAGGAGGGAAAATAGCTCCCGTCACCCAAGCGTCTTTGGGGGGAAGGGGTCCTTTCTGTCTGACTGAGCTCCTCGGGGTGCACACTGGGCTTCAGGGGCGGCTGCTTCAGAAATGGCCCTCCTGCCCGCTGGCCAGGGGAAAGCATTGGTGTGTGTGTGCATGTGGGTGTGCGTGTGTGCATGTGTGTCCTCAGCCACACGAAGACCAGCCCAGGGAGATGTCCGGGGCCTGCAGAGCCTGGCGGGTGTGTAGGGTGTGTGTGCATGAGAGTGTGAGAGTGAGGGGAGGCCGTGTGCACCAGGGTGAGTGTGACCGGCACACATGTGAGGGAGGGAGGGGCCAGGCGGGGGGCCAGGGCCATGAAGAACGAGGCTCTGCCCTGGGCATCCTGAGCTGCCTTCACAAGGAATCAGACTCGGGGCGAGCCTCTGGGGCCCTGTGTCCCCTCCCCCTCCACTCAGATGGCAGCAGGGACCCCACCTCCTTGCCTCAATGTCCTTGACCTTGACCCCCCCCACTTTCTCTCATCTCTGCAAATGCCATGGCTCCACAAACCCTGCCGCTCTACCTGGGAACCCCATCCGCAGCAGGGGCTCCTGAAACCAGCACCTCCCAGAGCCCAAGTCCCCTGAGGCCGCAGGTCCACTCTGACCTTGCCCTCCCCCTCCCCCTCTCACTCTCCCACCCCCACTCTCCTCTCTCTCAAGTTCACCGGACCCTGGAGTCCCATGAGCCAGCTCCTGGAGTTTCCCCCAGACATTCTCCCTGCCCACCCCTCACCTCCACAGCACCACCTGTCACCCTCCTCCTACCCCTCCCCTGCGCCCATCCTCCCTTGCCCGGCGTCTCTCCCATCCCATCTGGCTGCTCTCTTCCTTCCTCCACTCTCCTCGTCCCCGTGAGCCCATGAGAACCTAGAAGTCTGCTGTCTGTGAGCCTCTGGGGTCCCACCCTCAGGCCAAGAGCCCTCCCCCAGGGCGGTGGGGCTCCCTGGCTCAGCCAGCCAGCAACCCCACGTCCCAAGTGCTCCCTTAACTCACCCCTGTGTTGTCCACCTTCCCTCCAGGCCCCTTAGAGGGTCACCTGCCCTGGGCTGGTCCCAACCACAGTCGCCACCCCAAAAGTGCGACGCGGGGATCACCTGTCGCCTGTCTGTGTCACCGCACCCAGAAGGTTCTTTCACTGAGAACCTTTTTGAATGGCCATCAACGCTGCCCCTCTCCGCAGGGCCCCTCGGAAAGATCTAGAAGGGCCAGCCCTGCCACCCAGAGGCCGGAAGCCCAGAGGACAAGGGTGGGGAGCCTGGGAGTGGGGTGCAGCCCTGGGTCTCCCCGGGAGGAATGACTGTGTTTGTGTAATTGCTATTCAGCGCCCCTCTGCTGCTGCGGGAGGCAGGCCCTGGCCTTCCCGGGGCCTCCCTCACACCCGCCGGGCACGGAGCAGTCACATAGACAGAGCGAGGATGGAGGAGCCGATGAGGGCGCGGGCTGGCGAAGCATCTCTGGGCCTCCTGCCCGTGGTCCCCTTGGTGTCTGCACCCTCCCTCCCCAGTGGACCAGCTGAGTCAGGCCCTCCCCCTGGGCAAGGGGCCACCGTGGCTCTTGTGGTTTTTGCTGACGGGGCTAGAAGTGCGCCTCTCTACGCAACCCGCCAGTTACTCACGGTTGGCATTTACCCCCAAGCAGGGGGTGACCCCAGGAGCAGCCCCTCCTCCCCCCTCCCCCCCAGCGTGTGTTCTCAGGAAGGGTGGCCGGAGGCTGGGCTGGAGGAGACGCAGCAGGGGTTGCGAGCAGCCTCTCTGAGGAACCACCTTTTCCTGAGCTGAAAAATCAGGGCACAGGCTGCAGCTGCGGGTTTGCTCAGACGTGTTCGCCTAACGAGGGGAAAGCCTTACAAAGGTCTGAAAGTTACAGCGCGTTCAGTCCTACAGGCAGTGGATGGTCTTTGTTGAAAAGAAGCTTGAGTTTCCAAACTCGGAGATTCTGCAAATGAATGATCCGGTGGGACTGATATTTCGGGGGCAATGGGGTCAACCCTGTCTTGGTGCTTGCACTGTAATGGGGAGCAAAACAGGCGTGATCCTAGCCTCAGTGCTCACGTGGGGAGGCTGGCATTCCTCACATAATTTCCCAGGTCAGCACTGTGAGCACCCTGAGCAGCGCGGGGGGATGGGCAGGGCCAGGAGGGCCAGGGGCTCCCACGGGGACAGGGCCCGGGATGTCCGGGAGGATGTCTCTGAAGCAGCACTGTCTGAGCCTTTTAGGAGCTCACTATTGAAGGGATGGGAGTGGAGTAGGATGGGGAAGCTTCCTATCAGGCAGGAGAAAGCATGTGCAAAGGGGCTGTGGCACAAAGGCCTGCCGGGTGTCTGGGGGTCAGGAGGGCAGCCCAGGTGATGAGTGAGGGAAAGGGAGTCTGCAGATGCTGGCAGGGGCCAGTCCAGGCAGTGCCCTCGGCCTTGGGGTGGAATTTCTCCTGCCGGACATGGGGAGCCATGGACTATTGATCAGACGTGGCCTGATGACACGTCTGGATGTCGGTGGTAATGAAGATCATGATAATGTTGGTGATTATAAGATGTGTTTAGTCGGTGCTTACTCTGTGCCAGGCACCATTTCGGCCATTTTCCATATGAGAAAAGCGAGGGCTGGGAGGGATCGTGACTCATCCACAGTCAGAGCTGGCCAGCGGCAGAGATGGGGCGCAGACTCAGCCTGTCTGGCTCCAAGTCCCTGCTCCCCCGCCCCAAAGCTGCCCTTGTCTGGACATGGAAGGTCCAGGCACAGGCCGATGACCCCCCCAGCTCCCCCTCTCCGCTCCGTGTCCCAGGCCTGGGTGGGGGCTCTAGGTCACAGGGGCAGGCAGGACTGGAAAGGCCCAGTCAGCTCCTGCCGGGCCCCGCAGGGGAAGTGAGGGTTGCAACACCGCAGGCCGCCGTTCTGGAGAAATCGGGCCCCCGGCCTGACGCTGGGACACAGGTCACACGGCAGCGCAGGAGCACAGCCCACTCGCTCGTTTGGGAATCGAGGACGTTGAGATGTGGCTACAATCTCCCCAGGAGTGGGGCAGCACCCCTTGTCCTGCTCCTCTCGTGGGAGCAGGTCCAGGCGATGCCACACCGCGGGCTCACCAGTGGCTTTTAAAGACCCCCAGTCCCTCAGCGATCTTCGGGGACGTGCAAATCGAGACCACGCGTTGGGATGGCCACGACCAAAAAAGCAGAAAATAACCAGTGCTGGCGAGGACGTGGAGCAAGTGGAACCGTAGGCACTGCTGGTGGGGGTGTGAAACGGTGCGGATGCTGTGGAAAACAGCACGGCACTTCCTCAAAGCTTAAAAATAGCATCACCAGATGACCCAGCAGTTCCACTTCCGGGTACAAACACCAGAGAATTGGCAGCAGGGTTTCGGCTACATGTACAGCCATCGTTGCAGCAGCATTCGCCGTCGCCTCAGGTGGGCACAGCCCAAGTGTCCATCCACACACAACGGATAAGCCGAATGCGGTAGATCCATGCAATGAAATCCCGTTCGGCCTGACAGAGGAAGGAAATCTGACACATGCTATGCTGTGGATGAGGCTTGAACCCAAGTGAAATACACCAGTCACAGGAGGACAGAACATCCGAGTCTGCCCATCTGAGGTCCCTAGAACGAGCAAATCTGCAGAGGTGGTAGAATGAGATTTGCCAAGGCCTGGGGAGCGGGGGAGGAGGAACGGGGAGCTATCATTTGACGGGTACAGCGTTCTGGAGATGGATGGTGTGAGGGCTGCACATGCGATGTACTTACCGCCATAGGGCTGTACACTTAAAATGGTTAAGATGGTCCATTTAAAAAAGTAATTTTTGTTCTAAGTTCTCTCAAGTTGTTAATAGTGGGCTTTCTTTTGAATTGCATTTTTAAAAAATAAAATACCAGATGGCAGTTGTCATTAGAGCAAGTCAGACATAGCACAGCCGCGTGGCTCAGTGGTTGAGCGTCGACCTATGAACCAGGAGGTCTCAGTTTGATTCCTGGTCAGGGCACAGGCCCGTGCTGCGGGCTCCATCCCCAGTGTGGGGCGTGCAGGAGGCAGCCAGCCGATCAATGATTCTCTCTGATCGTTGCTGTTTCTCTCCCTCCCTCTCCCTCTCCTTTCCTCTCTGAAGTCAATAAAAATATGTTTTTTATTTTTAAAAGTAAGAATCATAGATGCTGGTGCTCCTACATGCTCACAGTGAACGGAGCCAAAGAGAAAGGGTTTAAAGCTGGGATCCGTCCTCATCCTACCCAACCCCCAGCTCCCTTCCCCAGCCACCAGTCATCAGGGCTCCTGCCTGGGTTTACGGCAGAGCCGCATGGAGGGGCCCCTGCTGAAATGCACATGCGGGTTCTGGTTCTTTGTCCCCCTGGAAGAAGCAGGTACTCGGCCCAGCCCTCGCTCTGCCTTTGGGCAGCGCCTTCACATCCCTATAGTCGGTCCCCGATGGGGCTCGGCCGACAGTGATGGGGGGGGGGCTCGGCGGTTCCCCGAGTTCTGCTGCTGTGAACAGTGATGCGCGGAGTTTCCGGTGCCTCTTCCCTTGTCACTCGTGTGAGCGTTTCTGGGATGTAAGTTCCTAAACATGGAATCGCTTGGTCCGAGGGCAGGTGCGCGGAACCACCCGACAGCCATTGCAGATGGAGCCCAGCGAGTCCCAGGGGGTTCCCAATGGGACCCCGGGAGGGGAAGACGGGAGAGGGGGTGCCCTTTCCATTGTGGCCCCGTGATCCCAGTTCTCATACTGTGCTCTGCCACGCCTACTTCACAGCCAGCCAGCACTGAGGCCCAGAGAGGGTGAGTCACTTGCCCACCGCTGCCCAGGGAGCAGCAGCTGAGCCGCGGACCCAGTCTAGGCTGAGTCCTCTTGGGCTCCGACATCCCAGCTCCCGACTGGACAGCTCGGGGGTCCTTTCTTTACTGGCTTCCGTCAGAGGCACTCACGCCCCCAAGAGCTTCGTCTGAAATTCATCCTCCCTCCGGCGCGCACCGGCCCAGGTCTTTGGTTGGTTGGTCGGGGGCAGGGCCATCAGCCCGTTCCTTTGGTCCCTTTCCCCTCTGTCGTTCTCATATCCGTTTCGCCTCTTTGCAAGAGCATCTCCGTGTTGACAAAATGCGGTCTTGTTTGATTTTTAATGCTCTTTCCTTTTTGGGGAACATCATTGTTTCTGTAGGGAAAAACCTACCTTATTATAAAGTAACTTAATTAATCCACAAGCAAGAAAGTGAAAAATCACCAACACTCCTCTGTCCAGCCACCTGACCTGGGGCAAGTCCCCGCTCCGTGCCGCGCCTGGTAGGCTGTGGGACTGGCCAGAGGGGCCTCGAACCCTTCCCGACCCCACAACAGAGTGAGGGAGGCTTTGGCCCTGCAGAACAGCAAGTTGGGCTCTGGCCCCATCCTACAGAGAGGGAAACTGAGGCGCAGGAAGCGGAGGGGTTGTGGGGAGCTGTATGACCTCTGGGTCCTGCCGGGCCCTCTGCCCTCCAGGGACCACAGCCCCTCCTCGCAGCTCCCCCTCCCCCACCCCCAGGTGCCCAGTCCTCCGCAGGAAGATTTCTGTGGTCCCGGTTGGGGGTGCCAGACTGCCAGAGACGAGTGGTGTTTTCCTCCCAGCCCCGCTGACTTGGCCAATTATTCTGATTTCAGGCGGGGAAGAAATTCGGGGAAGAAATTCGAGAGGAGGCAACCCGTCACCTGGGGTGGCCTCGCCTGCCTGATGCCCAGCTCCAACCCCAACCCCGCAGACTAGGGAGCGGGGAGGAGAGGGGGGAAAGGGAGGAGAAGGACAGAGGAGGAGGAGGATGGGGGAGGCAATGGAGGGGGTAATCAGGGGGCCGAGAGGAAGGAGGGGGGAGGGGGTTAGTGGGAATAGCAAACGGAGGGGGGTGAGGGAGTAGGAGGGAAGGAAGGGCAGGAAGGAGAGGATTAGGTGGAGGGAGCGGAGGAGGGGAGGGAGGGGAGGAGGGGGTGGGGGAGGGGGAGGAGAGGGACAGGAGGGAGCCGGGAGGGGGGAGCGCAGAAACACCCCCCTTGGCAGCTCCCTGAGCAGGTAGGAGAGAGGGAGATACACAGATGAATAATTTACTACGAAAATGCAAAAAGAATTGAGAAACTCGCAATCTATAAATATTTATTTTCCCAAGTCCGCCCTCCGACTCTCTCCCCTGGCTGGCCCTTGTCCTTTCCCTTTGGGGTCCCCTCCACCCCCCATCTCCCTCTCTCCTGCCTCCAGCCTCGCCCTCCGTCTCTGTCTCTCCCCCTCCATTCTCTCTCTCTCTCTGCGCGTCTGTCTCTCCACCTGGGGGTGTCTCTCCTTATCTCTGCTCCCCCCTCTTCTATCCGGGGACCCCCGCTCCGGCTCGCGGATCCCGATCACGGGTCAGGAGGTCGCGGGCCCCGTGGGGCCCCCAAGGGGAGGGGGTACCCCTTTGAAGGCCCGGAGGGGAGAGGTCGTTTCCCCGGCAACCGGCTAGCCGCGGGGGCTGCGGATTAAGCCGCTGCCTGGGGGCGGGGCCGGAGCAGGGGGCGGGGCCGGAGCAGCGGGAGCCCCGCCCCTGCGGCGGGTGGGGTGCCCCTGCGGCGGGTGGGGCGCCCCTGGGGCGGATTTCGGAGGCGCTGGGACCGCAGTGGGGGAGGAGGTGGGCCCAGCAGGCCACCGGGCAGCCAGGTGTGGGGGGCAGTGGGTTCCGGCCCCAGCGCCCGAGAGGCTGGGGGCCGGGTGTGGGAGAGCGGAGCTGAGTTCTAATCCCTGTCCCTCCGCCTCCCGCACGTGGCCCTGCGCCAGCCCCGCGCCTCGCCTGCCTGCAGGGCTGGCCCTCCAGGCCCCGTCCATCCTTCAATTCGCGGCCAGAACAGCCGGGCCCTGAGCGAAGGGCTGGAGGGCACAGAGCGGGCTTGGGTGGGGCGTCAGCAGCCCTTGGCGACACTGACTCCTCACGCCGGCGCCTTGGGAGCTGGACCCGAGGACCCACAGCAGGGCCTGGGCTCCGGCCTCCTCTCCTCCAGGCCTGGGACACGCGTCTCAGCGGGCGAGAAGGGTGACATGGCGGCCTAGACCGGGATTGGGTGCCAGCCCCTCCCCTGAAGCTATTTCTGAGCCTCCCGCGTGGACCCGGAGAGCCCGGGACAGGGAGCGGGTGGTTACTGATGGAGGCTCCTCGGGGTCAGCGGCTGGAAGGTTGGCGGCTACAGCCCTGACCCTGCAGCTGCAACCCAGTGCCCTTTCCTGGGAGGCTGTGTGTGTGTGTGTGTGTGTGTGTGTGTGTGTGTGTGTGTGTTACAGCCCTGACCCTGCAGCTACAACCCAGTGTCCTTTCCTGGGAGGCTGTGTGTGTGTGTGTGTGTGTGTGAACACGGCCCTTCTCAGACACCTGCCCCTCCCTGCGCTGCTGGTGGGGCTGGAGGAGGCGAAGGGGCGGGCACAACTCCCCCAGGAAGGACGGGCGTCACCGGATGGTGGTTATTTATGATTTCAAGGCCCCCCTGAGCCTGGGCTGCAGGCCCATCGCCAGGCCCATCGCCAGGCCCGCTCTGTTGCTGTTTGGAGCTCTCAGATCTCATCTGGCTGCAGCGATCTCCCCAATCAGGTGCGGGGTGGCTCCAGGGGCAGGGCCAGGCCTGGCCTGCAGAGCTCTGCCAAGGGGGGGACAGCGGCAGGGCCACCCTCCCTGCCCCTAGCCTGCCACGCCGGCAGATGCCTCACAGACACAGACACGCACACGCACACGCACACGCACACATGTACACGCACACACCTCTGTGTGTAGCAAACACGCTTGACCTTCGCACACCCGACTCTCCCACGTGGCCTGGCCGTGTGTCTGTGTGTGTGTGTGTGTGCGTGTGAGGCCTGCGGGCCCTGAGCCCCTTCTCCTGGAAAGGATTTCTCTAGAACCTCTGGTTCTAGGCTCTATGCCCCGAAGGTTCTAGACTCTGTGCCACATACCCTCAGAGCCTCAGGATGTCCCAGACCCCCCAGGAATTGATGGGAAGTAAGGGTGCGAGCCCCCCAAGACCCCCCTGCCAGTGAGAAGAGCAGCTCTGATAGGCCCCAGACCCGCCCGCATGCCCACGCTTGCAGGCCATGGCTGTCCAGCTCACAGTCCCTGACTGATGGCATCTGTGGGAGGGGACAGAGAAAAGGGGGAGGTATGGGGGACCCTCAGGGGGGCTGTGCCGTCTGCAGGGAGCTGGTCTCACGGTGGAGCCAGAGGTCAGGCTGCGGAGTCACCTGTATCCCAGGAGGCTCTGGGGCAGGGAGGCCAGAGGGGACTCAGGGGTCAGAGAGGCCCAGCCCCTGAGACTCAGGGACCCCTGTGGCAGAGAAGGCGCAGGACGGAGAGCTGCGGCCTGGGATTCAGTTCCAGATCTAGCTGTGTGACCTTGGGCAAGGCCCTCTACCTCTCTGGGTCTCAGTAAAAATAAGGGGCTTGGTTCCTTCCTCTCCAAGGATTCTTCCGGGAGGAACACAGGAGGGTTCTCTGAGCTCCCCCAGCCTCTCTTCAACACCAGCAGCTTCCCAAAGGCTGTGCTTGGGCGTGGGAGCGGTGAGCCCCGGGCACGGGGGTGGGAGCGGTGAGCTCTGGGCACAGGGGTGGAGGTGGGAGCAGTGAGCTCTGGGCACGGGGGTGGGGGTGGGAGCGGTGAGCTCTGGGCACGGGGGTGGGGGTGGGAGCGGTGAGCTCTGGGCATGGGGGTGGGGGTGGGAGCGGTGAGCTCCGGGCACAGGCGCCTGGTCATGGGGAAGCCAGAGTGCAGGTGACACACTCCCAGCACTGGTCATGCCTCTGGAGTGCTGAGCGGCTAATAGGTCACCATCTCTTCAGCACCTACAATAGCTTTGCAACCCTGTTGTCTTGTTTAGTCTGTGCAACAGCCTCATGCAGTCGTTACCATTATTACCCCCATTTTCCAGATAAGGAAACTGAGACCCTGACGGAGTTCATACATTTGGCAAGTGTGAGCCCTGGAGGATCCCAGCCTGGGGACGCTGCAGTGTCTTGATGGTTGTTAGGTCTTCAAAGTGAGTCTAGAGCAGTGGTTCCCAATGTGGGGCACCCCCCCACACACAGGGGGGCAGTTTGATTTTTAACAGGAGCAATTTGAGAATGAGTTATTAACAGTGAATTTTTTGCATTTCTTACGGCTCCAGGGGCCTCATATATATTATATAAATATACATTGTGACATATTTATGCATTTCAGTTCTCTGTCATGTTTTGAAACTTCATTTGCTATTTTTTATATCATTTCATATTATTATTTTTAAAACAACTATTTAGTGATGCCTTCCTCAGTATATCAACTGTCCTTTCATTCTTTTATTTTTCTCTTTCATGGCTGCCGTGTTCTTTGGAACCTTGCTTAGACCCAGTTAATGGCCTTTTAGGCTTCCTCCACGTGAATAGTTCGCTTTTTGAATAATAGGAATTCTATGTCACAGGGGCATCAGGGTCTCAGAGATGCTTACGTGGGGCGTGGCCAAAAAAACATTGGGAGCCATTGGTCTAGATTCTAGAATGATCTCCCAAGTGGGAAAGGAGACAGAGGACACTCCGGGCACAGGACCGTCCTGCGCAAAGGCATGGTGAGGCCGGGGGGTCGGTCCACGTGGTGGGCAGTGAGGATGGGGGGGTCTGTGTGGTGGGCAGTGAGGATGGGGCGGAGGCCCCGGTCAGCACCCGGATGTCCCCATTAGCCAGCGCCGTGTGCAGACCACCCAACACCGTGGCTTCACACAGCAGTGTCCTTGCCTCTGTGAGGCCGGTGGGCTGGGCTCAGCCGGGCGGTTCTTCTTGGAGTCCCCGTCCTGTGGCAGTCAGGCAGCGGCAGGGGCTGGGGCTGGTCCCCGAAGGCTCCATGGGGCTTGTGCCCAAGCTGGCCTCTGGGTGCTCCATGTGCCCTCGCCTGGGTGATGTTGCAGCTCAAGACACAGAGGGGCCCGGATGCTCACATCACCTGCTTCCTCTCCTCCCACCTCCCACAGCCTGCGGCCACGCTCCCCCCACAAGGAATCGCACATCTGCCCACTTCTCCCAGCAGCCACCCCTCTCACCCCTTCATCTCCCTCCTGGCCCGGGCGCCAGCTTCCTCCAGGGCCCCAGCCTCCAGGGTGGCCCCCGGGACCCGCGCTGCATGCAGGCACTGCAGGTCCGATGAGGTGTCACCCCGTTTCATGACACTCTAGAAACTCCGCCCTGATGGAGCCTGCCCCTTCCCTTGGCTTTGCTGGGCCCCCCACGGACGTGGTCCTGTCCACCCCCCACTCCTGCTCTAGCCAGACCAGCTGCTTTCCAGGCCCGAGGCCCTTGCCTGTGCTGTCTGGAGGCCTGGGATGTTCTCCCTTGTCACTGGGCCAGCTGTTCATTCTTGGGGACTCACGGGGCCTTTTCCTCCTTGGGAGCTGCTCCTGAGCCGCATGGCCATGGTCTGTCCCGTGCTGTCTGCCGCCCCCGCTAGACTGTCCTGGAGACGCTGCGTCTTGTGGTCTCTGATCTTCCAGCCCAAGGTCTGGCCTGGCGCTGTGGTTGCCAGAGCTGGTGGGAGGATGGCTCAGTTCCCCCCGGTCCCACTCTCTCCCACCCCATCCTGCACCCCCGTTCTTCCCCATCTGCATCCCCATCCAGATCTGGGCCCCAAGCCCAGCTGTGCCGCCCTATGGCACGGAGCCTCAGTTCTCCCATCTGCAGGATGGGGAGCCACAGCCGGCCGTCCTAGCGCTGTCGTAAGGATTAGGTGAAGCGTGCGCCTGCTTGGGTGTCGTTGAGCTCAGTGATGTTAGCTGCTGTTGTCAGGCGTTGTCTAGCGGGGCTCCTGTCCCCGCAGCTCCTGCTCCCAGCTGCCCCTCGTGAACGCCCCTTCTTCACCAGGGACACCGGCTCCCGCTGCCGTCCCCAGGATGTAAGAACTCCAGCTGATTTTTGAAACTATTACCGGTCCTTCTGGGTTTTCTGGGCGGCTACCTGACTAGTGGCCAAACAGAGACCTTCAAGGAGGAGCGGGTTTCTGCCCAGCAGGCCCCTCACTCCCCACATCTCCCCACCAGGGAGCGAGGCGACCCCGGGCAGGGCTTAGTCACCTCTTGGAGGCAACGTGGCGCTGGTAGTGGTGGTGCCGGCCCCCTCCCCGGGTCGTGGGGGGCAGCACATGTGCAGAGGGCTTAGCTTGGCCTCGAGCCGTGCTGAGCGCTGGAGCCTCGCGGCCCGTGCAGTGCAGCTGCACCCCTCCGCGCAGGCTCTGGCGTGAGGCCAGAATCCACACTAATCCTCCGTCCTCGTCCCCGATCCCTGTCTTTCCAGGCTGAATGTTACCCTGATTATGTGGTAGGAAAATGAAGAGAACATTTGTTCTTTTATATATATATAAAAAAAATAGCATTTTCTCTGTTTACAAAAGTAATACATGTTAATTGTGGATAATTTTGAAATTAAGATAAACCAAAGAGAAAATTCAAAATGCTCTGTAATTCATCACCCTCCACAGGCACTTTGTAGTGAATGGGGAGCCCCAGCTCCGCCCGGAGCCCAGGAGGGGATCCCAGGCTCCCTCGGTTTGCACCCTGACTGTCCCCTTCACGGCAGAGCCCGGTTTCTGCAGCGCCCGCAGCCTCCACGGGCGTGCTGCTCAGAGAGCCCCCCACCCCAGCAGCTGTGAGGAGGGCAGGTCTCAGCCCGACCCAGCACCTGCTCCCCAGCATTGCCGGGGTTCGGAGGCAGGGCAGTTTGGGAAGCAGCCCAGAGCCCCGCTGAGTGGATGCTGCTGAATCCGGAGGTGGTCCCAGGCTGTGATGTCAGCGACACCACATTAGCACCCTGACCAGCAGCACCCCTGCCCCTCCCGCCTGCCCGGCACATCAGGGACCGGCACATCAGGGACGTTCCTGGAGCCAGTGGGTGGAACTCCCCCCCCCCCCACATTCGCTCCTCTTTTCCCCAGAACATTCTGGTAAATTAGGGACCATCTCCATCCCTCTCCTGCGGATAAAGGAGCTGCGGCTGGGGGCAGGGCGACCACACTCCACTGTCCCACCAACGGTGGCCCTTCCTTCCACTCCCTCCCTCCGCCCTTCGCTGCAGGTGCACTTTCCCGTCTAGATCTAGAACGTCCTCTTCTGTGCCGGGCAGGGCCAGTGCAAGGCGGCGCCCAGCCCACACTGTGCCTGCCCTGGGACCAGTGTGCCCTGGTGACCAACGAGCCACAGCGCCGTGACTGGCTGGGCTGGAAGGGGCAGCCTCACCTGACCGGGTCTCGGGAGGGGGTAGGACACGGTCGAGGGGAGACAGCAGATGCGGGGGGGTGGGGGGGGGCAGGGGCAGTGGGGCTCAGGCCAGAAGAGGGGTGGCTGGGAGGACATCGGCGGGGGGCCCTCGGCCGCCCGGTGCGGGAGCCCCTGGCAGTAAACAGCCACGTGAGCGTGAATCCTTCTGGGGGAACCCTTGGCAGGGACAGAATGCGGTGATGGCAGCGGATTCTATTAAAAGCAGCTCTCATTACGGCGCTGTTAATTATTAATAGGCGCGGGCAGAGGAAGGACGGGAAAGCCCAGCTGGGCCTCACTCAGATCCTGCCTCCGAAGCAAATGGCTTTTGGTTCACGTCCAGGAGACCCAGCCACGAACGCGCTTGTTGGGGAAGCAGTGGCAACCCGGAGGCGGCCGCAGCGACGGCACCGCTCAGACCTGCTTTAGGAAGGTGACGGCGAGGGAGCCAGCCACAGTCGGGGCCCAGGGGTGGCAAACGCGGGGCCTCTGCGTTCAGGCCTCGATGACCTGGGGGTCCTATTCGGGGCCCAGCGCTCCACTGGGGTAGACACTGCAGACCTCTCCTCCGCTAAGCGCCGCCCAGGCCCTGGGGCTGTCCAGCCGCTGAAGTGCTGCAGGCAGAGCTTTGTCCACGTGGCAGCAGAAGCCACAGTGAGAACAAGACTGTGAGGTTTGGGCTGAGGAGACCCCAAGAGAGAGAGACCTTGCCCCTCTTTCCTACTGCCACCCGCCTTAGCTTCACCGAACTCCTATCCACCCTTCAAAGCCCGGCTCAGACGACCTGCCCTCCAGGAAGCCCTGCCCAGTCCCAGCCGTGTTAACAACCAAGGATACAGACGCTGTCCCTGCTCTGCTGACAGGAGTTTAGCAAAGTTATTCATCAAGGGACCATCACAAGCCATGAGGACAGATGGACACCGTGCTCTAAAGCGGGGAGATGGTGCACGCTGTTTGGGGGAGCACACATGGTGAGTGTAGGGGTCGGGGGAGGGAACTCCTGGTAGCAGTGCATGCTGGGACTTGTGCTTCTGTCTTCGGCTCAGAATGTCCAAGGGCCAGCACCTGGGCCAGGAGCGAAGGCGGCCTCCACTCAGCGGAGCGGCAGTCGGCAGGAGCCCGCTGGACACTGGGAAACGGACTGACCGAAGCCCCCTCGGTCCTGTTGCCCAGACCGAACACCGAGACCCGACTGTGGCCATCAAAAAGGAATAAGCGAACAGGACCAGAGGCAAGCTACACGGCCCATCCACGTAGAGTCACGGGGTGTGGGTGGGCGACTCTGTGTTTGTGGGACATGAAAGATCAGTTGGGAGCCGAAAACCAGGTATTACAGGCTTTATTAGGAGAAGGACCTAAGACCTGCCGGGCTGTCTCGCCAGGGAAGAGCAGCAGCCTGAGCAGAGGTGAGCAGTCCTTTTGAGGGGAGGAACGGGAAGGAATGGGGCTTAGGGTACTCGGCGAGCTGATTGGTGGCTTAATGTATGGTCCATATAAGGTTCATAGTGAGGCACTCAGGTACTTAGGGACAAGGGCTTAGGGTATTTGGCAGGTGCTGATTGGTGGCTTAATGTATAGTCCACATAAGGTACATGGTTAGGCACTCAGGTATTTCCCGGCTGCAGGCACTGTTACTCCGCCCACCAGTGGGGGGAAGGGAGGATCTAGCAGGACAATACGGAGGGGAAAGCGCCAGCCGCCAGGGCTGTGAGGAAACAGCAGGACCTGGGAAAGAAGGAGCATTCTAAACGCCAGGGGAGCAGGCCTTGGACAGCCATTTCCTGCGGGAGCCAGAGGAAGACGCTGGAAACTGCGTGGCAAACCGGGGCAGAAGGGCACCGGGCAGCCGGCAGGCGGGAAAAGGCAGCCTGAGAATATGAAAGGGACAGGACGGTGGAGTGGGTTGACCTGTGGTCTCCGAGGAGATGGGTCCAAGTTCTAACCGCTGGTTCCTGTGAGCGCGACCTGATTTGGGAAAAGGGTCCTGGCAGATAACTGAAGTTCAGAGTCTCGGGGTGAGCTCACCCTGGATTAAGGGGGTGGGCCCAAGTCCAATGATAAGTGTCCGTAGAAGAAGAAGCAAGAACACTCACCAGAGGAGAACCACCTGGCCCATGTGGCTCAGTGACGGAGCGTCGACCTGTGAATCAGGAGGCCCCGGGTTTGATTCCCAGTCAGGGCACATGCCTGGGTTCCGGGCTCGATCCCCAGTCGGGGGCATGCAGGAAGCAGCCGATCAGTGATTCTCTTTCATCATTGATGTTTCTATCCTTCTCCCTTCCTCTCTGAAATCAATAAACATGTGAAAAAAGAAGAGAAAGGAGTCATGTGCCCACCAGCCAAGGAGAGCCGGCAGCTGCCAGGGGCCAGGGAAGGCGCGGAGCAGCTCTGACACCCGTGTTCGGACGTGGGCCCCAGAACTGCGAGAGAATGCATGTCTGTAGTTTCAAGCCCCCGTGGTGGGAGTTTGGTTCAGCAGCCCCAGGACACGAACACGGATGGAGTGAGGAAGGGTGGCAAGGGAAGACAAAACCACAGCCACAGAATTCACCTCCATCGGAGGCGGCAGCAAGCGGAACCTGCAACGCGGAAAATAACGTTAGTGATGGAGCGGCCACGCCTCGGAACGCGTCCTAAGAAGTGTGACAGAAACCGAGAGATGGAAACAGACCATGAGAAGGTGGTGGGACGAGGGGGCAGCGGGCACGTCATGAGATCGTTGGAGAGAAGGTCGGGATGAGAAACAATTTCGAATAAAAGAATGAAAAGCCAGCTGTGGCTTAAAAGGCAACAAAAAGATCTGAATGTACAGATTGGAAAGATTCGGGGCATCTGGGGGGGGTCAGGGGAGCCTTCCGCCGAGACTTGTTCTGGAAAACAATGTAAATTATGCAAATAAGGACCAGGTAGTACGTGCCTCTGGGAAGAAAATCGGCTTAACTTGTAAAAGCACCACCCCAAGGTGGTCTCCGCTGTCACACTGGGTGCTCAGAGATAAGGGGCACGTGTTGGCAGAGTTTGGGGGGACAACTGAGGCATTTATTACTGAGCCATCAGCTGGGAGTCCAAGGACCATAACCCCGTGTCTTAAAGTCTGGGCATTAGCTCTGAAACCAGTTATAAAACAGCGAGTGTGAGGAATTATTATAAAGCTTGTTTTCAGACCTAACACAAATGTCAGAAAGTATTCTTTTTCTTTCTTTTCTTTTTCAAAATATATGTTATTGATTTTTTACAGAGAGGAAGGGAGAGGGATAGAGAGTTAGAAACATCGATGAGAGAGAAACATCGATCAGCCGCCTCCTGCACATGCCCTACTGGGGATGTGCCTGCAACCAAGGTACATGTCCTTGACCGGAATCGAACCCGGGACCCTTCAGTCCGCAGGCCGACGCTCTATCCACTGAGCCAAACCGGTTAGGGCCAGAAAGTATTCTTAAGCGACAGATTGCAGAATGGAAAGATAATGGTCTAACCCAGTGGTCAGCAAACTCATTAAGTCAAAAGAGCCAAATATCAACAGTACAACGATTGAAATTTCTTTTGAGAGCCACATTTTTTTAACGTAAACTATATAGGTAGGTACATTGTTATTAACTTAATTAGGGTCCTCCTAAGCTGGCCTTTGCTAAAAATGTCCTCAATCTGATTGAGGTACGTTCGCTGAGGTCGACCCCTTCCAACTCTCCCATCCACACTCGTCTTGTATACTTGTTTCAGATAGACGAGTGTGGATGGGAGAGTTAGAAGGGGTCGACCTCAGCAAACGTACCTCAAAACAATACCTCCCCCCGCTGCATATCCCGCGGCCCGCCTGCGCCGTGTCTCCCGTCGCCCCACCAACCGACACCCCCCACTTCTTCTAGCGCCACTTCTTCAAAATAGACTCGCCCAGGCCGAAAACCGGCTTCTGCGCGTGGGCCACGAAGTTTCAGTCGCACTGTACGTGCGCGCCCACACCTGGTATTTTGTGGAAGAGCCACACTCCAGGGGCCAAAGAGCCGCATGTGGCTCGCGAGCCGTGTTTGCCGACCACAGGTCTAACCATCAAGTCCCATCCACGTGGCCCAAAGCTGGGCGGCACTCGGAAGGCAGGAGGGCCCAGGAGGCCCTGTTTCGAGCCTGCTCAGCGGACCGGCCCCTCCACAGAAGCTTCAGCGTGAGGGTAACTTCTAGTGCCGTTAGAGACGTACCATCTACTAACCAAAGTCTGGCGAAGACTCGGCAACCAGCCCGAGTCTGTAGAACGACAGGAAACAGCCGCAGGGACAGACCTGAAAAGCGTGAGCCCCGCTTTCTCACCCAAGCGAGACCCGCCGGGTCCATGGCGATGGTGGATGTAGCAGCACGACGTTCTCCTCCTAAAACACCACCGACGCTCGGATTGGGTGAAACGAAAACTTAGGTGCACGTCTAGCTGAGCCGTGCTCCCAGGAAATACACGTCAAACCAGGGGACACAGAAGGTTTAACAATGGATTGGGCCGCGTTGTAAGAGGCAGGTTCAAGTTGTTAGGATCGATGAAGACCACAGGCCAGAATGAAGAGCTGGCGGTCATGAGCTTGACGTCCGAGACAGCCGTAGACCCAACCAGGGGGAGAGGTACCTTAGACACGCGCAGAAGGACAAAGAAGAAAAGCCACCAGCCCTGGCTGGTGTGCTCAGTGGATAGAGTGTCAGCCTGTGGACTGAAGGGTCCCAGGATCCATTCTGGTCAAGGGCACGTGTCTGGGTTGCGGGCTCCATCCCCAGTAGGGGGCGTGCAGGAGGCAGCCGATCAATGATTCTCTCTCATCATTGATGTTTCTCTCTCTCTCTCTCTCTTCCTCTCTGAAATCAATAAAAGTATATTTAAAAAGAAAAGCCACTGAAGAAAACTTAACACACTCCTGTCTGACATATTTAAATAGTACCCCTGCCCCCTTGTTTGTGTCGGATCAGAATAATATAATTAACAAGGTTGACTTAATAACTGAATTTTGAACCCTACAAATAAAAGGCACTCCTTTCTTCACCAGAGCCCATCAAACATTTATGAAAACGGATCATATATTAGGCCATAAAGAAAAGTTCAATATACTCCCCAAAGTAGCTACAGTGGTCACTCTCCGACCACAGTGCATTTAAGCCAGAAATTATTAACAAAAGTTTAAATGAAAATGTCAACCATTTGAAAGTTAAAAACCACTTTGGTAAATAACTCTACATAAAACCCACGTGACAAACGATTAGGAAAGAGCCCTGCGAACACCACACATCCACACGTATGGAAGGTGGTTAACATGTTACAGGGAGGCCTTAGCCGGCTTGGCTCAGTGGATGGAGCGTTGGCCTGAGGACTGAAGGGTACCAGGTTCAATTCCAGCCAAGGGCACATGCTTGGGTTGCAGGCTTGATCCCCAGTAGGGGGCGTGCAGGAGGCAGCCGATCAATGATTCCCTCTCATCATTGATGTTTCTATCTCTCTCTCTTTCTCCCTTCTTCTCTGAAATCAATAAAGAAGTATATATTTTTTTAAAAAGATGTTACAGGGAGGGAAATGCATAGCGCACTGTTGTGCATTTCTTAAATAAGAGGGGTTGGAAGTCAATAAAGATAAAACACAGAATTTAATAAATTAGAGAAGACAACAGGAATAAAAGACAAACCCATGACTTGTTTTTTTGGAAGGTCTCATAAATTAGGTAAACTTCTGGCAGATCCGAAGATAATAAGCAGCGAGGGAGGCATGCACAAGCATAGGAACCGAAAACTTTTAAATTAAATTATATTAAGTAAAGCCTTGTGATCATAAATGTGAAAATATGAATAGGCAGGTATTTTTGTAGGAAAACACATAGAACCAAAACCAATTCAACAAGTAGGAGAAAACCAAAAAAACCTATTACAACAGCGGAAATGGAAAAGGTGGGGAGAGCGCTGCTTGCTTGAGAAGTGTGGGTCCCGACACTCTCACTGGCAAATATTCACATATTTCAAATGTTCCGTTCCGGGACCCAGGAAAATGGGCAGCCGCCCCAGCGCGCCTAAGGATGTAGCTTAACCCTAAAGCGAAGAATCTGCAGATAGCGCGAAACTACACACCGGATCTGCTTAGGAATATGACGAAAATCCTAGAGAAAGCACCAGCTAGTTATCCTGGTTGAGACTCTGTGGGTCACAAGAAACAGAAATCTGCTCACGTGAGCTCAGGAAAGGGGGAAGGTTGCGCCTCAGGATCCAGAGATGTCATGGAATGAAAGGGGGAACGTGCAGCCAGGCTCTGGGGGAGACGGAAGTCACCAGGGCCTATGCGTGCTTCACCTTTATACACTAGCCCAGTGGTCGGCAAGCTCATTAGACAACAGAGACAAATGTCAACAGGACAACGATTGAGATTTCTTTTGAGAGCCACATTTTTTAAACTTAAACTATATAGGTAGGTACATTGTTATTAACTTAATTAGGGTGCTCCTAAGCTGGCCTTTGCTAAAAACATCCTCAATCTGATTAAGGTACATTCGCTGAGGTCGACCCCTTCCAACTCTCCCATCCACACCCGTGTTGTGTACTTGTTTCAGATAGATGAGTGTGGATGGGAGACTTGGAAGGGGTGGACCTCAGCGAACGTACCTCAAAACAATACCTCCCCTGCGCAGCGTCTCCCGTCGCCCCACCGACGGACACCCCCCACTTCTAACGCCACTTCTTCAAAATAGACTCGCCCAGGCCGAAAACCGACTTCTGCGCGTGGGCCATGAAGTTTCAATCGCACTGTACGTGCGTGCCTGCACGTGGTATTTTGTGGCAGAGCCACACTCAAGGGGCCAAAGAGCCGCATGTGGCTCGCGAGCCCCGGTTTGCCGACCACTGCCCTAGCCTCCTCCGCAGCCCATAAGACCACCTACGCCCAGGCTCTTCAAGTGGACGCTTAGGGTCTCCCGGGGTCCTGAGTCTAAACTGAGCACTGGCAGGGTGCCTCCTCCACGTGGTCCTGGTGACATCGGCAATGCTTGCCCATCTTTCCAGACCTCCTTCCAGGCCGGGGCTGCACTTTCTAGGGGAGCTAGGCAGGGCCATATCATTTCTAGGTAGAAGCACTTACCTGATGGTGTGAGCCTCTTCAGTTCTATCTCCCCTGTCTCAGCCAGCAGGGAGCGTTCGGCGCTGTGGAGGGGCAATGCTGGGCCAGTCCCCCTGTCATTGAGGGAGGGTTGCTGGAGCCACAGCTGACTTTACATGAACCAGGAAGAAACTTCTCTCGAGCCATGAAATTGCGATGGTATTGTTCCTGCAGCATAATCCAGCTTATCCTGGCTAATTCAGTGACAAAGCGTATTGGTCTCAAACCACGAGCCAACATCATATTTAATGGTGATATGCTGGAAGCATTCTTAGAATAGAGGATGCTTTATTCCAGAATAAAGCAAGGATCCTTAATAATGCCTCTGTCATTTTACATGGTTCTGAGAGTTCTAGGTCATGCAATAAGACAAGAAACATAAAGGACAACCACTAAAAAGGGAATAAAATTATCCTTATTTGTGGATAATTGTCTACGCAAGCCCCGAGGGAAGCAAAGGGAAAATCTACACCAATAAAAGAGAAAAATGGTAATTGGCGTACGACGCTACCCTTTTCATTGGCTAATCAGGGCTATATGCAGATTAACTGCCAACTAAGATTGGCAGTTAACTGCCAACAAGATGGCGGTTAATTTGCATATGTAGGCACAATGCAGGGAGGCGAAAGGGAAAGCAGGAAGAAGCCCCCTGCCACTGACAGTGATCGGAAACCCAGGGGGGAGCTAAGAGCTGGGGCCGCCTCTGCCCTGCCCCCAGCCATGATCAGAGAATCAGGTGCCTTTTCTGCCCTGGCCAGTGATAGCAGGAAGTAGGGATGGAGCCAGCAATGGGGGCTGGGCACAGTCGAAGCTGGCAGTCCCAGGAGCTAGGGGTCCCTTGCCTGGGCCTAAAGCGGAGCCCACGATCGCGGAGCTGCTGCAGCTGCGGGTCCCCGCTGCCCAGGCCGGACGCCTAGGCCAGAGGCGTTAGGCCTGGGCAGGGGCGGAGCCTGCAACCGCGGGGAGCTGGGGGTCCCCTGCCCAGGCCTGACACCTCTGCCGGAGGCCTCAGTCCTGGTCAAGGGGCCAATCCGGTGATTGGTGATGGGAGGGTGATGAGGGTCAACTCTGGCCGAGGCATCAGGCCTGGGCAGGGGGCTGGGGGTCCCCTGCCCAGGCCTGATGCCTGGGCCAGAGGCATCAGGCCTGGGTGGGGGGCAGAGCCGGGGATTGGGGGGATATGATGGTCCCCTTGCCCAGGCCTGAAGCCTGGGTCAGAGGCGTCAGGCTTGGGCGGGGGGTGGAGCAAGTGATCAGAGGGAGATGGGCGTCCCCTGCCCAGGCATGATTCCTGGGCCAGAGGCCTCAGGCCTGGGCGAGGGTCAGAGCCAGTGATCAGGGGGAGATGGGGGTCCCCTGTCCAAGCCTGACACCTCTAGTGGAGGCATCAGGCCTGGGCAAGGGGCCGATCCTGCGATTGGAGGGTGATGGGGGTCAACGCCTGAGGGCTCCCAGTATGTGAGAGGGGGCAGGCTGGGCTGAGGGACACTCCCCCCGCCCCACACCCAGTGCACGAATTTCGTGCACCGGGCCCCTAGTTATTAAATAATAGGAGAGTTCTACAAAAGTGGTCAGTTATAAAATAACACAAAAAGTCGATGGCACCCTTCCCTCCCTCTTCGTTTTCTGCTTTCTGTTGGCCTGATTGTGGGCGTGTGATTTCCTTTTCCCCCCTATTGGTTTGAAGGTGATACATTTCATTTCTGCCTGTTAGAGGTTACCCTTAAGTTTTTATCATGTGTCATTGATTTAAGACAATTGCAATCAGGAGTCTCCCCCTTCCTCCTAGGACAGCATAAGGTCTTGGAGTGGTTTAACTTCCGTCACACCTTCCAGCGAGCATGCATGATCGCTAGTATCTCCATTTCCTCTTGTTTTGAGCCTACATTTGTCATTATTACTAGTGATTTTTGCAGCCAACTCTCACTTAGGTTTTTCCCATGTTTTCATATCTTTGCTCATCACATCCTTGATACAGGGCTTCATTTTCTTCTTCCTTAGGTAATCCCTTGTTAGTTTTGGCAGCAACACTTCTTAGTTTTTGTCTCAAATATCTTTATTTTGCTCTCCTCTTGAAAGACAGCGTAGCTGAAAGAAAGGTTAGGTCAACCAGTAATTTCTTTCATCACCTTGAAGATATGATGGTTGCACTGTCTTTTGGCCTTTATGGTCAATGTTGGTGTGCGTGTGTGTGTGTGTGTGTGTGTGATCATGGTTAAAGTCATGTTCTGGAGTCCCAGGCTGCCTGGGTGTAAGTCCTGGCCCTCCCATTAATCATTGTGTAATTTTGTGCCCAGTTAGCTACTGCTCACCTTCTGCTATTTGGGCTGGGCTCAGCTGGGCAGTTCTTCTGCTGGTCTTGCCCAGGGTCACTCATGTGGCTGCTCTCATCTGGGCTTGACTGGGGTGGACGGTTCAGGATGGTCTCACACAACAGCTTGGCAGTTGGTGTTGGCTGTCAGGTGTGTCACCTTAGACTTCCACCAGAAGTCTGAGTCTATGCTAGGGTTCCTGACATGATGGTGGAAGTGATCTAAGCAAAAGTAGAAGCTACTAGGCTTCTGAAGGCCTGGCTTGGGCAGTCACACAGTATTGTTCCTGCTGCATCCCATTGGCCAAAGCAAGTCTCAAGGCTAGTCCAGATTCAAGGGTGGGAAAATAGACTCAGTTTCTCCCTCGTGGAAAGGGTCCTCTGGAGGGAGGAACAGTAAAGTCACATCACAAAAGGGTACGGTCATGGAGAAATGGATTCTTCAGGGGCCATTATTGTACCAAAAATTACTTAACATGAAGTCATCATGATTGCTCCTCGTTCTGTGCTTTGATTTTTCTATCTTTAAAATCCTATATAATAAAGAGCTAATATGCTAATTAGACCAAACAGCAGAACGACCATCCGGATGACCTTCCGGACAACCTTCCAGATGAAGCCAGGGCTGCTAGGGCTAAGTCCCTTGCATGAATTTTGTGCATCGGGGCCCCTAGTGTGGATAATAGTAAGAGTGTTATTTTGAAGACTTAAAGAGCTAACCTGGGAAATGCTGGCAACACTATGCTTTTGTTATGTGTGTTAGGTGATCTCTTCTTTCTTCTGGTTGCTGTAAGTCATTTTCTTTGTCTTTAGTGTATATATCTAGATTTAGATTCACTGTTATTATCTTCCTTAGGATTGAAGTACTGGGGAGTTTTGTCTTTCATTACTTCTGTCATATTCTCAGACATGATCATGTTGAATATGATCTCTCCTCCCTTCTCTAAGGGAGTTGGACTTTCTTACTCAATTGTGTGTCTACATTCATTCCTGGCTATCTCTTTGTCTCTGAAGGCTACTTCCAGGGTAATTTCCTCAGTTCTAGCTTTCAGTTCATGAACACTTCTTCAGCTGTGTCTCATCTGCTAGTCAGCCCACCCATTGAAATTTTCATGGCGATGACTTCGTTTTTTTCATTTTTAGAAGATCTTCCCTTTCCTACAAACCTGCCTTTTCTCTTTTCATGATGTCTTTTCCTTTTCAGATGGTTCCTTTTAATGATTTAAAGCACACTTGTTCTATAGTCTCTTCTGGACTGTGCTGTTAGCTGAGTTTCTTGGCGGTCAGTCTTGTGGTGGTAGATCATTTCATCTTGCGGTTCTTGTTTTTAGCTGTGAGTTGAGTCGTCTGTTATGGAAGCGCTCCTGGCTCTGTGTTTTTCCTCCCAACCTGCGGCACCTGGGAGTTTCCCATTCTTTTTTTTAAAGAATCATTATTTTTGTTCTTACATTTTGTTGATATTCTTCAGCAGGAGGAGAGGGAGGAGTGACACCATGAGCTCAGCCTAGAATCAAATTAAATACATTGTAAAAGAATCATTTAAAACGGGCAGGGGAAATATGGACTATTTATTCAATGATATGAAGACAACTGTTCAATAATTGGGAGAGAGGCCATTAGCCTTAACATACACCATAACTAAAATAAATTGCAGACCGAACAAAAACGTAACTGTAGAAGTGGAACTGTAAAAGTGCTGGGTGGGAATAATGTGAGTGGGAAAAGCCTGTTTAATTATTCAGCTGATTATAAAACCCTCTCGAGGCTGTGCGTACAAAAAAAGTTAAAAAGGTATGTACGTTGGAGAAATATGAAAAAAAAAACCACACTAAAAAGCAAGTGACCAATTAAGAAGATATTTACAAGATAAAATAAAGGCTCAATAGCCTTAATCCACAAAGAGCTTTCTTACACCCAGAAGACAACACCTAACAGAGAATTGGGCAAAAGACACGAATCAGTAAGAAAATAAGAAATACCAGTGGCCGACGAGCAGACGGAAATAGGTTCCTCTCCACTTAGAGCAAAAGAAATGTCCATTAAAACGAGAGATCCCTTTCCGCTCTATCAAACTGGCCACGCATTTTTAAAAGATGAGAATGTCCTGTGCGGTAAGGGCAGAAGGAATGCTGACCACCTCCGGTCTTCCCTGGGTAGGAGGGGTGGTGGGCTGAAGGGCAGCCCAGGAGGGCGGCCCACATCCTCGTCCCCCTGCCTGTGAGCTCACTTGGGAAAGGGGCCTTTGCCAATACAATGAAATGAAGGGTCTTGAGATGAGGAGTTCATCCTGGGTTACAGGACAGTGTCCTCCCCCGAGACTCACAGGAGAGGAGACGACAGAGGAGGCGGCCTGTGACCACAGAGGCAGAGGCTGGAGTGATGGGGCTGCACGCCAGGGCCTGTGGGCGGACGAGCTGGAAAACAGGGGAGGATCCGCCCCTCGCACCCCCAGGGGAGGGTGGCTGTGCGCACCTTGGTTTTGGGTCTCTGGCCTCTGGGGCTGTGAGAGAATTGTTTCTGTTCTTTTAAGCCGCTGAGTCTGTAGGATGTGTTCTCGCAGCCTCAGGGACCTTTCTGGAGGGCGGTTTGGCAGCACCTAGAAAACACGCACACTTTCCTCCTAGAAATTACTCAGAATTAATAGTTGGGGGCTTGCCAAAGGCTCCTTGGCAGGGCAGTCACCAAAGCCGCCTTCTCTCAGGGAAATGGAAGCAGCAGCCCAGGGCGTCACTGTCTAAGGACAAAGACACAAAAGTCCCCGCAGTGGCCAGCGCTCTCTGCCTCCTTTCTCCTGTAGTTCTCACCCCCGCTGGAAGGCAGGGTGGGCAGCCCCAGGGCACGGAGGCGGCGGTCAGAGGGTGTGGGCCCCCTGCCTGAGGTCACACAGCCCAGGGGCTGGAGTCTGACCCCACGCCTGGGCCTTGCACAGGTCCGCCACCCAACTCAGGGACAGTGGTGCGGTGCCAGGCGAGGACAGGAGGACGTCGGGGGCAGAGAGTTCGAAGAATAAAGCGGTTGAGCACGTCCGAACTTTGCAGAAATAAAAAGTGCATGCCCTGTGCAAAGACCAGAGGCTGGGAGGCTTGACTCTGCAAGTTAATAGGGAGGTTACCTCTGGGGATGGGCTCGGCGGATTTTCATTTTCTACCACGAACACGTGGAGCTTTTGGAATCAGGACAAAAGATGAGAAAACACACCTACACCCCTCTCCTGTGCGGGCCACGCCCACGGGCCGCAGGGCTCGTCCTGGGAGACGGAAGTGCGCCCCGGCCTCGACTCCCCTGCCCTTGGTCTTCTCCCCGAGCAGCCCCAGCCTCCCCTGCACCCGCTCGGCTGCGCATCGATTTTTCCATCCTTCAGAGAAGCGCCCGAGGGAAAGGAAAGAGCATCTTTGGATCAATGAGCAGAGTCCTGCAGCCAGGGTCAGGGGGAGTCCATGGGCACTCTGCCTGTCACTGCCCCACCCAGGACCTGAGGGGTGGGGGTTGGGAGGGTGGGGGGGAAGGGGGGACTACATCGCGTAGAGGGAGACTGGCTGGGCTGCCCTAGGTGGCCTGTGTGGTCCGTGGTGTGGGGCACAAGAGGGTGCAGAGTGGGGGGTGTATTCCACGTGCTGGGCACAAGGCTCACCACCCCCACCCCTGCCTTTGCCTAGAGGACGGGCGTGGCCAAGCCCCTGTAGAAGCAGCCTCCCACCAGCTCACCTCTCAAGTCTGTGAGGAAGGTGCTGGTACCCACCCATTGCCCAGATAGGGAAACTTTGGGCTGTGTGTAAGCAAAAGAGAAAGAGGGGAGAGGGGAGAAGAGTAGAAGGGGAGAGGGGGTGAGGAGATAAGGGAATAAGGGATTGGGGGAGGGGAAGGGAGAGAGGGGGGGAGGGAAGGACAGTCCTGTTTAAGGGACTCACCTATGCTGGGTGCCGGGTGCTGGGAGTGGGGCACAGAGAGGAGACCCCGCCCTTGGGGCCTCACAGTGGGAAAGGGGAGCAGGTGTGTGGGCCTGGGCCTGAGACGGGGCTGTCTGGGTCAGCAGGCCCCCACCCCATGGCCTTCAGGCCTGCCTGGGCCTCCACCCACACATCAGCCTCCTCCTTCCGGGCCTGACTTGTCATTTGATCAAAGCCTGAGGCCCTCCCCCACAGAAGCGCCTCCTGTGGGAAGCTCTCCAGACCCCCAGCTCCCTGCGCTCCTTCTCTGGCCCCGTGACAACCGTCCTTACTCGTCCGCTGTCCGCTGTTCACTGTCTCCGCTCCAGCGGTTCCCAACCTTCCTAATGCCACGACCCTTTAATACAGTTCCTCATGTTGTGGGGACCCCCAACCATAACATTATTTTCGTTGCTACTTCATAACTGTAATGTTGCTCCTGTTATGAATCGTCATGTAAATATGTGATATGCAGGATGTATTTTCATTGTTCGCGACCCACAGGTTGAGAACCGCTGGGACCATGAGCTCCCAGAAAGTCAGGCTGGGGCCACGGGTCCTCTTGGCTGGGTGTGTGGGGCCCACCCACAGGCCAGGCACCAAAAATGGCTCAACATATGTTTGTTGCATGAATGAATGAGCCATGATAACTGCCAAGGAGAGGAATGTGCAGGTGCCTGTGTTGAGGTTCTGTGAGCATGCGTTGCATTTGCACCCATGTGCATGCGCACTGAGGCTTGCTTACGTGTGCGTGCTTGTGTGCACGCGTGGGTGTGGTGCATTCGTGCGCACGTGTGCAGGTCTGTGTGAGGACATGGTCCTGTGCATGTGGGCACAATGCACACAGGGCTTGCATGGGTGTGCATGGACTTGGGTGCTGCATATGTGCATGTGTTTGTATTTGCCAGTGCGTGCTTGTGTGTGCTGACCTGTGTGTACATGCATGTGTACACCTGTGCCAACTGTGCACACTACTTCTTGCTCTAAGTTGGAGGACTCGATCCATCTTTCTCTCACATGTGCCTTTTCTCCTCGGAGGCCTTTAGCTTTTGACATCCTGCATCCCGGCCCCCACCCCCCCTACCCCCAGCAAGGACCTGAGTCCGCCTGCGCTGGGCTCTGACATTCCAGCCAGCTGGGCATTTCCGGGGCTTGGATCCGACCGGAGGGCACACCAAGCCTGCACTCTTGGCTGGGTCCCTTCGCCGGCTCGGTCTTTTCATCTGCGAAATGGGCACTGAGCTTGCAGCCACACATCAGGGAGGGCCCAGCACCCGGCACGTAGGGAACAAAAATGTTACCGACCGCAGTGCTTCCAACTGAGCGGGTGCGGTGCTGCTCTTCTGGTGGCAGCAAGGTAGGGTGGCCCGGAGCTCACACCGAGAGGCTGAGGAGTTAGCCGCTGGGAAGGCCAGCCGCGGCAGCACCCCGCGGGGTGGCTGTGTCCCGCCCTCCTGCCCATGGGCTCCTCGGAAATGCTGCAGCCCCAGGGTGAGGGGATGAAGGACGCTCAGCCCAGCTCCCCTGGGGCTGCTTCTCTGGCCCGTGGGGTGGGGCACGGGCTCTCCCCCCGCAGTCCCTGCCCCCTGCACGCCCATCACACACAAGCTAGGCACTTAAAGTCAAATGGAACTCCTCTGTGGTCTGCACACTGCCCCGGCCCCCCCCCCCCCACGCACACGTGTGCACACACACCTGCTCCAGCCCATGAGCTATCTTTCTGTTCTTACACACCAGACGTGTTCCTGCCTCGGGACCTTCGCATAGGCCATTCCCTCTGCCTGGCTTCTCTCCCCCAAATCATCTTACGGCTGGGCCCTGCTCGTCCTTCAGCTCGGAGGCCCCTTCCCAGAGAGGCCATGATAACTGTGCTCTCTCAGGACCCTGAGCCACTCACAATCACATCACATAGCAGCAGCTAAAATTAACCCAAGTACCACTGGACGGTACTCAGTAAAGATTTGCTGCAAGGCAGGCAGGGAGGGGCAGTGGACAGGGACGGGTGCCATCATTTGCTGCTCACTGTGCGCACCCCGGCCCGGCCCAGACCCCAGCCACTGGGTGACCGTGGGCAGTGGCTCCCCCTCCAGGTCCCCACTGTCTCCATCTTTAGCGTGAAGGGCAGCCCAAGTCTCCGAGGGATCTTCATTTTTATTTTAAGGGCATCTCCGACTTTCTGCTGAGCCTGGATCTGTGGGGCCTGCAGCCTGCTGAGTGCGCCTGCTCCCACATCCCTGCCTTGGCAGGGAGCACCTCGAAGTCCCCAGGGCACCTCCTCCGGGATGCCCTCCTGGCTCAGGCCTCTTTCCCAGCTCTCACCTGCTCTATTTTAACTGTTCAGTTCTTGGTCTCCCCTTAGGCTGTGAGCTGAGAGCTGACCAGTGTGTTTCTTTCTGCACCTGGCTCAGTGGGGGACACCCCACAGGACAAGGTCCGGCTGAGACAAGGTCTGGGTGGGGCCTCCCACTCTCCCACCATTTGCTCGCCACTCCCTTCTCTGTCTCTTGAGACCCTTTGGTGCTGGGGCCTGGTCTCTGCGTTGATTTCAGCCCCGAGGGCACCTCTGGAGGAGGGGGTGTTGAACACTATGTGGGCAACCAGCTTCCCTGTCCTCACTCTCCCACCCCGGCTCCAGGGGCTGAAAACAATCCACACCCTCCAGTAACCTGAGGACGCAGCTCAGCCGGAAAAGCGGGTTCTGGAAGGGAGGGGGGGGAGGGGGAGAGGGGAGGGGGAGAAGTTCCAGCGGCGCCAGGGCCGCTAAGCTGCCGGAGCTCTGGTCCCCAGTGGCCCCTGGCCCCCCAGGGTGCCACTTGGAGGTCCCGTCCCCAAGGCCACCTGAGCAGCAACCACCGGCCTGGCGCTCCTGGGGGCCGCTGGGAAGAGCAGTTGGTGCAGACGGGAGGGGAAGAGAGGGCACCCCGTTCCCAAACGCTAGCCCCCCAGCCTGGCGGCACGAGCTGGCCAGGTGCCGGGGACCTGGGGTCCGCTCGGGTGTGTCCAGAGCGCCGGCTCAGGGTCCTGCACGGGGCTGGCAGTTCAGAGGCGGCGGGGATGGGGAGGGGGCCCGGGGCGCTGAGAGGCCGGTTCCTCCCCGGGGACCGCCTCCGCCTGCCTCCCGCGGTCTGAGCCTGGCTCTCTCTTTCACTAGAGGTTGCTCACTCTCACTTGGTTCTTTTCGGCTCCTCCACAGGCTCCGCGGGCACGTGTGCCGCTCTCTGCTGGGGATCAGAGGGCCCAGGGAGGGGTCGTGGCCATGTGGCCCAGCCGGTGGCGCTGGGAGAGGCCTGCCCAGCCCTGCGGCTCCTTTGGCCCCAGTAACACCCCAGCCTGCGGGGCCCAGAGAAGTGGGTCCAGGTGGAGGAAAGGCCCGTTTTCATTGCTGCGTGGGGGACAGACATCCATCCCCCTTGTGACCCCACCTCCTCTCACTTTCTGGTTCTTAAAAAACAGCCCAAAACAAAACTCAGCCCTGAAGCTGCTGCCCCTCCTGCCCCTCCTGCTCCCTCCCCTCCAAACAGGAACCCCAGGCCAGAGTGATGGAGCCTCGATCCTCGGAGCCGGAAGCCGCCTCCCGCGGAGCCAGAGCCTCTGGCCGGAGAAAGCAGGACTCGGACAGGCTGAGAGGACCGCCTGGTTTGCCCCGGCCCGGCCCGCTGGCCTCCGTGCCGTCTGCTAATGCCCGTGTTCCGGGCTCCACCTCCAGGCCTTGGCACTGACTTTGAGCTCCAGTGAGGCCAGCGACCTCCACTCCTCACTGGTTGTGTGACCTTAGGCCAATACCTAACCTCCCTGAACCTTCATTTCCTTGCCTGTAATAGGGGCTCATAACAGGATTTTGAGGGTTCAAGGTGATGACCAGCAGAGCACAGGACTGGGCGCTGAGGGCACAAGGCAGGACAGGTGGTGGGCCCACGGCGGCTGTGGGGGTTGGCACAAGCTTCCCTTGCCTGGGTCCCTCCCCTCATTCCTTCAAGAAGCCTCTTCACCCCCCACCCCCCCAACATCTCCAATTCCTGCTGGGGTCTGCTCAAGGCCTCATTGGCTGACCTTCCCCCAGACAATTCCCTGGTCCAAGCCCTGCTGTGAGGCCCCAGGAGGCCCCAGGAAAGGGGCCAGGTCTGAGGCCAGAGAGCTGGGATTGAATTCCTACAGATTCTGCCTCCCTGTGTGACTGTGAGCAAGTTGCTTGGCCTCTCTGGGCCTAAGTTCTTTCTCGGGGAAATGGCGGCAGAGGCTGCCCGGCTGCAGCTCAGGCCTCGGAGGAGGAGGGATGCGGGTGGGATGCCGTGCTCGGCAGTGAAGAGCATGTGGCCGCGGTAAGGTGCACCCCTCCGGGGAGAGGGGCTCAGGCTTGCGGAATCAGCTGGTCACCTGGACCCGAGAGGTCCCTGCTTCCTGTGCGAAGGGGAGGGGGCTGGGAGGCCGCTTCCAGGAGATGTGGGCCCCATGGGCTCTGCCACTCACAGCCAGCCTTCGTCGTCAGTTCCGGCAGCCAGCGGGGCACTGAGGCCCTGCGACAGCCCCCAAGGGAGTCTCCTGGGGGAGGAAGCATCCGTATCTGCCATGAGGAAGGCCTGGGACATGGGCTGTGGCCGGTGACCGTCCTCAGCCCTGCCCCCTGCCCCAGCCTTGACTAGCCTTCACCGCAGTTTCTGCCTCCTGAGCACCAGTCCCTGCGCGTCCCCATGAGGGATCGCACTTGCTCCAGATCAACTGCCGTCTCTCCCCAACCCACTCCTTTCCTGTTGACACTGCCACCTACCCGGTTCCTCCAGCCATAAGCTTGGAGCCAGCTTGTTTGCTCAAGATGGAAACATTAGCACCCATTTTGTTGCTAATGTTGTAAAACTGCAAACAATATAACACATGTACATGGAGAATGCAAGTTCCCTCATTATTTGCTCCCCAGAAATAGCTACCGTCCACATTTGGTGACTGTCTCTATTCATTTGCATGCTTTCCGTTACAGCAGACAGAAAATCCAATCAAAGTAGGACTTGTGGGCTCATGTACCAGAACCATGCAGAAGTGGTTGTGGGTTTCAGGCACGGTTTGATCCAGAGGTGCCTGCTGTCACCAGGGCTCTGGCTCGACTTCTCTGCAGTTCTTTCCCTCCTCATGGTGTCACCTGCGTCCAGTTAGGGGGGTGGCCATGGTGGCTGGGGTCCCAGATGTTATCCTCACTCTGCACCATCAAACTCATTCTGGAAGAGGATTCCCATCTGAGGAAGAGGGAGGAATCCTGTTTCTCAGAGTCGTCCAGACCTGGCCTAGAGGGAGATCAGCAAAGACTTCCTGGAGGAGGTGGGGCCTGAACCATTCTGGAAGGAAGGCTTGTGAGAAGAGTTGGGGCTTTTTTTTTTAATGAGAAAGCCAAGTGCCCTTTGACCTCTACTGAAGCTCCCACTTTGCAGTGTACGCACTGTGAAATGAAGGCAGCAACAGACCAGCCGATGGGGCGATGAGAAAGCTTAATGCCCAGCCATCACATGCACACAGTAAACATGACTCGTTCACATTATTGTTATTGGTGCCTTTGTTGTTATTGCCGCTCTGGTAGAGCCCTCAGCACAGGGCCAGGCAGGTGCTGGGAATAACAGCCCGGATCCCGACCCTCCTCCTCAGCGTCCTGGGACAGAGCAGGTGTGGCCGGGCCCACCTGAAACCCACTCGCCCAGAGCAGCGGCGCCTCCACCGTCAATGAGCAAAGAAGGCGAGCCCGGGGCCGGGCCCCGCGGGACCGAGCTCAGCCCCCGCCAGGCTCTCCGGCCACGTCCTCCTGCCTGCAGCTGCTCACACCCCACCGTCTGAGGCAGGAGGTTTCCAGCCTGGGTGAGTCCCCCGCCCCCTCCTGCCATCGGCCTGGCTGTGCGTCTGGCTAACCAGCCATTCTTCTTTCTCCCTGGCAGGCGAGCCATTAAGCCCAGGCCCGAGCGCACGGCCTGCAGCCCGGCACTAAGTGCGTCCCCGGCCATTAGCAGGAGGCCCCAGCCTGGCCAGTCGGGGCTAATGCACAGCCCACCCCTCGCCCCCACTCCCTGGGGCTGCTTGTCAAAGGCCCGTCCCTGGGGGGAGACCGAGGCTGAGCAGGGGGTTCTGGGGCCCACGTGGACGTTCGTGTAGGCTGCTCACTGCACAAAGGTGCCGCTCAGGGGCCGAGTGCAGCTGGGGTTCAGCCAGCCCGCCGCCTGCCAGGCCGAGGTGCCCTTTTCTGGTCCTCAGAGGAGGCGACCGGGAGAGCTTCGGCCTGTGCGGGCTGCAGGCAGAGGCTGTGAGAGCCTGAGGCCCGACGGTCTTTTTCTTTCATTGCTCTTCCATTGACTTCCTTTTGGAGTTGGGTTCTAGGACTCTCCTCGTGGGGGTAAGTTTGTGTGACCACCACCACGAGCAGGGAACAAAGCAGTCCCATCACCCCAGCACCCTCGTCCTGCCCCTCTGTAGTCACCTCCTCCCCTCGGTCCTCACCCGGCAGCCGCTGGTCCGTTCCCCGCGGCTCTAGTGCTGTCTTTTAGGAAATGGAGGCACACAGTAGGAGGTCATTTGAGAATGGCGCTTTTCACTCAATGTGATGGCCTTGAGCTCCACCCAAGCTGTGTGTGTGTGTGTCCACAGTTTGGTCCTTTGTGTCATGGAGTAGTAGTCGGTGGTACGGATGGACCCGTTTCCTGACCCATTCACCTGCTGAAGGACGTTAGGGGTTATGACAGATAAAGCTGCTGTGACCATTCTTGCCTCTGTGCCTCTGAACAGCTTTGCATGGACCCAGGTTTTCGGTTTCCTGGGATAAATGCCCAGGAGTAGAATGGCTGCGTCATATGACACGGGTAGGGTTAACCTTTTAAGAACCTGCCACACTGTCCTCCGGCCTGGCTGAACGCTTTCGCAGTCTTGTCTGCAGTGACGAGAGATCCCGTTGCTCTGCGTGCCTGTCAGCACTTGGCATTGTCAGTTTTTTATTTTAGCCATCCGCGTGGGCGTGGCCCGGTAGCTCCTTGAGTTTTGATTCTCATGTCGTTGATGGCTCATAATGTTGAGCCTCTTTTCATGCTCTGATTTGTCATTCGCCTGTCTTCTCTGATGAAGTGTCTATACAATTCTTTTGCCCATTTTTAAATTGGATTTTTTTAGACTGTTGAGTGTTGATATTTTGTTATATTCTGGATACACGTCCCTTGTCGGATTTGCAAATATTTTCTTGCATTCTATGGCTGGTCTTTCCATTTCCTTAATAGTTTTGTTCACCGAGCAAACATTTTTAATTTTGTGAAGTTAAATTTATCCATTTTTTTTCTTTTATGGGTTGAGCTTAATTGTCATGTTTAAGAATTCTTCGCTTAATTCCAAGTCCCAAAGAGTTTCTCCTGTTTTCTAAAAGTTTTATGTTGCATTTAAGTCTATGAGCTACTGTGCGTTTTGTTTGTTTGTGGGTTGTTGTTATGTTTTTGGTATATGGTGTGAGGTAAGGGTCAAGATTCTTTCTCTCTCTCTCTCAGCGTCCACTTGTCCCTCCGTGTTTATTAAATGAATGAATGGAAGGCCCAAAGGATCAGGTAGTGAGTCTAGGAAAATGAGGGAGGTCAAGATTGTGTATTCATTAGACAAAGGATACTTTTTTCAACAAATTATGTTTGGACATTGGTTTTGTTAAAAAATGAACCTCGTATTTTATACAAAAGTTAGCTCACAGTGGATCATGGATTTAAATGTAAAATATGAAGGCCACCAGCTATCACATCTGTGTTGTATGAGATCCTCAGCTTGGCTCCGCTGACAGTTGGCATGGAAGTGGTGAGAGTTATGCAAGCACAACAGGTAAGTCACGTGGGAGCCTCCTATGGCCACACCTGACCTGCCTGGGTTTGAGGGAGGATGCAAGAACCAACATCCCTCAAACGTGAACTGTGCCCCGAGTATTCCACTAAATGCTGTCTCTGCATCATCTCATTTAATCCTAAAACAAATCCATACACTTGTAGAGGTTGGTGTTTTCATGCCCATCCTACAGGTAAGGAAACTGAGCTCAGAGAGATTAAGAAACTTGCTTAAGGTCAGACAGTAAGGGGGGAGCCAGGTTTAAGCCCAGGGTGTCCAGCTCTGCTAGAGGCAGGTGAGGGACAGGGGGGCCAAGCTAATGGCTGGATCTCCATTGCTGCCGCCTGGTCATGTGCCCCTGGTTGGGGTGGGTGTGGGGCACAGGAGTTTTACTCCCAGGACTCTCCCGAGAACATCAGCTCAGCCCCCCTCACGATGACATCTCCTCGTGGATGGCTCGGATTCTTGGGGGAATCGCCAAACCCATGCCCAGCGGTGGGGAGCCATCCCAGGCCTGGGAGGTGGAGGCCTCCCTGTCCCATGAGCACACCCTCCTGATAGGACAGAAGCCTGAGGGCACACGCCAGGCCTGGGCTGAGATGTGTCCGTCCTTGCCCTGCGCCTGGGACCCCTGCCTCCTGGGACTGCTCATTCCACCCATTGGCCTTGTCACTGTTCCTCCTGCATTCCCACCCCACACCTTTGCCCAGACTGTAACCCCCACCCCGCACGCCCTCCCCACTCCTCCTCACGTGTGCGCGCGACTGCTGTTTCCGCCTGCCACTCACGTCAGGCTTCCCAGCGGCTCCTAGAGCCCACCCTCTCCCTGCTGCCGGTGAATAGCCTAGTCCCAGATGGTCGGAAAAGCTGCCGCTTGGCAACAGAGCTTTCGAGAGATGCATGGATCTCCGAGAGCCTCCTAGATGCCCCCAGAGATGCATCTAGAACAGTCTCAGCCCCAAGGAGATTCTGAGCACTCAGGGCAGGGGCCGAGTCGTCCTGTCCCTCCGCTCGGCTTGGGGTCCAATAGGCCCATCGGTGCCGCGTTCTTGCTGCGTGGCTCAGGGCCTGGCATGTCACAAACACTCAGTTCCTGGGAGGAGTTTCCTGGCTGTGATTATTATTATTTAAAATACGTCTTTATTGATTTCAGAGAGGGAGGGAGAGGGAGAGAGAGAGAAACATCAATGATGAGAGAGAATCATGACTCCTGCACACCCCACACTGGGGACCGGGCCCGCAATCCGGGCATGTGCCCTGACCTCCTGGTTCATAGGTCTATGAGCTGTGCCAGCCGGGCATTTTTATTCTCAAGGTGCTTTTGGAACAGCGTGGAGTGTGAGCGGGCCCACTGCTCTGAGTGGAAGCGAAGTCCTAGTGGCGGGAAGCCTCCTCCTTCGTACCCCACCCCAACCCACCCCTTAACCGCGCCTGCTGGTGGCTTAGTGTAGCACGCTCTAGCCTGCTCCAGCACAGGGCTCAAGCTCCCTGAGCGGGGGTGGGGGTGGGGGGCAGCCTTTCATTCTTCTCACCCCCTAACAGCCTTGAGCTGACCCTCAGTGTGACAGGAAGGGCCCTGGGGAGGCCGGGGTCAGGCAGCGGGGAGCAGACTCCTGCCTAATGAAGCCTCCCCGGCCTCCTGCAGCCTGATTAGATTTTATGATCCCAAAGGAGCCGCCGATCCTTGCTCACCTCCCAACCTCCTCAGCACCAGGCCCTGTCTGTTCCAGGCCCCGCGGGCAGCTGCCCCTGCCCCTGCCCCTGCCCTGCCCCCAGCTTCCGATGCCTCCGGCTGGGACGCTGCCCCTGCCAGGCCGCCTGCTCCTCCCGCCTCTCCTCTCTTGCCCGGTAGCTGGAGACATCTTTCTAGAACACAGATCTGATCGTGTTCCCGCCTCCGTCAGACTCCCCACCTTCCGCGGGGCTGCTCCAGCTTTCCGTACACAGTCACACCGGGAACCTGCAGCCATATCGACGGTGTGATTTCCTGGGTCCGGGTGGGGCCCAGGGACTGCACGTCACAAGTCCCCTCTCAGGGCTGGGCCAGAGGCGCAGCGCCCGGCTCTGCTTGGTTCTCACCTCTGGCCCAAAGCTGGGAGGACGGAGGACATACACCTGAACCTGGCCTCCAGAGTGCGCGAAGGTGTGTGTCCAGGAAGCGGCTAGCAGCGGCCTCAGTGAGCGGTTTGCCAAGCAGATCGCTGACTTCCAGGTGTGGAGACACTCGGTGCGGGGCCTCCATTCGTACACTTACTGCCAGTCTTGGCGCCGGGGCGGGCTTGCTCGGACCTCAGCTCCTTATTCCCTGTCTGCAGGAGACGCTCCAGGGCGCCGAGCTCAGTGAGCAAGACCCTCGGGGGCCGGCTCCCGCGGGGGCTCCTGCTGGCCCCATCCCTCCTCCACGTGACCCTCCGGCATCCAGCTTTTCGTCCTCGGATGCACTGGGCAGGGGCTCACTCTAGCCCAGTGACGGCGAACCTTTTGAGCTCGGCGTGTCAGCATTTTGAAAAACCCTAACTTAACTCTGGGGCCGTGTCACATCTAGAAATTTTTTGATATTTGCAACCATAGTAAAACAAACACTTATATTTTTGATATTTATTTTATATATTTAAATGCCATTTAACAAAGAAAAATCAACCAAAAAAATGAGTTCGCGTGTCACCTCTGACACGCGTGTCATAGGTTCGCCATCACTGCTCTATGCCTTTGTACCTGTTCCCTTTGTCTGGAATGCTCTTCTCCCTCTTGTCCTTCCCTTGGGGAACTCCTCTTCATCCCTCAAAACCCCAGTTGACGTTCCATGATTCCCGAGTTCCCCTGCTCTGGTTGCGTGTGCCCTGCTTTGTTGTAATTATTTTGTTTGCCATCTTGACCGTGATGGTGTTAGAATCAGGAGACCTGGCTTTGCTCGGGCCCTACGCTTAGCAGGGCTCTGAACGTGAGTGTCGTCCACCCGCCTCTCTCTGACCTTTCCGTTGATAAAATGGGGATTAAGATATGACCTTCTGTGTTGGGTGGCCGCTGTCTAAATGAGGTCACGCGTGTGAAGCTTAGTGCCAGGCGTGGCATAGAGTCTGGCTGGTTATCTTGGCGTCCTTCCTGTCGGGCAAGCTCTGTGGGACCAGAGTGCATCTCATCACCTTTGGGCCCTTGGGGGTCCAGGATGGGGCCTCTCCCAGGTGGACCCCAGGAGGACGGGCTTGTGGGTGGCTCAGGGCTCTGCTGCGCTGCCCCGTCCCTGGACGCTGTCCCCACTGAGTGTTGGTGACTGTGCTTAGGGGAAGGGCCTGCGGTCCCTCTGGGCCTCCGTGGGAAGCGAGGAAAGCCAGAGGAGGCGGGGCGGGCTGCCAACGCTCGACTAGCCCGGGAGGACGGTCTGCAGGCTCTGCCAGGTGTTGGGGGTGTCTGCTCCCATCCCCTCTCTTAGGGGCCTGCCCGCAGGGGAGGAGGGCAGGGTGCCCAGAGGCAGGAGGCCTGGCCGCAGCTGCAGAGCTGGAGCGAGAGAATCTCTTGATCTCTGGGCTGCACAGAGAGGCGGAGGCAGCCAGGGCCCTGGAGATGGTCTCCATGACAACCGCTGCCACTCACTCCCCATCTCGGATGTAAATTAGTTACAATTTTATTAGTGTGCAGAATTTCAAGAGGCCAGATCCTGCCTTGGAAGGGAAAGGATGGTGGGGGGAAGGAGGGGGATCTCCAAATGCTTCATTACCCCCCCCCCAAGGGCCACAGACCCCAAGGCAGGCCCATGAGAGGGAGTTGGATCCCACGCCTGTATTGACCTGGCGGCGGTCGGGCTGGGTGAGTCAGCCCCTCCTGGACAGGAGTGGATACAGGCCCGCCCCTCGTGTGCCCGTGCTCCCGCTGCCTGGTACTCCCGCTGCCTGGTGCTCCCGCTGCCTGGTGCTCCCGCTGCCGCCTGGCCTCCTGCTCGGGGCAGCCGGCCGCCTCCCCAGTGACAGGGAAGGTGGCTGAGGGCCGCAGGGGCCAGTAACTGGCTCGAGGGCGCCCGGCTAGCCAGCGGCCAGGCTCTCTCTCTCCTTCCTGCCCAGCTGTCTCCACGTTGGCTCGCAGTCCCCTGAGCCCCCTGGCCTGGCCGGCGGGAGGGCATGGGCAGGAGTCTGGTGTCTGAGCCAACACCGGCCCTGGTGCCAGGAGTCAGCACGGGGCTGCTGTCGGTGTGGAGGTGACACTCGCGTCCGCCTTCCGCCATGCGATGCTCTGGTCACATGTGCATACACACACGTGCACGCGTGCACACGTTCCCCCAGGAGGGAAAAGAGGGCAGATTTGTGTTTTTCCTGAGGCTGGTGTTAAAATTTGTTGTGTTCCCGCAGGCACAGCTCATGTGCGTGCCCCTGAGGCGGCCCCGCTCGGCTACTGACAGCAGGGCCAGCACATGCCCCCGGCTCCTGGTCCGGGGCTGGAGCGGGGTGGCCCAGGGAGGCGGAGGGACAGCCCAGGAGCGGAGGGAGAGCGGCCCAGACAGACCAGGGACAGCGCACGCGGGCGTAAGTGACCAGCCGGCACGGAGAGCCAGGCCTGCCTGGCCGAGGGCAGCCCAGGTCCAGGCGGGGAGGCCGAGGAGGCTGAGCGAAGGCCCGGGCGTGGGCTGAGGACGACGGGAACGGATGGGGTGGGCGCGGGTAGACGGGAGCGTGAGTGGCAGGCTGGCTGGGAGGTTGATGGACAGGGACAGAGGCGGGAAGATGGGGATGGGATAAAGGAGACTGGAGGACGTTTCTCAGTGTGCAGGCCCGTGTGCCATGGTGACAGGTGCTGGGACTCAAATCCCAGGGATTCCATTTAATGGCGCGTCACCTGGACAGGTGTCTAATCTCCCTGAGCCTCTGTTCCCCCGCGGGGGCAGTGGGTGGGGGGGGTCCGGGGAGGAGAGGCGTGCCGGGCTCCCACGCGGAGAGCATGCGGGCAGGCCCGACGCACAGGAAGGGCTTCATGAACGTTCGCTCTGTGACTTCACCCAGGGCCCGACCTCGGCCTTAGGGACAGGTGGTGAGTGGAGAGACGCTGGGACTGCCCTTAGGGGAGCAGCGGCAACAGGCAGTGGGCAAGGCGGGCAGTCCTGACCCAGGCCCTCCTGGGATGAACAGGGAAGGGGCCGGAGCCGGGAGAGTCCAGGAGGGGAGGCCCACGAGGCAGGGCAGGGCCTGATCTGTGTCACTGGGGGCCCGTGACAGGGCCACGGAAGGCCCAGGGGACAGCACAGTGGCTGGGCCTGGCCCGAGGCCACCAGGGTGGGGGAGCAGTAAGCCGGCCGAGGGAGACGCTGGGGTTTGTGCCGGGGAGGGGGTGCTTTTAGATGGGGGGGCATTCCCACAGCCTCTCCCTTGCTCAGTCACAACCAGGACCTGCCCCCCCACCCCCCCGGCTCTGGACCTCAGTTCCCTGTGTGCCTCAGGGTGGACGATTCCTAAGGTGCTTCCAGATTGGGGTCCGTTAGTCAAGCCTCCGCCAGTGGACGGGCCGCCATCCAGGCCGCCTTCCCCACCCGCTTAGAGCCATGCCAGCCGCCCTGGCCTGCCCTCCCTCGGTCCAGCCTCCAGCGCAGAGTGGGAGAGAGGAAGGTGTTAGGGTCCCACAGGGGAACATCCACAGCCTTCCACGGGGCTCCGGGTCTAGTCCATCTGCGACTTGATTGTGGCCCAGAGGCCAGGCAGGGCTCTGAAACAGCCCTGGGCGACTTGTGTCCAGAAACACGCACCCACAGGTGCCCCGTTGATCCTACAGCGAGAACGAGGCCCCTCTAGTCAGCAGCGCCCGATTCCGAGGTCCCCCCGGCGGTCATGGGCTCCAGCGTCTGGCACCAGGAATGCGGTCGGTTCCTTGTGAGGCAGGCCCGCCACCTGGCTCCCCTCGTGTGGGGACAGAAGCGGGGGACCTGTGAGTGGCAGCCGGCCAGCCGGCCCTGCCCCTCCATCCTGTGCGACAACTTGCCATCTCCTATGGCCCGAGGGCTGAGAACCCTAACGGGCGGGAGCGGGAATGGGCCCCCGTTCCAGACGTGTGTCTTACTAATTATGCCGCACACCGGAAAACCTAATTAAACGGATGCTTGGGGTGTCATTTCAACTAGTTCGGAAGTCGGGGAATCCAACAAACAGCCACAGGGCCCTGCCAGCCCCCGTCACCTTGGCCCGATCCTGCTGGCCTGGTGCTGGGGACAGGGTGCTTGTCCCGCCCCGTTGGGCTGGGGGTGCTTGTCCCCGCCCCATTGGGCTGGGGGAAAGGGCGCACTCCCCAGCCCCAAACACCCCCCAACACACACACCCAGCAGGGTTCAGGGCCGCATCAAATGGTTGAGAGAGCAGAATAACAACAGCATAAGGTTATATATATATATAACTTTATATATAACTAAATATAACTTACGCCCAGCTTCCAATGGTACCTGGTATGGGGCCATCACCCCCGTGGGCACGAGGTGGGGGGGTAAGGCACAGATAGTGAAGTTGCTGACCGAGCTCTCCAGCTCTCCGCAGCCAGATGGAACCACTGCCCGCCCCTGGATCAGAACCGCTCAGGCAAAGCCAGCAGGATGGGGCAGGGAGGGGCTGGGCGGCCTCTCTGGACCAGCACCCGGCTTTGTAGGTGCCTCTCACCAAGACCTCCCTGGAGCCCTGAGCTGAGGCCACCGGGAAGGGACAGGCCTGAGTCCTGGTGGGGCGAGCGGCTGGGGCAACCTCAGCCTGCCCAGCGCCCAGCCTTCCTCCCTGGCCTCCCCACAGGGCCATGGCGCCTCCTCGCTCAGGAAGAAAAAGACGCGGATGGGAGGAAAGAGGCCTTCTTCATGGGGCGGGGGTGGTTTTCCCAGGGTCACCGGCCCTGCCAGGCCTGGTGGCAGTGGTCGCACACACTGACCCACTGCCCCCTGCACAGGGACCGCCCTGCAGGCTGCAGTGTGCTGGGACTGGAGGCCCCAGGCAGTTAAGGGACCAGGGAGCCGCAGCTCTTGCTCCCACAGCTCCTGGGCCCGGGGCCCTCAGTCTCCCTGCCCCACCACGGCCCACCAGCCCTGGCTCACACGGGCCCAGGAGCCACGGGAGAGCCTGCCCGGCACCAGCCTGGGTGGGTCAGTTGGGCCTGTGTTTGAACCCTGTTCTGCTCCTTGGACAAGGGCATTCATTGTCTCACAGCCTCAGTTTCCCTCTTGGGGACATGCCTCTGGGTTTTGGTGGCTCCTACCACTCAGGTTTTAGGGTCCCGGTCATCATCGGGGACAGGACAGGCCTTCATGAGTCTCTCCCTGTCCCCCCCCCCCCCGCCCCCCGTTCTCTCTCTCTCTGGTTCTCTCTCTCTGGTTCTTTCTCTCTGGTTCTCTCTCTCTCTCTCTCTCTCTCTCTCTCTGGTACTCTCTCTCTCTCTCTGGATCTCCCTCCCTCCCTCCCTCCCTCCCGTGTTTATGGGGTGAGGGTGGCTTTGTCCACGCGGGGCAGGCACTGTCTCATCTTCCCCTGCGCCAGCACCCAGCCCAGGCAGGCCCAGAGCAGGTGCCAACAGCTGCCTGAGGAACACAGTCCCTCCGGCTCAGGCCTGAGCATGACGCTCTGGAGCAGCGGTTCTCAACCTTCCTGACGCCGCGGCCATTTAACACAGCTCCTCATGTTGTGGTGACCCCCAACCATAACATTGTTTTCGTGGCTACTTCATCACTGTCATGTTGCTACTGTGATGAATCGTCATGTAAAGATCTGATCTGCAGGATGGGTTTTCAGGGGCCGCGACCCCCAGGTTGAGAACCGCTGCGGAGGCTTTGATGGGCTGGGGCGCCATCACAGCAGGTCTTCCTCTAGGAGCACACCCCGCCAATGGCCGACCAAAGGGGGTGCTGCCCGCTCACCCAGGCCCCCAGCCACACTCCCCCGTGTCCAGGGCCCGGGCAGAGACCTGGCTTCTGGGGTTGGTCCCTTGGAGGTCCCTGTGCTGAGCCCCAGGGCCATTCCTCCTCTGCCTCCCTGCATCCCCTCCTCTCTCTCCTGTCCTCCCTCCCCCTCCTCCCTCCCTGTCCTCCAGCCCTCTCTCGCCCCCCTTCCCTCCCCTTCCCCTCCCCTGCCCCCCTCCTTCACCCTCTCCAACCCTGTCCTCCCTCCCCCTTCCCACCCCTGCCCTCCCTCCCTCCCCTGCCCTCCCTGCCTCCCCTCCCACCCCTGCCTCCCCCTCCCACCCCTGCCCTCCTTCACCCTCTCCAACCCTGTCCTCCCTCCCCCTCCCCACCCCTGTCCTCCCTCTCTCCCCCTCCACCCCTGCCCTTCAGAGCTCTGCTCTCCCAGATCCCCCTCTTTCTCAGGTTTCCCTCACTCTCTCCAGGTCCTCCCTCCCCAGCTCACCATCCAGGGGAGGAGCCACCAGGGGCCAGTGATTGGCAGGTCCCCAAGCAGCCACTCTCCGCAGCTGTACATCTGGGCCATTAGGACGCCCTGGGAGCCGCCCTGGAAACCGGGGCTGCCTGCGCCCAGCCCTGCAGCCCTGCTCCTCGTCCTCCTCCCCCCTGTCCCTCCTCCCCCCGTCCCTCCTCCCTCCTCCTCCTCCCTCCCCGCTGGAGCCGGTATTTTTAGCTGCTGCTGAGCCTCCGTGTGCGGCTCCTGGTGAAGCCTGGATGAGGTTTTATCTGTTGTGACAGCCCCAAGGGCAGCTGGCAGACTTTCTCACTCTTAAGTTTGGAGCTCGCTCCCTCTCCCGGGTCAGAGCCTCAGCTGGGCGAGGGCCGAGTCCCAGCCGGTCAGGAGCCTTCCTCTCCCTCTGCCTCCCGGCCTCCCCTCCCAGCTCCCTCCTCTCTGCCCCGGGCCTTTGTCTCCGGAAGACACAGCCTGGGAGCACCTGCCCGCTCCACGGCTCCCCGCAGCCCCGCACGCGGCTCTTCCTCCTCCTCTCATTCACTCCCTCCTCTGGCTGCCTGGCAGTTTCCCTCGCCTCCCTTCCCTGCTCTCTCTTCCTGCCTCCCTTCTCCACGCCCCCTCTTCTCTCCTCGCCCCCCTCCTCCCAGCCTTCAGGGAAGGGAAGAATCCCAGGTTAGAAGGGCCCCAGCCCCCCGGCCTGACCTCTCCTGGACACAGGATGGGGGTGGTGAGAATCCTGGGCTTGGGGGTCCCTGGAGCCCCTGTCTCCAAGGTTAGCCTGGGGGGAGGGGCATTGGAAACTCATTGCCTTTCCAGGACTCCCTAGGGTCCAGGCAGGAGCCCGAGATAGCCCTGCTCCTCCTGGGGCCCCGAGGGTCCAGGCTGTAGACCCTCCCCATGCAGATGCTCTGTCCTTCTCAATGCACCGCCCTTCCCGGAACTTCGATTTGGCACAAACTTGCCTTACCTTTGTGACTGGCCATTTAAAATAGGAGCCCATTGTCCCCAGCACTTGGCCATTTACACGTCTCTATCCAAGCAGCTCTGGGCTGCAGACATTTTATCTCCCTCACCAGAAAGGAGTGGGATAGGCACCTGGGCACAGATGCCCGCCTGCCCACCCGCGGCCCAGGCCTTGCATCCCCGCCCCCAGCGCCTACTCCCACGCTAAGCTCAGGTCCTTTCCGGGGCCTGGAGGCCCAGAGAGGCAAAGTCCCCGCCCAAGGTCACACAGCCCAGGCTGGTGCAGGGAGAAGAGAGGTTTGGGGCTCAAAGGCAGCGAGCTTGAGGTCTTAGGGGACCCATCACACCTATTTTGGCTGGGATCCTCTCCCAGGTCAATTAGGGGTGAGGGGGGAGCTGCGGGAGCCCCTTTTGTCTCCTGCTGACCCAGGATGTCTCTGACATTATGCGGAGAAGGCACTGGCTTTGTCCGCCTCGCCCATCAGAGACCCCCCCTCTCCCCCCCCCCCCCCCCCGCCTCGGCCCCATCCCCCAGCCTCAGGGCCCCCAGCTGGACTCTGGGCTCCCCTCCCCCGCCCCTCCCCACTTCCCTCCCTCCCCCTCCCGTTCTCTGCACAGCAGCTCCGCGGGCCTCTGCCTCCCTGATCTGCTGTGGGCTGGCCCCTCGCTGGGTCCCTCTCCCTTCTGTTGTCTCCCGCTCTGAGCTCCTCTCTGCAGCTGCATGTCCAGCCTCCTCCTGCTCTCTGGGTATTTCCCAGGCTGTCTCTCTCCGACACCCCAGCTCTCTGCTCTGTCTGTAACTCCTCGCCTCCCTCCCTCTCCCATCCCAGTTTCTTACACACACACACACACACAGGCACACACGGGCGCACAAAGACACACGGAGGTACACACAGAGACATGCAAAGTCACACACACAGACCCTGCCCACAGGCCTCTGTAGCAGTGATGGGTGAGGGCTTGCTCCAGGGGGAGGCAGTGGGAGGGGCCCCGTGGCCCTTCCCTTTGTCCCCAGCCCTTCCTGGCTGACCCTAAGCTAAGCCCGTGGGGGCCGGGGCCGGGACTGGGCTGGGTAGACTCCAGGGCTTAGGAGCTGCATTTGCTGAGGCAGCGGGGCAAGGGCCATCCCTGACCGGGCAACGCTGTGGTGCCAGGGTCCCGGTGCCCTCCCAGGGTCACACACTGCAGGGCCGGGTCTGGCTGGGCAGCAGAGATGGGGGCCCTGAAGGGATCGAAGGAGAGGGATCTGGCTGGGCACTGGCCTGCCTGGTGCCCGCGGGGAAGGCCTGGGGGTGCCTGCCCCCATGCCCTGGTCTGCAGCACCACGTGGACACAGGCCCGGTGCCGAGGGCGCCGCACCTGAGTTCTCAGGTCCTTACTCCCAGCCCTCCCTCCTGTTGTCCTAGGTGCATGGGAGCCTCGGCCCTGGGGTCCAACAGTCCTGGGTTCGAATCTTGCCCCTTCTCATTACTCTGCAATGTTGGGGGTGACTGACCTCCTGGGGCCTTAGTTTCTTCACCTGTGACCTGGGGAGAAGCAGCTGCCTGCCCTGGGGGTGGGGACCTGCGGGAGCTGCTGTGTCACAGCCGGTCCCTGCCTCCTGGTCTCTGCCATTCTGCCGGAGCTGGAGTCCTGGCGCTCCCGCCTGAGCAAGTCATTGGGCCCATGGAGCCTGTTTCCTCCTCCATCAAATGGGGCTCCAGAGGGTGGGACCCTCACGTGGGAGGCTGCCCTGAGATGGCCCAGGGATACTCTTAGCCCAGCGAGTGTCAAGGGTTTAAAGGGGAGTGGCTGTGGGTAGCTGTTTTGTGTTATCTGCTGGGCACGTTTTTTGAAAAAAATATTCAGCCCTACCCTCTGCCCTCCAGCCCACAGGAAGCCTGGGGTTCGGGGGCCCTGTCACCCTCAGCCCTGTGTGCCCAGGAGGAGATCGGGGGAGGGGTCTGCAGGAGCTGAGCAGGGGCTGGGGGCTGTGCTGTGAGCGCCTCCCTGGCTCTGACACAGGCCCAAGCCCTTGGGAGGTTGCTCTGCTTGGAGCCTGGCTGTGCCCGGATTGGCAGCTGACCCAGGACAGCAGGGGCGGGGCTCAGAGGGAGAGCCAGCTTGGGGGGGAGGGGAGCAAAGGTTCTGGAACCTGGGAGCCCTGCTCCCTCTTCACGAGGAGCCTGCCCATGTCCTGGGGGGCCCTCTTGTCTCCAGGAGAGGCAGGGAGACCCCAAGACTGAAGGGGCATCCAACAGGGCTTGGTCCCCAAAGTTGGCGCTGCCCTCCGGTTATGACTGTGAACCCGTCTTCCTCTGGCCGCGGGGCCTTCCTCCCTGTCGCACCGACCTCCCTCTGCCTGACTCTGCGTCTGCTGTGGCCTCAGCCCCGTGGGGAGGGCCTTGGTCTGCTCCCTGCTGCCGAGCAGGGTGCGCCCAGGAGTGACTGACAGCTGCCGAAAGGTGCTCGGGTGAATGCCTCGGGCTGCTGGGGCTCAGGCCGGCTCTTTCCAGACGATCAGCCCAAGAGGGCGGATGCTGCTGTGCAGTCTCCTCGAAGGTCAGAGGCAGCTCAGCTGGTGCTTTAGGCCTGGCTGTGGAGTCGGCTGGATTCAGTGCTGACTTCCTGTAGAACAGAGGTCCTCAACCTGTGGGTCGCGAGCCCTTGGCGGTCAAACGACCCTTTCTCAGGGGTCACCTAAGACCATCCTGCATATCAGATATTTACATGATGATTCATAACAGTAGCAACATGACAGTTATGAAGTAGCAACGAAATAATTTTATGGTTGGGTCCCAACATGAGGAACTGTATTTAAAGGGCCAGAAGGCTGAGAACCACTGCTGTAGAGGAAGGGGGAGGCGGGGAGGGAGGTCCATACCCTGCCTGGGCCTGGCCCACCCTCTCCTACACTCCCACTTTCAGCTTTGGGGGTCAGTCCTCGGAGCCCCAGGGCCACTGGGGCTCTCCTGTGAGGTGAGGGCCCTCCTCCTGCCGGGGTGACTTCCCCTTCACGTGCCTCTGACCCTCTCGCCTCCTCTTTGTGGCTGGTTTCTGTGGGCGATCGGCCCTGGCTGTGCCCTGGTGCCCTCGCCCTTCCCATGGCCTACAAAGAGCCTCTGCTTTCCTGTCCCCTTTGCTGGGGCGCCATGCCTCCGGCCCTGGGCTTGGCTGCTTCCGAGGAGTCTCCCCTCCCCCAGGCAGCCCCAGCCCTCGCAGCGTGCGCCCCTCTCCTTGGCTGGCATCAGCTCGCCGCCCTTCCCTGCGCACGGAGCACAGTCGTGACCATGTCGCCCTTGTGTTTCTCTCTGCTCATCCCCTGCCTGTCTCCTCCCTGGAAAGTGAGCGGCACGCAGGGCAGGCCTGGCTGGCTTGCTCACTGCCTGCCCAGTGCCTGCGCCGTGCACAGCGTGCTAGACTCTCCCCATCCCCAGGCTCAGAGGGAGGCCTGGGATACACTGCACGTGACCGTGAGTGAATGAATGAATGAACGGACGAACAGACTCTTGAACAAACAGGATGAGCTTTGGAATTAAACTACCTGGATTTGTATCTGCACCAGGTCCCACGCTCTGTGCCTCAGTTTCCTCATCTGTAGAATGGGGTAATAGTAGGGCCTTCCTCCTAGGGTGGTTATCTTGACACAGGGTATAGCCACCATCGGGTGGGTTAAAGGACAGCTGCTGAGCGCTCGAAGTGCATGATATGTATCCACATCCAAACGGCTGTGCGGACATCACGCGTCCAAATGCCAGCTCGAGGCCCCTCCCTCCCTTGCGCCCCCCCCCCACTTGTCCTGAGGTCTCCTTCACCTCAGGAAACGGTTCCTCCCACTCATGACACTGCAATCATCCCTGACAGTTTCCTTCTTCCACACCCGCATCCCATCCTTTGGCAAATCCTGGTGCCTCTTCTTAAAATACATCCTGAATCCAGCCATCTCACCTCCCCTGCTACTGGTGTCCCGGCGAGGCCGCCGCCATCTCCTGCCTGGACTCCATCAACTCCTCTACCTTCTCCCGTTTCCCTCTGGCCTCTGAGTGCTCCCCTCGGAAACCAGGGGTCCTCTGCACACACACACACACACACTGGCCCTTGGTTGGCTCTTGCCTCCCCACTTTTGTGACATCATGCATCCCTAGGAAAAGCCCCGTACTTCCCCCACACCTGCACGCACAGTCCCCCCCGCCAGGGCACCTCAGGGCCTTTGCACTGGCTGCTTCTGCTGCCCTCAGCCTCCCTCCCAGCTCACAGGGCTCGCTCCATCGTCACCCCATCACCACGGGGACTCCCTTTCCAAACCCCGGCCCTTTTGTTCTGCGGTGCAGCCCCTCGCCGCCTTCACTTCCTCTAAAATGCATCCTGCTCCCCGGATCCTGTATCAGCTATCCTTTGTTCTTTGTCTCTCTCTTCCCTCCCATGTGAGCTGCACAAATGCAAGAACCTGGTCTTGCTGGCCACTGTCTCCTGGCACCTAGGGCAGTGCCTGGCAGAGAATGGGCGCTACTATTATTCCAGTCTCAGCCTGTGAGAGCTGGAGAAAGACAGGTTAGGGAGGGAGTTCCTGGAATCGCGTCGAATGAGAAGAAATCTGGCAGCGGCCTGACCCCGCCTGCCTTCTGCCAGTGACCAGCGGGCTTCCGGGGTCAGGGCCGGTGGCCTGCGCTGCGGCCTCCAGGAGAGGCACGGCCAGGCTGCCTGCTGTTCTGCCCCACATGCCGCACGGGGTTCCTTGCAGGGCCTGGGTCTGGGGGAGAAAGATCCCATTCAGAAGCAGGTGGCCACCCGCCTTGTCTTATCTCCATGGTGCCCAGATGGAAAGAGAAGGGAGGGACTTGCTGGGCTTTGAAACAGTCCACGCTCAATCCGCACGGGTGGGGGGCTGGGCCAGGCTCCCAGGGGCCTCGCAGATGAGCAAGCCATGGTCCCTGCCCTCAGGGAGGCTCTGGCAGCTGGGACAGCCAGGAGACAAGCACTGACTTAGCCGTGTACAAAAATAGCAAGCGTTTGCTCTTGGGGAGGAGGAGGAAGAGGAGGAGGAGGAGGAGGAGGGGGAGGAGGAGGAGGGGGAGGAGGAGGAGGAAGGGGAAGAGGGGGAGGGGGAGGAGGGGGAGGAGGAGGAGGAAGGGGAAGAGGGGGAGGGGGAGGAGGGGGAGGGGGAGGAGGAAGGGGAAGAGGGGGAGGGGGAGGAGGAGGAGGCAGCCACACACAGGGAGCCAGCAGGAGCGTGGTCACAGCATACTGTCCCTCCTTCCTTTGCTCAGTCTCCCTGACACTCTGCCCCAGCCTGACACTGGCTGGGCTCCTACTTCAGCGCAGGGGATCCCAGACTCACAGGGATCCCAGACTCACAGGGATCCCAGACTCACAGCTCCTCCGAGCAGAGCAGCTCCTCCGAGCAGAGCAGGTCCAGCCCGAAGCCAAGAGGATAAAAGGTTTGCTGAGGCTTCACACAGGCAAATGGCAGGGCTTCCAGGGGGTCTGGCTCTTCCATGACACTCACAGGGTGTCCTGGGACCATCATCCCCGTCTCCGCTCCTGCAGCTGGAGGCTCCGACCAGCTCTTCACGGCGGGAAGGGGCTCCTGATCTTGGGAAAGCCTTGTGAGCTGCCCACTGCTCCCCACGGGGCCCCTGCAGAGTCTCTCAGCACCACCACCCCTGGCACCATCATCTCCATCTCCACTGTTAGGGGGGGAATTGTGTCCCCCCCAAAAACTCGTGTTGAAGCCCTAATCCCCGGGAGCTGAGCATGTGACCTGATTTTGAAATGGGGCCTTTGCAGAGGTGATCACACTTAGATGCGGTTCTCAGGTGGGTCCTACCCCAATATGTCCATATAGAGGGGGAAAACGCAGGCGGGGACAGATACCCACAGAGCGACGACAGCATGAAGGGACGCTTTAGTGATCACCTGGAGACTAGGCCCACCCGATGCTGGGAGCCAGCACAGAGCCCCAGGAAACTCTCACACAGTCAGCATCACCATCACCACCGTCGTCATGACATTGTCACCACCACCATCATTACCATCATCCCAGCAGCAGAACCAGCCTCGCCACAGTACTAGTTCCTCGTGGCTGCGTAACACATGACCACATGCCTGGTGGTTTATACTTGATTACTCTTCCAGAGTCCGGAGGCCAGAGGCCACGCTCCCTCCGGACTCTGGAAAGAATCCTTCCTGCCTTTCTAGCTTCCGGTGGCTCCAGGTGTCCTTGGCTTGTGGCGGCATCACTCCCAGCTCCGCCTCAGGCTGCACACAGCCTTCTCTTCTGTCTCCTGTAAGGACGCTTATGATGGCACTGAGGCTCAACATGGGCAGTCATGGTGACCTCATGTCCGTGGCCTTTACATCTATAAAGACCCTTTCCTCAGATAAGGTCACGTTCACAGGTTCCAGTGATCAGGACATGAACAGATCCTTCTTTTGGGGGAGGCGGCATCATTCAACCCACCACAGGCATCAGCACCACCAGCACCAGCATCATTGCCAGGATTAGGTAAATACCAGGATGGACCGGGCATCGGTCCAGTTGCTTTTCCTGCACCATTGTCTTTATTCCTTAAGACAAACTTAGGGCAGGTGCTATTATCATACCCACTGAACACCGAAGACAACTGAGGCTCAGAGAGAAGAATCCGCGTGTCCACGTTCTCATTAGAAGTGAGGGTGTGAACCCAGGCAGTCTGACGTCGATGCCTCCGGCCTCACCAGAGTTAGCCCCCATCCCACCCCACCCCGGTTCCTGATCGTCTGCTCGCAGACAATAATGCCATAGAAGAGTCGGAGTGGGCAGTGAGCCCCTGGAGAGAGGCAAGGTGCCTGGATCCTGGCCTGGGTTCTGCCACTAACCAGTAGCAGATCTCAGTCAGGTCTCTTCCCCTCTCTGGGCCTCAGTTTGCCCACCTGTAAAATGGGGAGGCGGGTGTGGTTGGTCTGGATAATCTCCAGGGTCCTCCCAGCTCTCGAGTTCTTTGATCCTGGGTGTCCTCTGTCATCTCAGTTCTCTTCAAAGGCTGCCGGGGGGCACGGCTCTCACATCAATCAAACTCTTTAAAATATATATATTATTGATTTCAAAGAGGAAGGGAGAGGGAGAGAATCGTGGATTGGCTGCCTCCTGCACGCCCCACACTGGGGATCGAGCCTGCAACCCGGGCATGTGCCCTGACCCGGAATTAAACTGTGACCTTCTGGTCGATGCTCAACCACTGAGCCATGCTGGCCGGGCAATCAAACTCTCTAAACCTGCTGCCAGAGATGAGTTTTGCTTGGGAGGCCAGCCCCTGGGGTCAGTGCTGGTAACAGGAGTGGAGGGCACCATCTTTCCCTGTGTCTTTCCATATCCCAGAGCTGGCGGCAGAGGGCTGGTGCCGACTGTGTGTGTGTGTAGGAGGGGGGTGTACTCTTTTTTTGGAGCCCGACCTTGGGTTCATGCATGCAGGGAGGGGTCCGCAGCTAGAGCTGGCAGGTGCTGGGAACAGAGTGGAAGATAGCTTTATCTTGCTGTGACGCCCCAGACCCAAAGGCCTGGGCTAGAAACGCGCCTGTCTGCTCCACTCCAGAAAGTCTGGAGAGACGGTTCTGGGCTGGGAAGTCCCTGTTGACCATCTGAGACTGGGAGAGGCCCTGGTGACCAAGCCCCCTTGGAAGGGAGGAAACACAAAACAGGCGAAGGGGGAGCTCTGATTCCAAAGCCTGGTCCGCCCATGAGGAGTGTTTGTTGATAAGTGTAAACATTTCCTTAAAATCCTTTTCATAGTGGGAACTCTCTCTCCCCTCTGGCTTCTACGCCGAAGCAGCATTGTTTGCAGTTCAGCTAATAATGTTCCGAGAGCGGGGAGCTGAATTAGCCGGTGAGAGGGGCACCCCAGCAGGGGCTGGGCTGGGGCATCCTCAGGCCCACCTGCTCCCCTGGACACACCTCCCCCCCACCCCACCCCCACCCCCGCTGAGGGCCGCGGTGGAGGCGGCAGGACCCAGGCCAGCCGGGCTCAGACCTGCCCAGTTACTCTCCCCGGCACCGCCCTGCGGCCGAGCCTCCCCTCTGCCCAGGCTCCTCGTGCAGCCGCTGGGCCGCCGGTTCCTCCCCGGGCGTTGGAGCGGGACGGCACCGGCTGTGAGGCCTCGGGCAGTGGCCCACCCTCGGCTCCGGAGTCTCAGTGGGCGGGTTTGCTGGCAGCCAGGCCTCAGCGGGGGAGGAATTTGACCCCTTCCCCGCACACCCTGGGCTCCCTGCCCTTGCGTGGTCAGGCCGGGCCCAGAAGGTTCTGGTCTTTATCTGGTGTCGGTTTAGGTGCCTCCAAAGGCTGCGGGGCTGCTCCGCCCCGGCCCCCAGGAAACGGGTCCGCGCCGGACAGCGCCTTCCTGAGAGCGGGGTCGTCTGTTCCTCCCCATGTTGCAGCCTTCCTCCCTCCACCCGCGCCTCCGGCCTCCGGCCTCCCCGACGGGGTCTGCCGGGCGAGCAGCGGGACCCCAAACCGAGCAGCGACCCCTCGCCGCGCCCGCCCGTCCCTGCGGAGCCCGCCTCCCCGCCCAGCCGCGACCTCCCGGGCCCCGCGCAAAGGCGACACCCCCTCGCCCCGGCCACCGGCGCTCCGGCGGCCCGATCGGCAAACAGTAACAGTAAATAACGCTCCCGTGTCAACGTAATAAAAACGGAAACGGTTACAATGTTTTTTAATAAGCGTCCCCCATCAATCTCCCTCCCGGCGGCGGGCACCGGCCGCACGGCGAGGGGCAGGGCCGGGCGGGGCCGGGGCGCGCGGGGCGGGGCCGGGGGGCCCGAGAGGAGGGCCCGGGGGCGGGGGGCGCGGCGAGCGGGAGACGCGGGGGCGCGGGCGGCCGGGGTCACGCGCGCCAGCCCAGCCGGGGAGCCGCCGCGCTGAGTAACACGGTTGCCATGGCGACGTGGCCGCGAGGAACAGGAAGCGGCAGAAATAGCAGCCGCCGCGGCCCGCGCCTCCCGGGCCCTCCCCGCCGCGAGCCCGTTGCCACGGAGACCGGCCCGAGCGAGGCTGCGCGGGCGGCCCCGGCCCCCGGCGTCCCGGCCCGCGCGTGCGCCCCGGCCCTGCCCCGCGTGGGCGGCGTGGGGGGACCCGGCGCCGCCCGGTCCCCAAACCTGCCCGACCGCCCGATGGAGTGAAAAAAAAAAAAAAGAAAAGCAGCAGCAAAACGGGGGGTTGTTGGCCTTTGGGAAGCAGCCCCGCTGGTCCCTGGCGGGTTCGCCGGTTTCCCGGCGCGGAGGCGGCAGCCGAGGGTCCCGGTGTCTCCTGAGCGCCCGGCGCCGGGCCGCGTCCGGGACCCGAGGGCACGCGGGCTCCCGAGACCCGGCCTGGGGGGTCTAACCCGCTCTGAGCCCGACCTCCCCGGGTCGGGGGGCCCTTCTCCCACGTGATGCCCAGGCTCCCCGCAGACCCCCTTCCCCAGATTCGAACCTGCACAGAGCACGGGGGATGAAGCCCGCCACCCCCAGCTCCCTCTCCACTTCCTGTTCATCAGAAAACTGAGACACAGCCCCCCCCCGCCCCCCCATCCCCCGGGAGGGAGCCCGCGTGTTTCATACAAAAGTCACCCTCCAGCAGCTTGTTTGTGTGCAAGCCGGCTGCAGCCTCGCACGTCTGGGGCGTGTGTGTGTGTGTGTGTGTGTGTGTGTGTGTGTGTGTGTGTGCTCGTGTGTGTGTGTGTGCTCGTGTGTGTGTGTGTGTGTGTGTGTGTGTGTGTGTGTGTCTCGGGGACACGATCATCTCCGAAGCTCTTTGTGACGGTTTCTTTCCCGACTTCGCTTGGTTTGTTTTAAATAAGGGTCAGAGGTCTGGGCGTCTGTGGGGAAGGAGGACGGGTCATCTCAGATGGACACCGGGAAGTCCCAGGAGGACAGGTCAGGGGGCCTGTGGGCTGGGCGGAGGCCGCGAGCCAGAGCCTCCCCATCTGGCGCTGCTCCCGGCCAGCAGGGGCCAGGCCGGGCGTCCATGGACACCAGGCTCACCAGGCTGCTCCCTGGCCTGCGGGCCCCGGAGAGGACCCCGCCGGCGGCTCCAGGTCCTTGTTCCCTGGGCAGGACAGCTGCCGTTTCCCGGCTCTGCCCTCACCACAGCGGCCAAGAGGGAGGCAGGCGGAGCAGCCCAGTCTCGGGGGTTTTCTCGAATGGAAACGAGATGCTTTTGTGTTTTGGAGGCAGACTTAGCTTTCAGCCAGGCTGGCCAGATGGGAGTGTAGGGAGCATGTGTTCGAGGGAGGGGGAGTGCTGCTTCAAGACTAGCCCCCAGCCTCCCACCAGCGGGGCCTTGTGCAGCCTGAAGGGCCCTGGCCACTCAGCCCGCAGGGCCAAGGAGAGAGGGAGGGGCTGGGGTGGGGTTCCTCCTTCCAGCTCCCTCCCCTGTGACGTGGGCAGGGGTGCCCCGCTCTCAAGGGGAAGCTGGTCTGATGTCTAGGAGACTGCGGGTCCACCATGGTGCACTTGACATCTTATTTACGGCTCATCTTGGGGAGGAGGGACCTGGGAAGAGTTGTTGGGATAAGCACCAGCCCCCACCTCTGTCCAAAGGGCAGTAGTGTGTGCTGAGAACCAGGCGGTCCTGGTGGCGACTCCGCTGGGCCCCCCAAGTTTGCGCATCTGGACAGTGCGACACGCACCTCCCAGCCGGTGGTGGTTCCGCGAGGGAATGCGTAAAAGCTCTGAGCGTGTGTGGCAGCTACCGGAGCCAGAGGAGGTGGCCCAGGGTTGCTGCCTTGGGGCCCTGAGCCTCTGAGCGGTGCTCTTTGGCATAGATCCAGCCACCAACCCGATGAACAACCTGAGGCAAGACACTTACCTTGCCTGGGCCTCAGTCTTCCCATCTGGCAACTGGGGCGATAATGACAACAGCCCCTGATGGTGAACTTACGGTGCTGGGCACTGCGCTGAGGCAGTGCGTTTTCCGTGTCTAATTTAACCTCCAAAACAACTCTAAGAGGTGATACCAGGATGACCCCAATTTCGCAGACGGGAGGACAGAGCCTCACAGAGGTGAAGTTCCTTGCTGGGGAGTCAGGGCCACAAGGTGGTCAGGTGCTGAGCGTCCCCCTCCTGAGAGCGGCCGTCATGGTGTTTGTATTACGATCGCCTCCACTCTCCCCGCTCACCCTCCGGCCTTTTTTGTTCTGCATTTGCACCCTGAGGTTCAATCATTCTGGACTCTTCTGAGACTGGGGTGGGGGGACCTAGCTCTTGCGGTGGGAGATACCCTCAGGGGTATGGTGAGGGCTTGAGGAGAGCCAAGTGAGCCCCACCCAGTCCCTGCTGGTCAACCCCCGGCAGCTCAGGACAGTTCTCCCCCTGACCCCCCCTACTGTTCCTGTGGAAGGATTGGGGTCCCTAATGCACCCAGGTGGGTGCGTGGCCTCAGATGGTGCCGGTAATCACGCTGGAAGCCGTACATTTCTGTTGTTGACCGGCTCCCCTCTGCTCTGCTGTGCCGTCCCCTCCAGGCGCTGCCGGGAGAGGCGCCCACCACCCTCACCACTGCCCAGCTTTGTCCCCACTCGGTGGCCAGGCGGAAACGGCCCAGGTGTGGTGTCCGCTGCCTACATGGGAATCATGGCCCCTCACTTCCTGGCCCAGCGGCTTGGGCCAAGCACCTGATCTCTCTCTTAGCCTCGGTTTCCTCGTCCATAAGTTCCCACAGGGTCGCAGCACCCGCCTGCCCCACGGGGTCAGGCGGCGGACGTGTGAGAGCTCCGCCCACCTGGCTCCCTGAGGGTCCTGGGTGTTACTGGTTCCAGCCAGTGCTCTTGGTGTTGGGTGATGCAAGCATTAGCTCAGGGCATCCTCAGACAAGCCCCTCAGTGCTCCATCGCTCACAGGTGAGAAAGCTGACTAGGAATATGGACCTGATTGCCCAAAGCCACACAGCCAATCAGCAGAGCCCTGAGTTAAACCAGGCAGGCCCAGTGGCTCCAAAGCCCCCCTGTAACCCCAGGTCCCCGGGGCTGTTAACCCTGCCCGAGCTGCTCCCCTAAGCCAGGCCTGACAGGCACCGGGTAATAGGTCCCTCATAACCCGGCAGAGGCGCCTGTATCTTCCTGGGGCAGGGGCCAAGGGCCAGGTGCAGCAGATGCGTCCTAATGAAATGCTGGGGGAGGGGCGGTGGGGAGAGTGGGGGCGTGAGGTGAACTGCCTGCTCATCTGTCAGAGTCAATCCCCCCACCCTCCCAGCCTGAGTCACCCATCACTCCCTCCATCCACCCATTCTTTCTTCCCTTCATTCACCCATCCACCAACCTTCCTCCCTCCCTCCCTCCCTCCTTCCTTCCCTCCCTCCCTTCCTCCCTTCCTTTCTTCCTTCCTACCTTCCTTCCTTCCTTCCATCCATCCATCCATCCACTTATCCTTTCTTCCTCCCATTCTCCCCATCCTTCTAGCTATCCACTTGATCATCAATTTACTCATTCCCTCCCCCTCTCCCTCCCTCCCTCCCATCAGTGTGTATTGAGTGCCATCTTAAGCCAAGCCTTACATGAGGTGCTGAGGGTCCCTCCTTCCAAGGGCCTCGCATTCTAAAAGGTCACTAGCTGAACCTCTAGCTCCACATGCACAGGGCGCCAGGGGAGTGGGGGAGCCTGTGACGGCCCTGCAGACCCACTCGGCTCAGCTCCCTGTGACCTGAAGGAACCCTGTGCACACGGACAGGTGGCAGTCGTCCCCGTGTGGCGGTCACGTTACATCCCATCGGATTCTCTTCCGCCTGTGACAGGCAGGAGCAAGGACCCAGGCAGATTCCTTTGCTTGCCCTCGGTGCCCAGCATCGTGCCTGCCCCATGGGCGCTCCTCAGCGGGGGCTGGATGAGCGAAGCCACTGTCCCCAGGCAGGGAGCGCACAGCAGGGGACAGCAGACCAGCCCAGCCTGTTCCCGTGCCCCTTCCTGGTCCAGGAGGAACAGGAGAAACAGGAGGCCCTTCTCCGGGGATTCCCTCCGAAATGCTGGGCCTTCCAGTCAGAGCCCCACACCCCACCCCTCCACTGCTTTGACTCCTGGGCTGGGCAGAGGCCTGGTCTCGGGGATGGTGGGGGGAATGGAGAGTGGAGCTCCTGGGGTCAGAGAGGATGTTCCACTCACTGCCCTGTGAGCTGTCCCCAGTGCGGGGCAGCTTGGCTGGGCCCTTGTCCCCACTTCTCCCACTGTGTCCCAGTCTGGCCACTAGACCACTTGACCACTTCCTGCCACTCACTTGGAGGCGGCCCGGCCTCCTGGTCCTGGCAGGGCAATGGCTGCTGCTACCATCTGGCTGGATGCTCTGCTCCCAGCCACTGGCCCAAGCCAAGGGCCCCTGGGTCCCGGGGAGTGCTGAGCTCAACCCGCCCATTTGGCAGATGAGAAAGCTGAGGCCCGGAGAGGGAAAGAGGCGTGTCCGAGGTCACCCAGGGAACCCAGTGGTCTTTTCTGTAGCTCGCTGCCTGGCCAGGAGAGGAGACCCACAGACCTTGGCTTTGACCTTGCAGAAATGGAGGAACTTGGACCTTAGCGACAGGAGGGTGCCAGGCTAAGATGTGGGCAGGCTGCGTGAGCTTGAGCATGTCACCTAACCTCTCCGAGCCTCGCATGCTAGTGAGGGTTCAGTGAGGTGCCCGCTGTGCGGGGCGTGGCCGGCCGGACTCCTGGCGCGCTTCAGACTCTCCGTCGTAAGCAGGCGCTTCCTGATGAGCAGGGAGCATACACCCGCCCTGAGCAAATGCAACCGATGAAATCTGCTTTCATGCAGACAAAGTCCCTGTCCTTCTCACCGTCATGAAGAAACCCTCAGCATTGTCAAAGGAACCGCTGCAGGTTTAGCTGGGAAAAGTCAGGGGACCTTCTGCTTCGCCCCTGGAAGCCGTGACCTCAGGAGAGGGACTTGGTGGCTCAGCTGGCTCATCTGCAAACTGGGCACAAAGGCACCTCCCTCAGGGCTGCCGTGGGCTCGGTGAGGGAACCTCAGGGTACAGGGACCCCAAGCCTTTCAGAACCCCATTGTTTCGCAAACCATTGTGGGGTTGGCCGGGGAGGCCTGGTCTTGGTCCTGGGGAGGGATGGGGTCCAGAGCTCCTGGCTGAACCAGCAGGGTCCCTCCAGGAACCAGAAGCACTGCCTGCCAGCAGGGTCGCTGCGCCCACCCCTGCCGCCCCACCCGCCGGAAGCATGTGCTCCACACGCTCCTCCCGCTGCCTTCTGCATGGTGGCCCTTTTCTGTGTGTGTGTATGGGGGGGTGGGGCAGGGGGCAGGGGTGCACAATATCCAGGTGACACTTCCCAGGCAGCTCTGAAAACTCACTGGCCTGTGATGTGGCATAGACTTTATTTTAATTGGCAGAAGATTGACCAGCTTCTTAAGGGGTTTTGTGGGGGCTCCACATTTGGGGTTGTTGGTGTGGGGGGGGCGGGTGGAGAGGCTGTGATCAAGCAAGAATGATACGCCCAGTCCAAGAGGGGACTTTCGGGGACCACAGACCTCTGGCCTTGGGGCTGAGAATCCTCCCTTCAGATGGTGGGAGGACTGTCCTGAGGGGTGAGGGGGGGAGGGGGGAAGGGGGAATGAGGGCAGAGCTGAGGCCCCGCCCACCTGGGGCAAAGCCAGGCGGCCTGGGAGGAGACGGCTCTGGGCCACAGGCCTGGGAGTCTGACCGTGGGGATTGGACGGTGCCGTGATGTGCCGGGTCCTGGGTATAGACCGTGCTGACTCCTTCTGGCCTATGATGCCCTCCCATTGGGGGAGTTAATGGAGTCAGTCGGCACCGATTTCTTAAAAGACCAAGCTCCCGGCCTCGATCTGCAGACTCCCCGAGCTCCCCAGCCTGTGGGCAGCGTCGCTGGCGAGTGACCATGTGGCAGGTGTGGGGACGGAGGCCGGAGAAGTGCAGGGTTTGCCTGAGCCTCACCGCTGACCTGTCACCCTCAGGGGGGTTCCATGTGGCCGCCCAGGGAGGCTGCCCCGACCTCCCGGCGAGCCCAGGGGCCGTCCATTTCGGCAGCACCTGCCCGTCTCCTTCAGTGCCCTTGGCAGTGCCAGGTGCCAACCGCCAGTCCCTGAGCACAGGCACGAGTCTGTGTGCTCAGCTTCATACCCCAGAACCAGGCCAGGCCCAGAAATCCCTGCCAGGTGACAGGTGCTGAGAGGGCGAGCAGAACCGAGCTGGGCCCTGCCCCGGGCCCCCCAAGTGCATGCCAGTGGGAGAGGCCGGGGAGCAAACATCAGCCAGGTAACCAGATAAAGGAACAGATCGCCACAGAGGGCCCGGCGGGGTGGCTCAGTGGGTTGGGCACCATCCCATGGACCGAAAGGTTGCTGGTTCAATTCCTGGGTTTTGGGGTCCATCCCCAGTGGGGGGCATGTAAGAGGCAGCCCATCGATGTTCCTCTCTCACATGGATGTTTCTCTCTCTCTCCCTTCCTTTCTCTCTCAAATAAATTTTTAAACAGTTTTTAAACAGATCCTCACAGAGGGTGCAGAGTGAATGAACCAGGGAAGCGGACAGGTGGGGAGACCAGGCTGAGACCTGCCCCTGGGGTGCTGGGTGCTGGGGGGGGAGGAGGCTGCGGAAGCGGGAGCTGCTGGGTGAAGGGCATTGTGGGTGGCCAGGAAGAGGGAGGAGGAGGGACCAGGACCAGGCGATGGAGATGGGGGCTGGGGTCGGGGGGTGGCCATGGGACTGAGGGGTGATCTGAGCGCTGGCGGGGAGGCAGGAGCCGATTTGATGATGACGGCTGTGGAGGTCAAGTCCGGTGGGGAGAGGACAAACCAGATTTCTGGATGGTCCGTGGGGCGCCAGCAGTGCACTCACCAGCGTGGAGAGTCCAGGGACATCGAGCTCAGCTTAGAGCTTGGTGAGTGTCAGGTCCTGAGACCACGTCGCGGGAAGGTCCTGCCGCCACGGCCAGTGTCCAAGGCCCAGGGGAGAGGCCGGGGCACCGTTAGGCCAGGACAGGGACGCGGCTGTCACTGTGGGCGGGGCCCGATCGCCTCTCCCAAAGAAGGAACCAGGCCGTCCGTCCCTTCTGGCGCTCCTGACGCCTCTCAGGCCTGCACGTAGAACGTTCTAGAGTCTTGGAGACTTTTCCTCTGGGTTTACAAAGGCCTCACAGTCCCTGTCCTTGCTCACATTCCTTCCCCTGGGTCCCATGGAGCAAAGGGGCTATTTCTCAGGAAGCGGGGGTCCCAGGGTGACAGGTCTGTCCCCACTCGACTTTAAAAGCACATCATCGCGGCTGCCTCCTGCACATGGCGCTCCAGTCCCCACGCCGGGTCCATCTGTGCGGGATGCTTGGGGTGCAGACTGGGCTCTTGAGTCGTGGTCTCGTGGGTGTAGGGCTGGGGGGCGGGTCCCTGATTATTCTCTTAGAGAGGTGGGTCCTCTGTGTCTGTTTTGTCCCTAGCACTGCGGGCTGGGCAGGCACTCAGCTGGGCTCTGTGGATGGGCCTTGCAAAATGTTGGAGAAAGGGATATGCGTGTGTGTGCATGTGTGCGTGTGTGTGAGCGTGTGTGTGTGTGTGTGTGTGTGTGTGTGTGTGTGTGTGAGAGAGAGAGAGAGAGAGAGAGAGAGAGAGAGAGAGCGCCTGCCTAAAACCTAATTGTCCGCTGTCTAATCCGTCAGCCGGAGGACAGCTTGCCAGCCCCTCCCGGGCAGGCTGATAAATGCCGCGGAGGCCCCCCTGCGCAGAGCTGCCTTAATTGGTATCAGGACGTGCCCGGACTCCATCCTCCAGCCCCTGCCTTCCTCCCCTCCTGCTGCAGCCGCAGGCCCCAGCGGGACTCATCTGCAGCCGCCACAGCCCCAGGAGGAGGGTGTGGGATCAATCACCACAGCTCCATGTACGTGGCACCTACTGTGTGCCCAGCCCGTGCTGACCTCGCCTTCTGCCCGCCCTGCTCACCCTCACGCAGCCCCTGGAGGTCGGGGAACTGGCCTCCTTGCCCATCTGCACTCTAGGAAGTCTTTCCTGAACCCCTCATTCGCCTGGACCCCGAAGCTGGGCGCCAGGGACTCTCAGGGAACCAGTCAGACTCACTGGGCAAGACTGCCCCCGCCCCGGGAGCTCCCCGAGAACTGGCAGGAAGGGGCTTATCTCCAGACCGTTGCCCAGGAGGCCTGGAGGGTGGGCATTGACCCCGTGCCCGCTGTGGGAGGTTCAGAGAGGTTGGGCAACCTGCTTAAGATCACACAGCTAGAGAAGGCAGGCAGAGAGCAAGGCGGCCCTCAAAGCAAACATTCAGTGGGTTCCCAATGTCTTGGGTGTGCAGATCGCTGGGGTGCAAGTCGGAAACTCAGATGCCCCGTCAGATTTTGAAAGACAGTCTGGATGCCCTAAGAATCTCCATGGACATCAGCTGTCCAGCCAGCCGGCCGTTCAGGACACTGCTGAGTGCTGGTCCCTACTGGTGGGAAAAGGGGGGGGCACGGAGAGTGGGACAGGGATGACATTCATTCTTCCCTCCCTTCCTTCAACCAGCACTGATGAGCGACCGCCCAGGTCAGGCCACAGGGTCTGCAGGATCCCATGCCAAAGGAACACAGAGGCCCTTGTCCAACATGTAGTAAGAATTCCAAGATGACGAAACAGCATCAGACCAGGCGGGGGCCCGAGGTCCCCGAAGCCCGCCCTGCCGGTGGGGGCACCAAGCGGGAAGAACGCGGACAGCGCGCCCGGCCCCGGCCTGCCCCAGCCCCTGTGCTGGGTGGGATTCTGAAACCAGCCAAAGGTCTGAAACCCAAAGTTCTTAGATAAGATGGTGGCGGATTTATTTGGAGACAAAATCAGACCTCAGATGACGGGGAGCCCCTCTGGTTTATCGTTCCCCTGGATGGGGACGTTTCACTGCAGAGATGTGTGTGTGTGTGTGTGTGTGTGTGTGTGTGTGTGTGTGTGTGTGTTTGGGGGCGGGCAGCCTTGCGGGGGTGACCTAACAGACTGCATGCACCAGCTCAAAGCACCAGCTCGGAGTCCCCAGTGCCTTGGGCCCAGGGGTTCCGGAGAAGGATTTGGGGTGACAGAGGCCCTGTGCCTACACCTGTACAGGGCAATGCCTCCACCCAGTTCCTCCCGCCCCATCCAAGGCTGGGGTGTGGGATGGGGTGGGGGTCTGCCGGTTAGTCAGGACCCCAGGCCCTGGCTGCCTGCTCCTTGCGAGGGGGGAACGGGGCTCCCTGATCAGGTGGTGGAGGAGGCTGGTGGGTGTCCCTCACCGTTTACTCGGATATTTAATTTCACATGAAATGGGTCGGGGGCCATGTGAGGGTCAAGCAACAGGGGCATTTTCTTAAAAAAAGAATAAAACAGCTTTGTTTTAAGTAGAACATATGCTCATCATTATAAAAATTAATACAAAAGGAGAGAGAGCAGTAGCCTGAAACTAGCCTCCATAGTAACTATTGCCTTCCTGTCCTGACTAACCCCCTCCCGGAAATTTCTAGATGTGTCTCTCGGTTTTTTGTCCAGGATGGGCCTCACCAGCCAGGGTCTGGCCACCCGCTTCCCCGTCACAGGACAGTATGCCGCACCTCCTCCCGCACCTGAGGCATCGTTTTTCAGGGGGACGGGGTTCCGTGGCAAATACCCCCATTCCCAGCTCCAGGGGTCCCCTTGCTGGGCCCTGGCTCCAGGTTCTCATGAAAGCGCGTCCCCGAGACAGCACCTGTGAGCCCACACTGGCCTGCTTCCCGAGGCCGGTGTGGGTCCCCGGGCCCACGTGGGGGAGGTCACCTAGCCCGTCATAGGTGCTGCCAGATTGCCGACACCACGGTCCCTGCACAGGCCTCTCCCAGTGACAGTCTCTGATCCCCAGGTAGAGGGTCCCGCCAGAGCACCCCAAACTGCCGCCGAAGGGGCCAGGAGCCAGCGGGACCCGCGTCTGCTTCCACCTTTGCCCTCCCTTGCGTGGCTGTCTCTCCTGTGGCCTCCACCAGCGCCCGACTCGGTCTCTAGGCTCTGGGGAGGCCCCGGCTGCCGCCCCCAGCCAGGCCTCTGGCTCCCTCTCGGCCTGGGGTACAGGCTGGGCCCCGCTGTCGCTCCCCATCGCTCCCCATCGCCCCCCATCGCGGCAGCGTGCTCCTGATTTGCATGTGCTTACAGCGCCTTGATGAACTCCCCTCCCAGCATCTTCTCTGCTCCAGCCTCCAGGGCCCTGATTGCCAAGTGGCCGCAACTTCTTCAAAAACAGGAGAAATTCTCTCTCATGCAAGCGGAGCCCGTGCTTCCGTGCGTGGTGAGACCTGAAAGGGGGGGTTGGGGGTATCTCCCAGGAGCCGTTTCCATGAAAACATTGGAAACTTCTGGAAGGAATTAGGCCATTTTTCTAACTGGCAAACCAGAGCCAGCTTTGAACTCAGCGCTGCCTGATGCCAGACCTTTAGCTGACATTCTCCTCGGCCTGCTAGAGGCTGCCTGGGGCTGGGGCTGGGGCTGGGGCTGGGGCTGGGGCTGGGGCTGGGACAGGGGCTGGGGCTGGGGCTGGGGCTGGGGCTGGGGCAGGGGCAGGGGTTGGGGCAGGGGCCAGAGCCGGGATGGGAGGGGGTGAGGCTAGAAGACGCGGGCACGGTGAAGGGGTGGCCGGGACACCCAGCCTGGGCATGTGCAGTTGGTGAAGCCTCACCCCTCCCACCTGAGAACCAGCTGTGTGTTTCCGCATCTGGGGTTGGGACAGGGGCCGCTGGTCTTGCTGGAACAGCCTCAGGACCATCTGGGCATAAGGCTGGCACCGTGGGCACCGTCCACAGCTGTGCCCCTGCATGTCCCACGCGTGGTCAGCCCTTGCACGCATTCCGTCTGCATCATTAGAGCGGCCCGACAGAGCCCGGGAGTTTGGTTGGAAACGCAATCCGGGGGGTCCATGTGGAACAGGATGGTCCCCTGGGTAGCAGGGCACGCGACCAGGCTGAACTCTGCCATCTTCATCCCCCCCTCCCCCCGCCGTCTCCCCCCCAACCACCCGCCTTCCCCCGCAGGCCTCCTGCTTCTCATTAGGCAGAATCGTGGGAGCTGCCGGCTTAAAATGCTGCGAGTGTAGCACACGGTTCGCCTTTTATCTTCCTGGCTGAGCGGTTTCTCCGACGCGGCTTCTGCCATCGCTCTCTCCTGGGTCCTCTCTCTCCTGATTGGGGGTGCGGGGGGGAGGTGAGGGGCTCACAGGGTTTTCTGCGCCTCTCCAAGGCCCCTCCGTGGCCTGACTCTCCCAGGAGCTCCTCCTGTCCGGCCGCCTCGGGGCCTCGCTGGTCTGAGTGTGGCTGTGCCCGCCGGGGACCTGCCAGGCCGCCCGCCTCGGAGCAGGTGTGCGCACACGGCCCACTGGCCCGAGCCAGACACGCCCGGGGCCCCGGGAACACGGTGTGCTCCGGCCACCTGCCCGGGGAGCTGGAGCCAGCTGCCCCCTCCTCTGGGGACGGCTCCGCGGCTGGGGAGGGGGCAGCAGGAGGCACAGGGCCGGCTGGGAACCAACCCCAGTGCCAGGCCCTTGGGGTGCCAAAGCCAAGCTCTTAGGGTCCGAAGCGCAGGGACCTGGAACAGCAGCCCCTGGGCCGTCAGGGCCTGGCAGGGCCCGCCTCCTCTGTGTCCTCTCCCACTGGAGCCCAGGGCAGGGGTGAGTTGAGGGGTTCTTGGGCACATTCCCCAAGCTTTTGGGTCTAAGAGACCAATACAATTTCCAAAGAAAACTTGGGGGACTGACAGGCTGATGCTAATTTTTAAATGTTTTAAAACATGTTTTTTTTATTGATTTTTTAGGAGAGAGGAAAGGAGAGGGATAGAAAGAGAGAAACATCGATGAGAGAAACATCGATTGGATGGCTCCTGCATGCCCCCACCCCCCACTGGGGATCGAGCCCACCACCCGGGCATGTGCCTTGGCTGGAAATCAAACCAGTGGCCTCTTGGTTCATGAGTCAACACTCAACCACTGAACCACACCAGCCGGGTTAATTTTTAATTTTGTTAGGAAAGGATGTTAAGGAGAACAAACAAAACAGAAATATGCACTAAAAATCCCAGCATTAACGATCACTTCATTTTATGAAATAATTACATTTTAAAACACACAGTATGAAGGACATGATCTTCAAACGAAGGGATGTCGTCCCCCCAAAAGGAGGGTTTAAAGATGTCACACTGTTTCTTACGCTGTAAGACCTGGCGGGTTTGTCAGCGCCAAGCACCAGGCGCCGGTCCCGGCGGGGCACTTGGGAATGTCTCAGGGTCGTCATACGGCTGCTCCACCTCTGGCCATCACATCCACATCCCAGGCAGGAAGAGGAGGGGCAGGGTGAAGTATGTTTTCCTTGACATCTTTGCCTTTTCATTCAAGAAGGGAAACCTGCCCCAGGATCTCCTGCCTTCCTCTCATTGGCCAGAACTGGGTCACATGCCCACCGGTAGCTGCAAGGGAAGCTGAGAAACTGAGTACTTAGATTTTCTGGACTCTGGGACAGAGGGAGGCCAGAGGAAAGGGGGTTTGGGAGACTGCACACGTAGTTTTCTGGAAAGTCTCAGCTTTCGTTTCATTTCATCCCACCCTTCAGTCTGCGTGGAGCCCGGGCCCTCACGGCTGACTGTGGTCCCCAGTGCCTCGTACCGTAAGCCGCAGCCTGGGGAGCCCAGTTCAGCCCCCGTCGCCAGCTTCTTCATCCATCCAGATCGGCCCCAGCTTCGGGGACACCAGTGTTGTTCCTGCCTGTTGTTAGGTTTCTGGATGGGAGAGCCCCCGATTTTAGAAGAACCCCGGATCGAGTTGCCAGAGAGCATACAGGGCAGCCAGTTCAATGTGAATTTCAGACAAACCGGGAATAATTTTTTGCCAGATGTATTTGCGTGGGACTTTCTGAAGCTAAAATGTCATTCATTGTTCATTCAAAACGTAAATGTACTGGGTGTCTTGTGCTTTCGTTAGTTAAACCTGGCCACGACCCCCAGCGTCTCGGCCTCTGTAGAGAGGAGGCGGGAGGGCGAGACTCCAGGGAGGTCTAAACCCCCAGGGTGTGGCCTGGGGAATGCAGCCGCTCTGGGTTCCAGAATCTCCATCTCTGGGTGGAGGCCCACCCGCCTTGACGCTCCCACCCTCTGTGGGGCCAGATCACCCCGGGGCACAGGAGAGCACGGAGCTTCTGTGCACGGGGGAGGAACAGGACGGCCCGTTGGTGCTTGGCGCTGCTTCGCTTTGGAGCCTTATCGACCAGGAAGCGAGCAGATGTACTAGTCCTGCTCTCAAGTTAAACTGTGCGGTTTTGAGGATTCTAGGGGTCAAAATGGCTGAATATCGGCACTTTCACACAGTTCAGCCTAATAATTTTGCACAGAAAGAACGAAGGAGATTCTGTGATGTCTCTGCCTTGAGGAGCAGAATGAGGAAATGAGGGTTTGAATCCTGACTCTGCCTCTTCCCAGCTAGGAGACCTTGGACAAGTCACTTCCCCGCCCGAGCTTCAGCGTGTTCCATCTGTAAAATGGGTATGTTCGCAGTGAGGAGTCCACAAGGCATGTGTGTGGAGTCTAGCACTGGGCTCTGCAAGGAGGATCAGTGTCTTCATGTCCCTGCTACTCTTCACACCTTCCCCCTTCCCGCCTGCCCTGCCTCTCTCCTGGCAGAGACTTGCCTAGGAGGCACAGGCTTCAGTGTGTGTGGGGGGGAGTGCGGGGGTGTCCAACTCTGCAGAGCTGGCCTGGCTTCTCCCCCCCACCCCCCCGCCCCCATTCCAATCCAGGCCCGGCTGTCCGGCATTGCCACGCACCCAGGCATAATGCCAGGCCCGCCATTGGTGCCCGCCAGAGGTTGCCCAGGAAGTCTGTGCCCACCTTGCCTGCTGCTGGGAGCTGCTAGCAGGCAGCGGGCCCCCAAGGGAGGCCTTGCTTCACACCCCATGCCCGCGGTCAGCTCCCAGGAATGACCGCCCCGGGGAGTGCAGCCCCCCAGCCGGCACCTGGGCGCCTGGTGGCCCCTCCATCAGCAGTGTCGCCCAGCAGCCGGCTGGGGAGTCCCTCGGGAGTTGACTCTGAGCAGAGGTGGCCCTTGCAGAACCAGGGGAGGTTCTCTGCCCGCCCCCCACCCCAGCTGCAGACTGTGACCCTGACCATCCCTCTTCCCGGCTGCGATGCTGCTGCTGCACCGGGCTTTCCGACCTGTGAACGGGGAGCAGCCTCCTCCCTGAAGATCCAAGGCGCTGCCCCCCAACTCTGCCTGGTGCCCCGCGGCGCACAGCACTGGTGACCACACTGCGGCCCCCCTCCTGTCAGCCCCTCATTTCCAGGGAATACAAATCCATGAGGTGCAACCCCAGGGGCTGCAGAATCCGATCAGGAGGAAGACCGAGCCGCCAGGAGCTGGGGGTGGGGAGCAGTTGGCAGTTAAGGAGCGGAGGACTCTGCAAACTGTGAGGGCCCCCCGCCCCCCCAAGCCTCTCTCCTGGCCCCTCCCCCTCCCCCGCATTCCCTCCTTTTCTCCCCTCTTCCTCTCATCCTCCCAGCTTTGGCTGAACAGCAGGCGGAGAGCCAGCTGGGCTGGTGACGGTGCACATGGGCATGTGTGTGCACTGTGCCGAGTGCATGTGCGTTTGAGGGTGCGTGCACGCGTGTGCCTTTGGGCACACAGGCATGTGTGTGTGGCGTCCACATGTCTGTGTGCGGGCGGCGGAGGGGATCTGAGCTGCTTTCTCCGCCGCAGCGTGAGCCGAGCGCCTGACAAACAGCCCGGGAGCCGGGCGGCGGCTCAGAGCTGCTGGCGGCGCAGAGCACAGCGTCCCGGCCGCTCCACAGCCCACGGAGGGAGGGAGGGAGGGAGGCGGGGGCGGCGGGCGGGGGGAGGGAGGAGGGAAAAGTATTTGCTTCAGCCCTTAATCACGGAATTTGAAATCCCAGCGAGTCGGTGCCATTTATTTTCAGAGGCTGTCAGGGCTGGTTTCAGCATTTAAAAGAAAGGAGGATGAAAACCATTTGCATTTCTCTCCCTCGCGCCAGCCCGCCGGCTCCCGCGCTCTCTCCTCGCTCCCCCTCGCGCTCTGCACCCCGAAGATCGGGGCTGGGAGCTGGGGAAGGAGTGCCGGCTGGGGTGGGGCTGCCCCCGCCAGGGCGAGGGTGTCTGCGTGACTGGAGGGGGTGGGGCCCGAGCCCGGTCCAGCCCGGCTCCGGTGGCCAAGGCCCAGAGGTGGGAGCCGCGCTTGGCCAGGGTGCTGGTTGAGGGTGCCGGGGGCCATCTGTGGACTCTCCTCTGTCATGTTGGCCCTGCAGGGCGGCTAGGACACCCCCGGGCAGCCCCCTTTCTGCCCAGATCGGGGAATGGGCCCCCGTGACGGAGCATGACGTGGACAAGGTCACAGCTGGCAGGATCCGAACAAGGAGGTGGCCGTGTGCCTGCGGCCCAGCTCTGCGCAGGGCCGAGGACGGGGCGCTGGACAGCGGGCCGGCGCGGGGCCAGGAGGTCTCCGCATTCATGGACCTGGGCTCCGACGCTGGCCACGCCTTTCCCGCGGGTGATCTTGGCCATGACCTTTCTCTGACCTGCAGATGGAGCCCAGGGCTCCTCCTGTGAGGACCACATCAAAGCAGCCATGCGCTGGGCACGTGGGGGCGGGGCGGCCCCGATGGTCCTGTGCCCACCGCACCCACCTTTCTTGCCTGGTGCTCTGTCGCTTCTGGGCATGACTTGGCTCCGCGGCTGGGCTGGGCAACTCTGCCCCTGAAGAGCCTGCGCCCCAGGACCCTCCCTGAGCTCGGTGACCTGGGGAACCGTGTTCTGCTGTGAGTGGTGCTTTCATCTTGTGGTTCTGTGCCCGCCTGCCCCACGGGCTCCAGGCTTCTCGTGGCCAGGACGCCGCAGTTCATCTCAGATGCTCTGGTCCCAGCCGAGGGGGGAGGTGAGGCCGCCCCGCCCCGCCCCCCACCCCCCACCTCCGGCTGCCCCTGCTGGGGAGGACGAGGCTGGAGAGGAGAGAGCCCGGGCCCTTGGACAGAGCTGACGTGAGGCTGGGAAGTAAGTGCTGATGTCTTCAGAGGCTCGAGGGCCCACTCCTTACCCGCACCCCCCAACCATTTGCTTATCTTTTTAATTTAAAACATTAGTTGTCTTTGTTGTTACGGTACTTAACAGAGAAGGAAAATAGCAAAATTACCTCCCCACACCTCGCAGCTCTGTTCCCCAGGCCTCAGTGTCAGCGTTCACTGTGAACTCTCCCCGGCTTTTCTGTCAACACGAGCGCGAGCCCACACTTCGTTTTACAAGGTGTCCGGCTGCCCTCTCGGGGCGGCAGTGGGCAGGCCCGGGGCTGGCCTCAGAGGGGCCACTGCAGGGAGCAGCGGGCAGCCTGGAAGCTCAGCCCCTTCCCAGGGAGAGCTGGCTGGGCCCTGCCGGGACCCTGAGGGCTCGGGCAATGGCCTCAGGAATCCAGGGTCCCGGGTCCCAGCCCAGCCCCCCGGGGGAAGCCCCCACCTGGCCACCCAGGGGCCTGGGGGGGTTGAGGCCTCTAGGACAGGACCCAGTCAGGCCGGCCAGTCCTGCCTGCCCCTTCCCCCGGAGGTGGGTGTGGTCTGTGCTCCAAAGGTGAAGGGGTGTCAGCAGCAAGCTAGGCCCCTTGCCCTCCTGCACCCTCTGTGGCCCCATGGCCTGCTCCTCCTTCCCTCCACGCTGCCTCCTGAGCCGGCAGGCGTCCCCGCCTCATCCCACATGGAGCCTAAGTCAGTGGGGTGGGGGTGGGGGATCCCAGAGCTCTGCCTGCAGCAACGTGGGACTTCATGTGGGGTGTGAGTGTGGGGTGTGAGTGTGGTGTGAGTGTGGGTGTGAGTGTGGGGTGTGAGCGTGGGATGTGAGTGTGGGAGTGTGTGTGAGTGTGGGGTATGAGTGTGGTGTTAGTGTGGGTGTGAGTGTGTGGTGTGAGCATGGGGTGTGAGTGGGGTGTGGGGGTGTGAGCGTGGGGTGTGGGGGTGTTTGGTGTGTGAGCGTGGGGTGTGAGTGTGGGGTGTTTGGTGTGTGAGTGTGGGGTGTGAGCGTGGGGTGTGAGTGTGGGAGTGTGTGTGGGAGTGTGGGGTATGAGTGTGGGGTGTGAGCGTGGGGTGTGAGCATGTGGTGTGAGCGTGGGGTGTGAGCGTGGGGCTTTCATGTGGGGTGTGAGTGTGGGAGTGTGTGTGTGTGATGTGTGTGTGAGTGTGGGGTGTGAGTGTGGGAGTGTGTGTGTGGGAGTGTGTGTGTGGGGTATGTGTGTGAGTGTGGGGTGTGAGCGTGGGTGTGTGTGTGTGTGTGGAGTGTGAGTGTGGGAGTGTGTGTGTGTGAGTGTGGGGTGTGTGTAGTATGCGAGTGTGGTGTGTGAGCGTGATGTGTGTGGTGTGTGAGCGTGGTATGTGAGTGTGGGGTGCGAGTGTGGTGTGTGTGTGTGGTGTGTGAGTGTGATGTGTGTGGTGTGTGAACGTGGGGTATGAGTGTGGGGTGTTTGGTGTGTGAGCATGGGGTGTGAGCGTGGTATGTGAGCGTGGGGTGTGAGCGTGGGGTGTGAGTGTGGGGTGTTTGGTGTGTGAGCATGGGGTGTGAGCATGGGGTGTGAGCGTGAGGTGTGTGGTGTGTGTGGTATGTGAGTGTGATGTGTGTGGTGTGTGGGGGTGTGTGGTGTGTGTGTGGTGTGTGAGTGGGGTGTGGTGTGTGTGGTGTATGGGGTGTGAGTGTGGTGTGTGTGGTGTGTGAGTGTGGGGTGTGGGGTGTGAGTGTGGGGTGTGGTGTGTGAGTGTGGTGTGTGTGGTGTGTGTGGTGTGTGTGGTGTGTGAGTGTGGGGTGTGAGTGTGGGGTGTGAGTGTGGGGTGTGAGTGTGGGGGGTGTGGGCTGTGTGACCTGTGTATGTTGGAGTGTCCTCCTCACACCACCCTTTGGGCAGAGCCCTCTGACCCTGCCAGATGCTCCCTCATTACCTCGGGCCCCTACACATGTCCCTCAGCCTGAGAACCACCATCACACCCACGTCTTCCCTGGGTGGCCTGGGAAGGCCCAAGGACAACCCTGGGGAGCAGGGGAGACCCCGTTTTCTAAGCAGCCCCCCCATGGGCCCACAGGACAGCCTTGGAGAGCAGGGGAGACCCCGTTTTCTAAGCAGCCCCCTCCTATGGGCCCAGAGGACAGCCCTGGAGAGCAGGGAGACCCCGTTTTCTAAGCAGCCCCCTCCTGTGGGCCCAAGGACAGCCTGGGGAGTAGGGGAGACCCCATTCTCTAAGCAGGCCCCCCCATGGGCCCAAGGACAGCCCTGGGGAGCAGGGGAGACCCCGTTCTCTAAGCACACCCCCGTGGGCCTGCCTCGCAGCCTGCTGGAGTGCAGATCCGCGAGGGCCTGTGTTCTGGCCTCACTGCCAGCATCCGGCTGGGTTTGGCTCCTGGTCCTTCGCCGCTGACTGCGCGAAATCACTTTAACCTCTCTGGGCCTCAGTTTCCCCACCTGTAAAACAAGCATAACGAGATCGTACAAATGTTGAGGTTCCTCCTTCCCTCAAACAAACGAACGAACAAACCAGAGGGTGCTCAGCCCCAGAGGCACTGGGAGCAGGGGCTTCTGCCCAGCACAGACACTCGCAGGGGCTGCTGGGACGGCTCCACCTCCCCCTTCCTCCGAGGGGAGCGCATTTATTTCCATAAACCTCTGCCCTCCCCCAGCCGGCACCGCTCTGGCAGAATTCCTGGACTCACAGGGCCGGGGGCTGAGGCAGAGCTGAGCTGAAAGGTGGGGTGTGAGCTCCCCAAGGCACAGATCTTCCAACAACACCCTGGCAGGGCGTGCAGCTGGCTCGTGGCTCCCCCCTCCCCCCAAATGCACCAGCCCTTCCTCACCAAGCGTTTTCCCCCCCCACGCGGTTGTGAGAAGAGAAGTACCAGGAGTGAGACCTGGCCTGAGTGTAGATGCTCAGGGTTTTTCAACGTATGTTCACAGATCTCCTTTAAACACTCGACAAGTCTCTCCCCGTCTCGGAGCCTCCGTTTTCTTACCTCTCAAATGGGGCCAGGAAGGGGAATCAGGGAGCTGATGATGTGTAGTCGCTGGCGCCAAGCCCCACACAGCAGATCTTAACCCGCGGTAACACTGGTGGCAACGGCGCCATTGTCTCAGGAATTCCCAGCCCGGGGTCAGCGACTCCGCACTCCATGGGTCCAGCATACCTGGTACTTGCACATCCCCTGACATCGGCTCGGCCATGTGACTTGCTCCGCCATCTGACTAAGGCGATGTTGGCAGAACTGACCACATACCAGTGCCCAGCAGAAGAGTGAAAAGCTACCCAGCTCTCTGGCTCTTCTCTCTCTGGTCGCCACATTCTGGATAGAGGCTGCCCCTCCAGCCTCGGTCCCCCAATGAAGCAGAGTGGCAAGCAAACATGAAAACAAACCTGGGCTCTGGCAATCTGATACCTAGGGGATGCTTGTTATGTAGCGTAACTGAGCAAAATCTGACCAATACAGAAATGAGTACCTAGCAGTAGTGGCTACAATAACAAATATGTAGCATCAGCTCTAGAAGCAGGTACCAGGCCACAAGGAAACCGTTACCTGAAAAGACGGTGACCCACATGATCTCGTGGGAAACATTTGGGACGATTCTTGTCTACAGTAACTTGCAAAGCGGACGCTACACTGCGCTCCTGGCTTTTGCTGAGGGGCGTGGGAAGCGGAAATGTCTGGCATGTCTTGGTTGCTATTCGCTGCGTGTTTTGGGCTGAATCATGCCCCGGCCCCCCAGTTCACATGTTGCAGCCCTCACCTCCCGGACCTCGGAATGGGGCTGTGTTTGGAAATGGGGTCCTTGTAGAGGTAATTAAGATGAAACGAGGTCGCCGGGGCCCCTAATCCAGTGTGACTGGTGCCCTCCTCAGAATGTTCACACAAACCCATAGGCAGGTACCGAGGGAGGCAGCCACCCGCCCAGCCCTGGCGGGAGGCCTGGGCGCGTCCTTCCTGCAAAGGGCCAACCTGCTGGCACCTGGGGGTCCAGCCTCCGGCCTCCAGAACTGGAAACGACGCATCCCGTTGTCCTTTGTGACAACAGCCCAAGCCAACGGATACACTGCAGTGCCGTCCGCAGGTGAGCACCAGTGGGAATTAGCCCGTCCGCAACCAGGGACTGAAAGGGAAGGAGAAAATCCAGAAATCTTGGGTTTGCAGGGCTGAAAAATGCAAATATTTCTCATCTCCCTCCCATGAGAGAAACGAAGTGAGACTCTGGGCCCATGGAGGATGCAGGGAGGCCATGAGGAGAAGGCCCCCTGCCCGCCCGCCGGCCGGGAGCTAAGCTTGGACAGGAACACCCCGTCCCCATGGTAGCCCCGCCCCAGCAACAAGGGGGAACCCAGGGCCAGTTTGGAACAGCCTGCTCTTTGCATGACAAGTGGGCAAAGCAGACACGGTCCCTGACCCACTGGCAGGCAGTTGATTCTGCAAAATCTGAGTTACAAATGACATTTTAGTAACACTTCTGACATATTGGCGTTTGGCATACATGACATGATCTTGGAGGAGATAGGAATTTTAAATTTAACCATGACTCTGTCCCCAGAAATGTCGGATTGGAAGCATCTAATTGTGAGTTTTAAACTTTCTGTAGAGACTCTTCAAAGTGGGTGATCACACATAGTCAATAAAGACTGGTCTAGACCAGTGGTCGGCAAACTGCGGCTCTTGGGCCCCTTGAGTGTGGCTCTTCCACAAAATACCACGTGCGGGTGCACATGTACAGTGCGATTGAAACTTCGTGGCCCATGCGCAGAAGTCGGTATTTTATGGAAGAGCCACACTCAAGGGGCCAAAAAGGCGCATGTGGCTCGCGAGCCGCAGTTTGCCGACCATTGGTCTAGACTGAAGAAGAAAATGCCATTAAGAAACGCTCTGGCCCTGCTGGTGCGGCTCAGTGGTTGAGCGCTGACCCATGAACCAGGAGGTCACGATTCGATTCCCGGTCAGGTGCAGCTCGATCCGCGTTGGGGGAATGCAGGAGGCCGCAGATCAATGCTTCTCTCTCTTAATGTTTCTTTCTCTCTCTCCCTCTCCTTCCTCTCTCTCTAAAATAAAAAAAAAAACCAAACATATATTTTTTTAAAATATATATATGGCTCTGTGGATAGAGCATCGGCCCTTGTACTGAAGGGTCCTGGGTTCGATTCCGGTCAAGGGCACATACCTCTGTTCCTGACTCCTGGCCCTGGTCCGGGGCATGTGGGAAGTCACATCAGTGTTTCTTTCTGTCTCTCCCTCTCCCTTCCACTCTTTTTATTTTTAAAAAAATATATTTTATTGATTTTTTACAGAGAGGAAAGGAGAGGGGTAGAGAGTTAGAAACATCGATGAGAGAGAAACATCGATCAGCTGCCTCCTGCACACCTCCTACTGGGGATGTGCCCGCAACCAAGGCACATGCCCTTGACCAGAATTGAACCTGGGACCCTTCAGTCTGCAGGCCGACGCTCTATCCCCTGAGCCAAACCGGTTAGGGCTTCCACTCTTTTTAAAAAACCAATGGAAAAAATATCCTTGGCTGAGGATTAAAAATAATAATAATTTAAAAATAGGGCCTTTCCTTCGCCTGGGAGAAGGTAGCCCTCACGGTGTCCACCTCGGGGGACGCAGGATTGCTGTGCTTGGGGCCTTCCATTCCTCGCCTTCTAAAGAGAGTAGGTCATCGTGTTCCTGTTCCACCACCGGGGACTGGGTGCCAGGTCCGCCACACAAAATACCCCAGGCCTCGTGGCTGCAACCACAGAAACCTATCGTCTCACAGGCTGGAAGGCCAAGAGCAAGGTGTCGGCAGGGCTGGTTTTTTCTGAGGCCTCTCTCCCGGGCTTGCAGGCGGCAGCCTTCTTGCTGTGTCCTCCCATGGTCTCCTCTCGGTGTGCCCACACACACGTGTCTGGTGTCTCCCTTTGTGTCCCTCATCTGATAGGGAATCCGTCACGCCGGATTAGGGCCCGCCTCCATGGTCTCATCGGAACTGAATTACCTCTTGTAAAGCCTTCTCTCCAAATACTTTTACCTTCTGAGGTGCTGGGGTTAGGTCTTCGCCATACAAACTGGGGAATGGCACACAAAATGCAACCAATCTCAGGGGTGTCTCGGTCTCAGGGACGGAGGGGGGAGTGGGATGCACTGACCTGGGTCCTTCCCCCCGCCTTCTTACCCTCAGAGGAGAATGTGGTGCGTGTGGGTGCGTAAGAGAACATTTATTGGATAAATTGCTGAGGTTGGAGAAGGGCCCGTGGAGCTGGGGGTGAGGAAGCTAATGGTAACGTGCCTGGAGGGTGCGGGGAGAGGACAGACACGGGGCGTGCTCCTGGGCGGGAGAGCACACTGGGCCCTCCATCCTGAGAGTCTTAAGGGCGGAGATTTTAGGGGAGGCCCCAGGGAAAGATCTTAATAGAACGTGCAGTCACTTTCCAGGTGTGTCCACTCAGGGCCGTGGTCGCCACAAGCTGATTGGCTGGCACCAGGGCAGGGAGCCGGTATCCGATGCAGCTGGTCGTGACCTCAGCCGTGGCTGGTTTTGTGGCTGGTTTTGTGGCTCCTCTGGGCCTGGAGCTGAAACACAACTGAGGCCCAGAGGTTATCTCTGGGGAGGAAAGGTCAGGGGTCCAAACGGCGTGACCAGTGATGTGCTGGGGGAGGAGGTCACCTGGGGGCGAGGTCCCGCCCTGCAGTCCACTGGCCCTCGCTAGGCCCTGGGCTTTCCATCCTGGCGACCTGGCCCATTGTCCTCGCTCTCTCAGGTCTAACTGCCGACAGCACCCTCCCCTCCAGGATCTTGGCTCTGAAATCTTTCAGAGAAAAGGGGTGCAGAGTCTCTATGCTGCTTCCTGCCGAAAGGGGCGACGGTCTCCTTCAGAGCCCCGAGATCCTTGCTCTCTGCCAGGGGACGATGAGGCCGGGCACAGAGGAGGTGGCGATGGCGTCTAGAGGTGGTATTCCCTGGATACGAGTGGGGCTTGTCACCAGCGATGAAACAACCCAAGTCCTCGCACCGAGTGTGTTGTCGGTGGCAGGAACGGCATCAGGGGTCTGACGGGTGGGGTCAGACGAACCTGGGTTCAGCAACCTCCGTACTTGGGTCCTGGCTAGGGAAGAATTCAGAGCAAGACCCACACTGTAGGAGAACACTGACTGGGTAAGTTCCAGAGGCAGAAGAGGTAATTCCTGGAAGAAATGGGCTTAAGAAACAAGCTACGGAGGTAAAGAAAGCGCCCTTGGAGCTTGGAAGTGAAGAAGCGAATGGTAATGTGCCTGGGAAGTGGGGGGGGGGGGGGGTGCGGGGGGAAGGGAAGAGAAAGGCATGAGCGTGCTGCAGGGCGGGGGTGGCGGGGAATGGAGAACGTAGTGTTTTTAATGCAGAATAGGGACAATCATAGTGACCTTGACATTTACTGAGGGGTTGCAATGCCCAGCCACTGTCCTGAGAGCCTTCCACAAATGAACTCATTGACTCTCCCCAGGAACCTGGTGAGCGCAGGGGCCACCACTCTTCCCATTTTACTGATGGGAAAACCGAGGCACAGGGCAGGTTAAGGCTCTGCATCTCAAGCTGCCTGTGCTGAAGGCACTTTTGGAGAGAACGTTTCCAATCTGTCAGCAATGATGCTTTTGCCACAGACACAGTCACAGTTGCATGTCGATTGCCAAGTGGAAACGAACGCATCTAATTGCTCTCGGTTTCCATGCCTCTCTCGTCATGTCAACAAACAGTGCGTGGACCAGCCCCAGGGGGCGGCCCCCACTCTGGGAAGCATGGGGCCAGGGGACTGGCCAGAGGCCACAGAGCAGAAGAGCGACAGGGCCAGGGTTTGGACTCAGAAATGGGGGTCTCGACCACTCCCTCCACCGGGGGGAGGGGCAGAGAAAGTTGGTGCCTGAGTATCGTCCAGGATCACTTCTGGGAAGTAGGGGTGACAGGAAAGTCCCACAGACACATCAAAGGGTTCAGGACTGAGGCAGGTGCGAACATCCAGCTTCCATTGAGAGAACGGGGTGACAGGACAAGGGCTGTGAGAGCCAGTGCGGGCGTGACTGACACCCCTTCGAGGTTCTTGGGGAGACCAGTAAATTCAGAAAACTCATCTAAATTACTTCTGAGTGCTGGTTATCTAGTCTCGGGGGTCGGGGGGTGAGCCTCGGGGAATGTGGATCCTTGGCTTTATGTGGGTTACAGCTGCATTGCCCAGGTCTCTGTACCTCTCTTCGCACCCCCCCCCCCCAAGAATTTAAAGCGCCACCAAATGGGTCCCTACTGAGGGCCCCAGATATCATTTTAGAATGAGTGGATAATGACCCAACAGGTAAATGATCAGACACAAAGTCGTTCTCATACGTCTGTTGTGCGTAAGACTCAGGGCAAAGGTCGAATTTGGGAGTCCCGGGGGGCTGGGGGGAGAGGAGTCCACCCAGATGCCCACAGTGACAGCATGAAGCGTGGCTTTATTTCCTTCATTGAGCTCCCCTGTATTTTCTACAATAACAATAAGCATGTTTTAATTTTGTATTAAAAATGAGCTTATTTGGGCTCTAGCCGGTTTGGCTCAGTGACTAGGCCTCCAGACGGAAGGGTCCCGGGTTCAATTCCAGCCAACGGCACGCACCTCAGCTGCAGGCTGGACCCCTGGCCCTGGTTGGGGTGCATGCGGGAGGCAACCAATCAGTGTCTCTCTCACATCAATGTTTCTCTCTCTGTCTCTCCCCCTCCCTCCACTCCCTAAAAATCAATGGAAAAATATCCTCAGGTGAGGATTAACCAAAACAAAGAAAAAAAAAAAAGAAAAAGATGAGATTATTTGGGAGGAAATGAACAATCCCTACTGTAAGTCTGCCTCCAGTTCAGTCGGAGAGAAGATGCTTGGCTCAGGGAGAGACAGGACACGGGCAAACAGAAGATGCCCGACACATGTTTGGGTTAAATCTCAGTCCCGCCCCAGGAGGGGGAGGAGGAAGGGGAGGGGGTCCTTTCTGAAGAGGCCCCTTGTCTTTATTTCTTCGTCACTTGCCCCTGCCCACCGTCCTTGTCTGCGGGCTCCCCTGGGCCAGGCTGGGCCGGGCTGGGTCTGTCCGGCGCTGGGTCTGTAACGGCCACGGTGGGCCCGTGTGGACGGCAGCTCCGTTTCTGCCCGGGTGGCTGACATCTCCTTCCAGCTCTCTGAACGCCCTGTCCGCAGTTTCCAGGGGAACCAGGGATGGCGACAGACAGACAGGGCAGCCCGGGGACCCCGGAGGACCAAGTTCAATGAGGCGGCCGTGGCCATGGCCGAGCTGTGCAGGCAGCGTGGCCTGTCCCCTCCCGCTCCCCTCGCTTCCCGTCACCTGGCCGGTCCCTCGGGCAGAGCGCTGGTCCTGGGGCCACTGCGCCAGCTCTTCCCTCCTTCCCCCCCAGCTCCCGCTGTCTCTCCTCCTTCTAGCCGCCTCAGCTCCCGCTCAAGGTCATGGAACAAACAGATAAACCCTTTCCCTGGAGCCTGCCACGGGAGGACGCCTCCAGCTAGAATCAATTCGGAGTCAGGGCCAGGGCTCTCCTTCCCGTGAATGTGAGGACAGAAAGAACATTCTTGTCGCCATAAAATCAGCAAAAATGTTTTGTAGGCAGAGAAGGGGCACAAATGACACCTGGAAACGCTCGGATCTGGTCAGGGCGGGTCCGGGTGAACGCAGATATTCCTGCAGCTCTCAGCCATCTTTCCTTTCACCTGAGGGCCCGCCGGGCATTGGCTGTGGGATCTTAGGGGTCAAGTGCAGGGACGAGCGGGGAGTTGGCCAGCCTGGTGGCTGGAGCCAGGACGGGGGCTTAGAAGACCTGGCATGGACAGCAGTGTACGTGGCGGATCACACATCTCAGAAGGAGGGACCTGGAGCCCAGAGAAGTCAGCATTAGCCCCTTGGGAAGGGCCTTGTAGACAATGACGGGTTTAGGACTCAATCAGAAGGGCACTAGGGAGCCATGAGAGGTTTTAGCGGGAGAGTAGAGTGGTCAGGCGTATATTTTGGGAAGGTCTCGCTGCACCATGCACATGGCCTGGATGGAGAGCAAGGCGGCTGCTCCTCTGACCCAGGCTGTGGCTGAGCAGGTGCAGGTGTCAGCAGTGGGCCTGACAGGTGTGGGTGTTTGACTGAACGTGGTGGGGGCACCAGGGAGAGAGGGAGGGGATGAGGATGGTCCCCCGGTTTCAGGGCAGGGTGATGGGGTGTATGGAGGGCGTCCCCCCAAGAGGAAGAAAGAAAGAATTTGGAGGAAGGATATTGCCGGGGTCCAACCCCAGCAGGTCCAGGGGTTCCCAAAGGTGTGGACGAAGTCGGCGAAGAAGGAATGACATGGAGACAGCGTTCAGTTCATCAGAAGCCTTGCCAGGATCTCTAGCCACAATCTCCAGCCAAGTTCGGTGTCCATGTTCTCTTGCTAGGTTCTCCAGCCACATTCTCCAGGTACTCCAGCCTGGTTCTGTAGCCATGTTCTCTTGCTAGGTTCTCCAGCCAGGTTCGGTTTAGGTTCTCCAGCCAGGTTTGGTTGCCAGGTTCTGTCTAGGTTCTCCAACCAAGTTCTGTAGCCAGGTTCTGTCCAGGATCTTTTGCCATGTTCTCTCCAGCGAAGTTCTTCTGTCTCTAGGTTCTGTGTAGGTTCTGTCTTCTAAGTTCTGTCTCTAGGATCCTCATCTAAGTTCTGTGTTCTAAGTTCTGTCTCTCGGGTCTGTCTCTCTGTTTCTGTCTCCTGTTGTCTTGTTACATCTGTATTTATACCAGTGGATTCTAATCCTATCAATCTCTATTCCAAAGGTTAGGGCGTTTCTTATCTCCATTCCAGGAGTAAAGATTATGTAGCTTAAGCATGATTGTTCGTAGTTAAAGTAATTAATTACCCGCCTGGCAGTTAAGAGGTTTTATTCCCTCCCTAACTTCAGGGGAAAATCCCTACCTGGGGAAACAACCTTTCTCAGAGAGGTGACCTTGGTTAAAACACACAGCGCCAAGAAGGTGAGCAAACATTAAGAACAGTATGCCATATATGCCAGGTCCCTAGAAACAGCAAGGATGGACCGGCTCCTGGCAGGATATATTTTTTATTTTTATTTTTTTATTGAGTTCAGACAGGAAGGGAGAGGGGGAGAGAGATAGAAACATCAATGATGAGAGAAAATCATTGATCAGCTTCATCCTGCACGCCCCCTACTGGGGATTGGGCCCACAACCCAGGCATGTTCCCTTGATCAGAATTGAACCCAGGACCCCTCAGTCCGCAGGCCGACGCTCTATCCTGAGCCAAACCGGCCAGGGCGGATACATCTACTTTTAACAATCACATAAGGAAGCATTTATTTGAGGTTGAACATGAAATCATACAAATAACATTTGTATAAACACCAATCCACACTGATAGCCAAAGACAAAGTAAAAAAAAAGACCAGCATTCGGGGCTGTCCAGGGGGACACAGGTGTCTTGTTCACGAGAAAGCCTTTCACAGAACGGTCACCCTAGGTCAGCAGCCGGCCAGTGTTCAGGGCCGTCCTCCAAGAAGGGGCGCTTTAGCCCCCTCCCCGTTTTCCCCGAGGTCCTCCTTTAGGACGGCTGGAGCGGCTCTGGCGGTCGCCACGCCCCCGTGAGCGCCCCGCTGGCCGGTATAGCCTGTGTATCTGGTCCACATCCAGTTCCCACAGATCCACCAGGTAGAATCGCAGCCACCGTGGCCACTGCTGTTTTGATCGCCACCATAGGCACATCGTGAATGTCATACGCTTAATCCTAATGCTTATTACATCCTTGGTGCCAGCTTTGGCCGTGACCTCGGCCACGACCCCTCGTACCACCCGGCCCACCAGCGGCGGCCTCTGCTCTTTCCAGCTGCTGGTGCTGCCTCCCCCTCCCAGCGCTGGGCAACTTCGAGTTCCCACTCCCCAGAGCCAGGGTGCCGCTACCTGCTTCTAACCGTGTCTGTCCGGCCCCTCAGCTGCACATGGGATCAAACAGAACCCCTCCTTTCACTTGCTTTTGCATCCCGGGGAAGTCCACTATTTCAATCCCTCTCCGAAACATTCCTTCATGGGTCCTTCGGAAGAACCGGCGCTCGAGCACCCACAGAGATCTGGCTGCGGGTTCCTTCCCTCGTAAAGCTTTGGCCCTTTGGGGGGGTCTATCAATTTGCCACCCAGTTTGTGTTCCTTCCGTTCCAAACCCTTATCCACACGAGCAGTGTCTTTGAAAAGCACAAGCCCAAACCCCCTTCATCTTCCGGCTACCGGATCCCTTTTAATTCTGCGGCCGGGCCTGCAACTCCCCAAATCGAGGCGAACATTCGGTCAGGGCTTTCTTGCTTGTATCCGAGCTCGCGCCTCCAGTAGACATTTTACAGTCACCTGCGGGTCCCCTCTGCGAGTTCCTCTGTGTGGCTGGGTCATGTCCTCCCTGGGGGCTGGGCTGTGGGCCGGGGGAGGGGGGTGGGGGTGGGGGTGGGGAGCTGGCTCACAGTCCGAGTCGACATGGCAGCGGCCAAGGATACGTATTTTTTTATCATGAGTATTTTCTGAGCTTTGGCCAAGTCGCATGGACAGGACACCCGGAAGGATGAGGCCCAGCCCTGACCCAGAGGAGCTGGAATTGGCTGTGGGGGTGTCACAGTGAGCGGCTGGGAGTCAGAGGAGGGCAAGGTGGGGGAGGGCTGAGGGGCACGAGGGCCTTATTAGGAGGGGTCAGTGGTAAACAGCGGCAGGACCAATACTTGGCCTTCTGTTGCTTCTTTTCCCACCGTCCGGTGAGCCTGGCTCTGTGCCCGGCCAGGTGTCCCAGCCTCGGCCCTGGCCCTGCTCCCACTCCTGCCCGAATCGGTCTCTCCGGCTGGCTCCCCGGCTGGCTCCCGGGTAAGCTCCTCTCTCTGAAGCTACAACCAGCACATTCGCTGATGTTCGCTCCCAGGTCCCTGTCTCTTCGGGGGAGTGGCTCCCTCCACAGTTTAGTGGATCCCTGGACCCCTCCTACCCATTCTTCGTGTCTCTGCTTAGAAAGTCTTCCTCCTGGGGCCTTTCTTGGCCCCCCAAAAGTGGGCTGGTGCCTCTTCTGTGCTGAAGAAATATTCTTTGGATAAATGCTGGGGGGCGGTGGGGGGGATGGATGGGCATTCGGATGGGTGGTGGGTAATGGATGAGTGAAGGGGATAACTGGTTAACTAGACAGATGGATGGTGAGCAGAGGGTGGACTGGGTAGGTAGCAGGGAGGACAGATGAATGGATAGGTGGGGAAGCGGGGGAGGGGGGTGGATGGGGGTGGTGGGTGGGTGGGAAGGAGCCTGTATATAAGAAAGGGAAAGGAGACAAGGTTGGCTCCGCGATGTCGGAGTTTGTGCAAGGCCGAGAGTGTGCAAGGCCGAGAGTGTGCAAGGCTGAGAGTGTGCAAGGCAGAGGGATGAGCGGGAATCCTTCTCTCCAAAATCCCCCCTTAACCCCTCCCCCGCACCCCCCTTCCTCAGAGCACTCCCCTCCCTCCACTGGGAGGGACCCAGCTCTGGGCACTGCAGCCAGAGACTCCACTGGCATCGAGGTAATTCTGTCTTACCTCTTTTCCATAACTCTTAACCCTAAGATTTTTTTTTTTCTTTTTGCCAATTGGTCTGATTATTGACAAAGACCTGGAGTTTGGGATGAACTAAGAGATTTAGGGTCTCTCCATACCCATTCTCCACCCACTTCCTTCCGCGCCTTCTGCCTCCTCCTTCCTCCCCCACATCCTCCCAGCAGGAGCCAGTGCCCAGCTACCCAGCCTGGTGGGGCTGAAAGCCCAGCCTTACCCAGGGAAGGCTGCCCAAGCTCCAGTGCCCTGGGCCCCAACCAGCCGGGTCCCCTCGGCCCGATGCCCGCCCCCCACCCAGCAGCTCCGATTTTCAGCTCGGGTTTGATCGCCTGCCAGTATCTCCCAAATGTCAGCTGCAGCGTTAGCATCTTTAAGAGACGCCCGAGGCGATCTTTAAGCAGGAAGCTGGGCCCCATGCTGATGAGAGAAGCCTGCTGGAGCTGACAGCTCTGCCGGCTGCCTCCCAGCCGGGCTCTGGGAGTCCTTGGCCCCCACTCTTTGGGCCTGGACAGCACCTGGGTTTATGTTCAGCCTGAAGCAGGGTGTTGCCTGGAGTTGAGGTATCCCCACAGTCTCCCCTACCAGCAAGCCCCAGCGGGCAGGGAGGGGCCTCTCTTGTCACTGCTCTACCCTGGAGCCCAGCACTGGGCCTGGCCAGAGGAGGGTGAATAAATACTTGGTAACCAAACAAATGAATGTGCCTCCTAAGCTGCCTGCAAGAGGTTCGCTCTGATGGGATGTTTCCTCCCCTCCCTCAGCTGCGGGGTGACCCCCAGCGTGAGGGGAGGTGGAGAAAGGCTGCAGACTTCAGAGTCAGGCCCTCCGGCCTGGGCTGGTGGCCAGATCGGGCAGGTGGGAGCTGTGTGACTTTGGGAAAGTTGCCGGTTCTCTCTGAGTCTCAGCTTTATCATCAGCGAAATGTCCAAGGGCATGGAACGCTGGCCGGGCCCGGCTGTTGGGCAGGTTCATGAGATGATGAGATGGGACACTGGGTACAGTGCCTGGCACACAGGAGGCACTCAAGGGGGTCCGTCCCCTTCCTCTCTTCCCTCTCCCCCCACGCCCGCCCCTGCCCCTGTCCCTGCCCCTGCGGCTTCACACGAGCTATCCCTTCTGCCCCGAAGGCCCTGCTCCACATCTGCCTCCTGTCCCTCCACATCCTGAGTGTTCCCCTCCTCGGGGAGCCCCCCCCCAAAACCGGGCACAGTTGACACTCCTCAGATCCCCGGGACTGAACCGACACCCATGCAACATCACTGTGATTTCTGTTCCAAGCCGAGGGTCAGCAGAGTTCTTGAGGGGCAGGAAATGTCTTTATTGATTTCTAGATCCCTGGAGTCCTATACAGGCCTTGGCACACGAATGGCGCTGAATCAATGAATGAATGAATGAATGAATGAATGAATGAATGGTTAGCGGGTCTGAGCAGAATCTAAGTACCTTTCTGGAAGGTTTGAGTCCTGAGAGAAGGTCTGCCTCAAAGGCCGAGCCCTGCTGAGCCCTTCACAACCCCCCATGGAGTTGGTGCAGGGCCGCTGCCTTTTCTAGCATTTCCCTCCTTCCCTCCCACCCTCGGGGCAGGGGCAATAGTTCCCACTCTCAGTTGCCCAGTGTCACACAGCAGGTGGAGGCAGGAGCAGAAGCCGCTCAGGTCCTGCTCCAGACCTTCCTACCCGTCCTTGGTCCCTGGACCAGTGGGTCTCAGCTGGTACCATGGCAGCCCCTGGTGTCCAGAGCACGGCCCCAGTCCCCTGGCGGGCAGTGTCCTTTGCAGAGGGGGAGGTGATGAAAGGGACCTTCGTACCCGCGGCTTGGTCCTTCTGCGCACTTTCTGAGGCCTCTCTCCTGTGACTGAAATGCCCAAGGGGGGAGGTGAGGTGACTCGGGAGAGAAAAGGAGAAGTAGCACCCACAGTCTGCTTCCCTCCGGAGCGGAGCAGTGGGGACGGGGGCAGCCCACCCCTCACATGGGCGTTAGTCTTGATGGGACCAGTTGGACTGGAGTGCTGAGCTGGGGGCGGGGACTTGGTCCACTTCCACGGAGTTCAGAGTCAGCACCCAGCTCACATAAGCACATGTTTCAGAACTAACAGGTGTGGGAACAAGGCTCAGAATGTTTATAGAATAAAAGTTAAATGAATGGATAGGTGGATGGTAGGTCAGAGGTAGGTGGATGGATGGATACATGAGTAGGAGGGGTGGTGTATGGGTGGGTGATGGCTAGATGAGTGGATGAATACATAGATGAGTGGATGGATGGATGGATGGATGGATGAATGGTTGATAGATGAGTGGGTGGTTAAATGAATGAGGAGGTAGATGTGTGGACGGGAAGATGGATGGGTGAATGAGTGAGTGGATAGGTAGATGAATGGGTGGATGGAAGGAGGATGGAAGAGTGGGTGAATGAGCAGATGGATGGGTGGTGAATGGATGAGTGGACAGAGGTGTAGATGGGAAGATAGGTGAATGGGTTCATGGATGGGTGGGTGGTTAAGTGGAATGGTGGATGGACAGATGGGTATGGGAAGATGGATGGGTGAGTGGGTAGGTGGGTGAGTGGGTAGGTGGATATGTGGGTGGTGGCTGGGTAGATGGGAAGATGGATGGGTGAGTGGGTAGGTGGGTGAGTGGGTAGGTGGGTGAGTGGATGGTGGCTGGGTAGATGGGAAGATGGATAGGTGAGTGGGTAGATGGGTGAGTGGGTAGGTGGGTGTGTGGATGGTGGCTGGGTGGATGCAGAGGTAGAATGGCTGATGGAGGGATGGGAGGACAAGTGGATGGGGTCAGTGGGTGGGCAGAGGTAGCAGTGGCATACAGCAAAGAGCACAATGGTTGGGGGTCAGAGAATCTTGCCTTTACTGATTTTAACCCGAATGCCCTATGGGACTTGAAAGTCACCTGCCTTCTTAAAAGGAAGGTCAGCTTCTTTATCTGTCTAATGGGGCACAATAGTCCCTGCTCCCCACTATCCGGTGATCAGAAAGATCCCTGGGCTGCACGTGCCCCCGTACCATGGTCTCTCCAGCCCTACTGACCAGCCTCCCCTGCCCATGTGACTCTCCTGTGAGGAGCTTCCTCTTGCCCTGCTCCCGGGGACCCTGTGAGCAGTATCCATCAGCTTTTCCCAATAGAGGCCCAGAGTGAGGTGCCCAGCCTGGCCTCCGTGGGTGACTGCCAGGTCCCTGAGTCTGGCTGATACAGGCGGAGAGGTCATCTCTGAGGTCTAGAGGTGGGTCCTGCTCCCAGCTCTGCGCTCAGTGTGGGACCGGAGGAAGTCACGGCATCTCTGAGCCTCACTTTCCCTGAAAACTGGGGTAAGAGCAGCACCCACCTCCCAGGGCGCCCAGGAGGCTCTGTGATGGAACATGCGTGGGTGCTTGACCAGTGTGGGCCCCGGGCTGGTCCAGGGAGGCACTGCCACCCTTGCTGTCACTTCCGTGGTGAACTGAGGGCTGCCTGCAGGGTGTGTGGAACCATGACCCTGTGGGAGGAGGCCAGGTGCACGCAGGGTTCCGGGATGGGGAAGTTCAGGGAGTCACGAACCAAGGGTACCGGCGGCTCACAGCCAGGGCGGCTGGCTCTAATACCAACTCTATGTGGTCGCTTTGTGGCTTCACATGCATCTCGTCCAGCGCAGACCTGGCCGCGCTCCCTGTACCAGCTTTTGACCCTGGGCCTGCCACCAGCTTCGAGCCTGGGTTTCCTCATTTGTAAAAGCTGGGACCTTGCCGTGAGCTGTGTGCTTGGCGCCCGCCAGGCGGGTGGGCCGCACCCTCCCCACTGAAGGTCCAGGCAGGGTCTGGAGAGGGCCTGTGAGAAGCTGGGATAAAAGCGCAGACCCCCCAAACCCAAAGGTGGCTCCCACCTCCCTGAGCAAGCCCATCCCGCCTGCCACTCCTCCCTGCAGCCCCTGCACATCCTGGGCATCGTGGGGTCCTGGCTATGAGCTTGGGTGGTGGTGGGGGAGGTTATGGCCTTGAGAGACTGCTCCTTGGTCCCGCCCCCAGGGGGCCCCCAACACCTTGCCTTGAAGACCCAAGGGCCCCCCACAGAATCCATGGGTGGGGCAGCCCAGCTGCCTGGGTTGTTGGGTCAGGAGCCCCCGCAGACCCACGTGACCAGGGCTTGGAGCGGTGCTAGGTGGAGAGGAAAGCTACAAGGCAAGTCCCCTCTGGCCCTGGGTTCCCTCCTCCCCTCCCCCCTCGGCTGCAGACTCCCTTGGAAATGCACCCCCACCATCTGCCGACCCTCCCCCCTCTGTGGGCAGTGGGAGGGGCTGTGACTGGGGCGGGGGAGGTTGGCTTGTCGTAAACAGGAGGCTGGGGGTTCCCGGGGCCAGGTGGGGGATGGGCCTGGTGCTCGCTCTGGGGGAGGAGCCTGTGCGTGGGAGGCCAGGATGCCAGGTATCCGGAGGGCTGCATGCCCTCCCGCGGGGGTGCCCTCCTCCCTAGGCTCCCTCTGTGGCTATCTCCCATCTGCACCCACCGCTTCCCGGCTCCTCCAGCCACCCCGCCCCCCCCCCCCCCACACACACACACCCTGGCCTCCTTGCTTCTGCGCTTCCAGAATTTCAAATCAATGCCCGGGTGTGAGCGGCTCCAAGGACCTGCTAGCAAGGGATGTCTCCCGGGGCAGCATACACCTGACCGCAGGCATCTTTGCTTTATGAGCAGGGAAACCGGGGCAGAAAGCCGGGCAGCGGGCGAGCTGGGACTGGACCAGGACTCACCCCTGACCTGGTCTGGCCTGGTCCTGGGTGCACTTTGTCTCCCCGGCAAAAGCAGCTGGGCGCGGGCGGAAGGAGGGTGTCACAGGTCGGGGGCCTGAGTCCTGACACTAAACGAGCTTCCTGGCCTCACTTTTCCATCTGGGGAATGGGGTGATGGAGACAGCTCAGAGAGACGCAAACAGTCCCAGAGGCTTGGCAGGGTCGGCCCCGGAGGGCTGGGCGCAGGTGGAGGGGGTGCGGGGCAGGGGTCTGTCCTGGTCACATCCCCGCCCCCAGCGCCGAGCCTCCTCCCTCCCGCGGCTCGGGGCTGCCCGCCTTCTGACTGCCAGCTCCTCCCCGCAGAGCCCGGACCCAGCTGCAGCGTTTCCACCGCTCTGACCGCCGCTCAGCCTCCCTCCTCCTCCCCCTCCCCCTCCATCTTTCCCCCTCTCCATCCCTCTCCTCCATCCATCCTCTCTCCGCCCTCCTCCCCTCCCTCCCTCCTCCTCCTCATCTCTCCCCCTCGCTCTCCCCCTCTCCATCCTCTCCTCCCTCTCCTCTCTCCTCTCCCCGCCTCCTCTCCCCTCCCTCCCTCCTCTCTCCTCCTCCCTCCTCCCTCCATCCTCCATCCTCTCACCTCCCCCCTCTCTCCGGGGGAAGAAAGGTCACCGTGCAGCTGATTACTCAGAGCTCAGTTGCTGTAGCAACCGGCGGGGGAAGTGGGACAGGCTGGCTTTGAGGACGCGCGAGGTCGGCCGCGGGCGGCTGGAGCCGGCGCGGGCCTCTGCGCTCCTGCGCGAGGGCGGCTGGCAGCCCGGCTCCTGCGCCGCCGCGGGCCCGGCTCCGGGGTTCATTTTTAATGAAGAATTCCTGCTCCCCTCTCGCACCCTCCCGCCTCCTGCCTCCCCTCCCTGGGGTCTGGAATGGGAGGCCCCCCGCCCCCCGCCCTCCAGGCTGGGCGGCTTCTCCCTCTCTGGGGCTCCGTCTCATCTCTGTCTCTCCCCGTTTGCCAGGGGTCTGATGGCGTCTTTCTTCCTCCTCCGGCCTCCAGGGCGCACGGACACACTCTCACCTCTCACCGGCCCGCAGGAGCCCAGGACACCCGCAGCCCCAGCCCCTCCGCAAGCCTTGGCGCTGGCCTGGGAGACCCCACCCGGCCAGAGCTCGGGGTCCACCCCGTCAGGTCAGCGGCTGAACCTGTGCACAACGCCATTGGCCCCGCGCGCACTGCCACCGCCCGCGCGCACTGCCACCGCCCGCGCGCACTGCCACCGGCCCCGCGCGCACTGCCACCGGCCCCGCGCGCACTGCCACCGGCCCCGCGCGCACTGCCACCGGCCCCGCGCGCACTGCCACGGGCCCCGCGCACACTGCCACCGGCCCGCGCACACTGCCATGGGCCCCGCGCTCACTGCTATGGCCCCCGCGCACACTGGCTCTGGCCCGGCGCTCACTGCTGTGGGCCCGCGCACACTGCCACTGGCCCGCGCACACTGCTATGGGCCCTGCGCACACTGCTATGGGCCCCGCGCACACTGCTATGGGCCCCAGGCACACTGCCACTGGCCCGCGCACACTGCTATGGGCTCTGCGCACACTGGCCTTGGCCCGGCACTCACTGGCACCGGCCCCGGGCACACTGCCATGGGACCCGCGCACACTGCTATTGGCCCTGCGCACACTGCTATGGGCCCCATGCACACTGGCACTGGCCCTGCACTCACTGCGTGCCAACCCTGCCCTCTGCAGCTGCTGGGCCCCTTGGGAAGCAGCACCGGGCTCAGGGAGGAAGGGGGACTGCTGGCTGATGCATTGGGGTTGGGAGGCGCCTGCTCCTCGGGGTGGGTGCTGCCCAGCCCCAGGCTGGCTGTTGGCTCCTCCTGCCAGTGGCCCAGGAAGCGTTGGCTAGGAGACCACAGGGCCATCAGTGAGGGACACACAGGGCCAGCAGTGAGGGTTTGGGGCTTGGAGGTGAGGGGGACACAGGACCAGCAGTGAGGGCGTGGGGCTCGGTGGTGAGGGGGACGCGGGACCAGCAGTGAGGGCACGGGGCTCGGTGGTGAGGGTCCTGGAGCGCCCTCCACTGCTGGTGGGAATCAGTGGTTCTGCTGTTTTGAAGAACACTGGCAGTGACTCAGTGAGTGAATGGGTGAGTGAGTGGGTGGGTGGATGGATGGATGGATGGATGGATGGATGGATGGATGGATGGATGGGTGGATGGAGGGGGGGGTGGGTGGGGGGGTGGATGGGTGGATGGATGGATGGATGGTTGGGTGGATGGATGGGTGGGTGGGTAGATGGATGGGTGGACCGATAGATGGATGGTTGGGTGGGTGGATGGATGGATGGGTGGATGGATGGATGGATGGGTGGATGGATGGGTGGGTGGATGGATGGTTGGGTGGGTGGATGGATGGACGGTTGGCTACCTCTGTGTTTGGGAGGAAAAGGTCCCCAGGACCGCAGGACAGAGGATCTCTTCGGATCCTCCCAGAGCAGCATCCCAAGAGAAGCCCACTTCGACCCCAGCTCCGTGGGGTCAGAGGCCAGGCCCAGCCCATCGGGTTGCCAACGCTCAGAGTCTCTTGACAAGAGGAAGCAGAGGACAGAAGGGCAGGAAATGGCTGCAGGTGGGGCGGGCAGTCACACCCAGGCCGGGGTGAGAGGAAAAGGACACAGATGGACCAGCCACGGGGGTGGGGGTGACAGGATGACAGGATGCGGCAGAGGGCTCAGCATTTCCTCTGCACGGAGGATGGACTTGACGGTTTTACCCTCTGTCCCCGGTGCAGGACCCTCCTTTCTGCCCCAACCACCTGGGCCCCGCACCCAGAGGACACTCACAAAGTGTGTGTTGGTTCACTGTGGGCAGGCATGCATGAATGAATGAACGAATGCTTTCATCAGCCATTCCTGACCTGTCCAACAGTCAAGAAGAGTGGCCAGTCCAGGGGATTTTGACATAAAAGTGCAGAGCAAAGCTTCCTTGCTGTTTCAAGGAGAATATTAACAATAACCGTGGCTATTATTACAGCTGGCATTACTGAGCAATCACTCCATGCCCGGTGCTCAATAGCTCTGCACCGTTCCCCTGTTATCTGAGTGACTCCTTGCCCCTCTCTACGAAGGTGCTGACAGCTTCATTTTACAGATGAGAAAACTGAGGCTCAAGAAGAGCCTTGCTCCTGGTCACCCGGCGAGCCGGTGACAGAGTTGAGATTCCAATCACAGCCTCTCCAGTCTGTAAACTCTGCTGTTCGATGCACATGGTCAGGCTGATGGCAAGATGTCTTATCACGCATCCACCCAGCCCTTCGTTGACCCATTCCTTCCTTCCACAGCAATGACTAGAACCCGCACTGGGCTGGGCACTAGCAACCGCCATGCATGAGAGCAGCACAGTCCCTGTGACCCGGGACTCCTCATCGGGAGGGCAGCGCTCCACCCAATAATCAATTCCTCCTGGCAAGTGCTGGGAAGGACGGAGCTGGGGGGCACCGTTAGGATAGGCAGGGCCCGGCCGCCCGGGGACCTGAGGAAAGGCTCCGTGTGCAGACCACACGGCGGGAGGCAGCGCCGCCGGCAGGGGGCCGTGGACGGGAGGCAGACAGTCCAGGACTGCAGAATGAACGAAAGCAGATAAGTCAGCCCGGCTGGCGTGTCCCAGGGGCTGAGCATTGATCTATGAACCAGGAGGTCACGGTTCGATTCCCGGTCAGGGCACATGCCCGGGTTGCGGGCTCGATCCCCAATGTGGGGTGTGCAGGAGGCAGCCGATCAAAGGTTTTCTCTCATCACTGATGTTTCTATCTTTCTCTCCCTTCCTCTCTGAAATCAATAAAAATACATTTTAAAAAGAAAAGAAAAAAGTCACAATCCGGCTCTGAGCAGGCCTTGCTCCCCGAGGCCTTCCCCGCCACAGGCACCTTGCGCGGACGATTATTTAAACCTTCACCATATGAGGGAGGCACGGGTGCCCTTGGCAGCCCATTACTAGTCTAATTGGAGAGAGCGGCTCGCCCAGCTGCGGAGAGGCAGAGCCAGGGCCTGTCTGATGTGGGGTCTCGGCTCCTGACCCTGAACCCCGTGTCTGCAGAAGAGACCCTCCTGCTCAGTGGCTGGGTCTGAGCTGGGCGCGCAGGGACATGGTGCCCACATGAGGTCACGTTCCTCCTCCCTGTGTCACCCACCAGCTCTCCTGGAGCTGGAAAGGGCTTTGGATCCTGAGGGAATATCTAGGAAGGGAACATGTCTCAGCTCTAATCGGCTGGAGCTGCATGAGGAGGAGCAAAAACGCCCGAAAAGACGTCTTCCGACCAGCATCTGGGAGCCTTAGCGGGCAAGGTGGGCCTGTCCTCCTGTGTGGGGGGAGGTGGGGGCGCAGAGGCTGCCATGCTCCATGGAGGCAGCAGCGGGGCGAGGCTGCAAGGCCCCCGATGTCACCCTCTTCTCCTTGTGGGCCCCAAGCCCTGAAGACAAGGCTGCTTTCCTGATTTCTCTCTGAAGGCAGAGCGGGGCCCTGAGATCCTCCTTAGCCCGGGGTGTGGGCCCTGAGAGGCTGGGCTGGGGGTTGCATTTCTCCATGCTTCCCCTTATCACTTACAGGACGCAGGGCATGGGATGGAGGCCCCCACGAAGCAGCCAGTAGCCCCATGCTTGGGCCTCAGCTGGTCCCTGCATCCCTTGAGAACGTGTAAGGGACTCACTCACCTATGGTACCAAGGATAGCAGCGCCCTGGGCTGAGCGCCAGCCTGTGCCCTGGGCTGGCACCTCCCCAGAGGAACTCCCAGAAGGCTTCCTGGCAGAGGTGCTGGCTGTTGCCCAGAACGCATCCTGCCGTCTCCCCTTTGGCAACAGAACTAAACTCCCCTCCTGAGTTTTAATAAGGCGCACCTCTGCTAGGCTAAATACTACATTTCCCAGTCTCCCTTGCAGCTAGCGTGGCCATGTGATCAGTTCTGACCAATAGGACACGAGAGAGGCGACCCATGCATTTTCCATGAAAAGGAAGCCCTGGTTTCCACCTCCTTGTCCCCCAAAGCTCATGGGAAGAACGGGCAGGGGGAGGTGGTGTCCATCGACCTTGTGGATGGTGGCAGTCCCTCACGGGATGGGAGAGACACAAGGAGCCCAGGCCCCGGATTGGCTCCCAAAGCAGAGCCCCCTAGACTGAAACATGACGGCGACCGGCCAGCCCCCCTCTCTCTGACTGCTGTTCCCTGGGTTCTGCTGGAGAAGCCGGGCTGTGTCCTAAGGAGACGCTGGGCTCCAACAGGGACGTCGGTGGTTAGCTCGGAAGTGGTGATGTCAAGGCCTGAACCCAGGTCTGGGAGCAGCTGACCCAGAGCCAGGGCTGCACACCCTGTGCACACTCAGCAGATGCTCAGTATGTGACCTGGGGGCAGATGGATGAATAAATGAACGCAGCCCAGGGCTTTCTAGGGAAGATCTCACCCTGGAAGAGCTGATTGCTTCTGGGCCCTACATGCCACTTGCTTTTCCTGTAGGAGGACTCAGGAGACCCAGCGGCCATTGAACTTGCTGATGACCTTGAGACCTCATTTCCCCTCTGTGTTTCCCTGGGGTCCCTCTCCCCATCCCCATTCCCATTCCAGGCTCTGCTGCCCAGTGCCCCTGGGTCCCCGGCCATTGAGGGCAGAAGCTGCCCCATGGTGGCGGGCAGCATGCTTCTCTGCGGGCCTCTGCCAGCATCTCCCAGCTCCTTCCTGAGCCTGGCTCTGAGTCCTAGGGCTTTGCCTGTCAGCTCTCTGAGCCTCAGTGTCCTTATCTGTGAAATGGGAATAGCAGTCAAAGTAAGGATATTTCTCATGGGACTGTCATGTTAATTGCATACATTTATATGTATAAAGCGATTAGAATAGAGCCTGTCTCGGGAAGTGTTTAGTTCATTCTATGGGAATTATGGTTATTGATTGTCAGTTACCAGTAATATTATTATTAATCATAATAATGAAGGGATAATAGGCATTTACAGATGACGACAAGAGAAAGAAACATGTTTGAATGTCAAGAAATGGCAGTTCTGATGAAAGACCGAGGACTGGGGGGGCTTGGTCAGGTGCCCCGGGCGCCTCTCCAGGGTCTGTGGGTTCCCGGTCTGGGCAGCTTCACCTGTTAATTTTTCCCATTGTCCCCACTTGAGCTGGCTGGCCAGCAGTCAGAAGTCTCAGCATTGAAAAAGCTCTCAAAGTTGCCTCAGCCAATCCTTTTCCTTAGTCACAGGCCTGTACGCGCACGCGCACGCACACACACACACACACACTCTGCCTGTCCTTGAACCCCTCCCCACGTGGGGCGATCACTGCCTACTAGGCCGTCCTATTAGATAGTTTATCTCACTGATCTCTCTGGGTGGCCTCCCCTGGTTTTGCCTTCTGGGTCGGTCCTCCCAGAACAAGTCCGCACTCTCTGTCTCGGCTGCCCCTCTGCACCAAAAGCAGTGGCACTAACTCCCCTCCTCCCCACCTGACGCCTCCCCCTGCCTGGATCCCCCTCCTGGAAGAGGAAAGCGTGAGGCTGCGTGTGCACAGAGCTCGGGCTCAGGAAAAGCACGTGACCCACCCTGTGGATCTGCCCAGGGAGCCCCTGGGCCTGCAGTGCCGCCTGCCCCCACCAGCCCTGGCTCTCTGCTCTTGCCGGCCCCTCCCTGCTGTAGCAGACCTGTGGCCAGAGGAAAGGCCAAGATTTGCCGGAAGCAAATACATCAAGCCCTTCTACCAAACAGCTGACTCCAAAGATACCGGGGAGAAGAGGCCTCTTGATGAGATTTCTTTGGGGTCTGCTGCCTAACTTTGTTGCACAGCTTCGCTTGAAGACCCTGTAGTGACTGAAGTGTCTCTGGTTTCTCCAAGCCCTGCACAAGCTGGTGTATAAGCTCGCGCCTCTGGATGTGCTCACACGAGCCTCGCCACGTACCCTCCTCAGGTCAGTGGAGCTGCAGACCGAGTTCCTCTTGCAGCCTCCTCATTCCCAGCGCCACGTCCCACTGCAAGTCCCGTTGCCTCTGCAGGCCTCAGTTTCTCCATCTGTAAAATGGGGACAATAATCATCTCTACTTCTCAGGGGTTTTGTGAGTGTACCAAGCCTCAGATCCAGTTCCAGGCACACAGTAGGTGTTTAATCAGTGTTAGAAATGATTGGCTCTCAGCTGGAAGATGAACTTGGTGCCCTGGGAATATTGCCAGAATTGGGGGATATTTGTGGGAGGGGGTTGGTCTAGACACAGTTCTGTCTCCTGGGTCAGTGAGTCTCCAGTTTCCTGAGCTTGAGATGTACCCACGGAAGTTATGAGGCCAAATGAGTCTCTCCAAACCTCTCCAGATGCAGAGAGCCCGAGTCTGGATCTGGAGAGCCCCAGGAACCTGCAGTTTAACAACCTCTACTGAGCCCCACCCCACCCTGAGAATAGGTGTTGCGGCTCAATGCGCTGACTGCTCTGTGCCCGCCCTGTGCTGAGCGCTGGAGGGCTGCGCCATAGAAGACAGAACTGCCCCGCCCCAGGCAGCTCACCCCCTAACGGGTGTTCCCTCCAGGTCAGGAGAAGCTTGCGATCTGGAATGAGCAAGGACAGCTGTGGGAATTTAAAGGTCAGAAGAGACCTTCTTCCTGGTTCTGTGTGGTTGTTGCCGCAAACAGACGGTCTCCGGGGCTGGAGCGTTGGGGCAGGAAGGCCTTGGGAGGGAGGGGCGCAGGCTGGGCTGGAGTTAAAGGCTGGAGCCCCGGAGGGACAGGTGCGAGGTGGTGAGGAGATGAGGTTGCAGTTCCAGGCGCTGCCTGTGGAGCGGACCTGGGCTCGGCTCAGCGCTGTCCTTTCTGGCTGTGTCACCTTCGGCCAGTGGCTTCCCTTTCCTAAGCTCTGCCTCCCCCTCTCCGAAGGGACAACAATTGTGTCACCCCCACCCCCCCACAGGTGTGATTTACCAAAAGCTAAGGAAGCGTTAGTTCCAGGGACTCGTGGCAAGGCCCCGGGCTTAACTGTGTATCCCTAACTTTGCATTGTTTTCGTAAGGAGGGTCTCCAAGATTGTAAGAGCTTCAGCCCCACCCCCCCACCACCCCAGCCCCAAAACCTGGATCTGCCCAGGCCCACTAACACAGCTGTTGCAGGACTTGGTGAGAAGACAGGAAACCTGCGTCTGGAAACAGAAGCCTCCTGAGCTCCGAGCCTGGGAAGAACAGCGCACCTGGATGGTGGCGACGTCTGTCTCCGGAGAGCCGGAGAGCCGAGCCCACTCCTGTTCTGACAGCCCCTGTCCCCAGGACCTCAGCCCTGACAGGAAGCAGGGAGGAGCAGGCTGAAAGGAGAATGGAGGATGCGGGGGAAGGAAAGCAGCAGGAAAGAGCCTGGGAGGAGGGAGGGAAGGCGGGAAGCAGGCGATGAGCTGGAGCCTCAGGCAGGCTCCTCTGGCTGCCATATGCACTACCCTCTGAAGGGCCGGGCTGGTGAGAAGCCAGCCAGAAATACGGGCCCAGGGCAGAGACCTTGGGGTTGACTTGGCTTTGATAATGACCTTCAAATGTCTATATCCCGGGAGGATGCAAGTTATCCAGGACCCACAGTTGAAAGGGGGTGTGGGAGGAGATACTGGGGCCTGGGCATGTTCCCCTCAAAATGAGGAGAGGACATACCCCCACCTCCCACTCTGTGCCAGGCCCATTTCACAGTCCTCACATCTACCTCCGTCCAGTCCTCACTGGGCTGGTCTCCATGCTGCAGAGGAGGACGTGGCAGCTCAGAGAGGGCTAGGCCCTGGCCCAGGGGCACACAGCACACAGCAGGGGAGAATGCGAGACAACCGGGACTGGGCCGCAGCGCTAACGCACATTCCTGCTCCTCACCCTCTCCTACGGCCGCCCATCCGCTGTGGGCACAGAGCACGTAGTGGGCTCGCAGTAAACATGGGAATGAATGAAGGGAGGGAGCAAAGGATTCACAGGCCAGGCCCTTCCCACGGCCCCCGCCCCCGCCCCCGCCCCCGCCCCCGCCGGCTCTCCCCCACCCCCTGCCCCCTCCCCCGCCTAATGGGGAGTTTCTAAGCGTCTCTCCCGCTTCCGTAGCTTCCCCCGCGCTCCTCCCGGAGCCCACCCCGAGGCAGCTTTCTCACAACGGGAGGACCCCCCGCGTGGGGACGCCTCCGACCCCCGAGGCCCGTCGGGAGAGTGGCGGCCGCGGGCGGGGTGAGCTGCGCAGCCGCCCTCCCCTCCCGGGCCCTCCCCGCCTCGCCTCTTCCCGGGGCAGCTGAATAATTGATTCGACCATAAATAATGGATCTGCGTGGCGTGCGCTCTCTGCCCCCCAGGGCGCGGGGTTCCCCATTAAGGGTGGGGAGCGAGGGTGGGGACGGGGCCGCGGGGCCGTGCGCGCCGGCAGCGCCGTGTCGCTCCGCGGGCCTGGCTCTCCCCTCGCGCCGGCTTTTTCCCTTTTTCTTTTTCCTTTTTTTCTTTCCTGGAGCGGAGCCCGGCGCCAGGAGTCTGGAACCAGCTTGACAAGCTTTTGAGTTATGGAGGGAGAGGCGGGGGAGAGGGAGGAGGGAGCGGCGGGCGGGCGGCGAGGGGAGAGGGCGCGGGGGCGGGGGTGGGGATCCGCGGGCAGGGGCAGGCGTACCCCCACTGGGCGACGCTCCCCAACTTTGGGCGCGCGTGGGCGAGGGGCTGGCGGGGGCGGCATGAGTCAGGCTGCGGCCCGGCTGGCGGAACGCGCGGCTGCGGAGCCGCCGTCAACGAGGCCCGGGGCGGGCGCGGGTTCACTCGGCTGCGCGGCCGCGGCCTCCCCCGCCGAGCAAGACATTCCTTTCCGCTGAACCGGGCGCCTGGGCCCGCGCCGCGCCCAGCACGCAGCGCCCTCGGCGCCCGGGGTGGGGGTGGGGGTGGGGGTGGGGGCAAAGGAGAGCGGGAGCGCGGCCTGGGGTGGCCCCCTGTGCCCCCGCGCTGTTCCCCGGGTGCTCACTGAATCCTCAGCCGCCCTGGAGGGTAGGGGTCGCCGTGCCCACTTAACGGGGGGGTGGGGGTCGGGATCTGAGCCCAGCCAGGGTCGCCGCTGCGGGTCGCTGGGCTTCGCGCCCAGGGTGTCGGATCCCCTCCATTCCTTTGCCCGAGACTCGCCATGCACCCCTCTCCCCAGTGGTTCCTGTGGGCCTGGTGACGGCCCGGGAGCGCAGAGCCGGGCACACAGCAGGGCACCTGAGCCACTGGCCGCATTGGACAGGGCGCTTTGCCAGGAGCCGCAGGAGGGCAGCGAGCCTGCCTGCCCGCCTGACCGCGCAGATCCAGACACCCCCACCCCAGAGCCGGGCGGGGGCGGGGAGGGGGGGGCCAGTAGTAGAGAGAACTTTCCAGACCCCTTGAGCGGGACCAGTGTACCCCAGGAGGACACTTCTAAATGCTAACAGAGACCCCAGTTCTAAGCAGGCCTTCCCCTGGGCTGCATAATTTGGGGTCAGGCCATGGTTGACTTCTGTGTTGACCTCAGTTTCCTTTCGGGGCCCACCACCGGCCCCTCCCAGCCCTGCCTGCTCCTGGCTGTGTGGCCTGGGTGGCTGCCTTCACCTCGCAGCGGTGGGATGGGTGAGTAACAGTGCCAGCCTGGCCTGGGTGCTGGAAGGTGGAGGCCATGCTAGTCTTGACCCAGCACAGGGCCGGCACACACTGAGCACTGAGGCCACGGTGTTGGAGCCGGTTGTTTGTTATTTCTGAGGGATGAGGAGGCCCAGCAGAGTCCCTCCCTGAGCAGAATGCCGAGCGTGAACCCAGGCCTGTGGAGCCCCCCCTCCCCCCGCTGAGCGGTGTTGAAATCACCCAGCCGCTGCTGAGCAGAAATTTCCAGTCTCCCTGGCAAAGCCGGGAAGACTTTGGGTGCGGCTCAGAGATGAAGTTGGGCAGGCTCTGCGGGGCCAGGACTGGGGAGGCGCCCCAGGTGTTGTGGGGGACAAGGAGGCACTCCAGGCCTTGGGGAGTCCCTAGCCTCCAGCTCCAGCCCCAGAGCAGTTCCAGCACAGCCGTCCCTGGTGGTCAGTGGAGGGCTGTGGCTGAAGCATTGCAGCTGTGCCCTTTAGCAAGCCCTGGACCCCGAGTCTGGGCAGCCCTGGAAGATGAGATCAGGGTCACGGTGTGGGGGCTGTTTGCTTTAGTGACTGCCCCAGCTCTGGGGGTCGCCAGGCCCTCCAGGGGCCCACTTAGCTGATTCCTTGGCCATGGGGGACGGAGGGAGGGCGGAGGCTCCCAGTTAGGAGGGAGGGTTGCATGGGCTGTGGAGTACCTGTCCTGAGTGGCCTGGAGACCTGGCCGGCAGGCTGACCCCTGCTTCAATGGGGGGGCTGTGACCCTGGGGGGACCTCTGGCCCTTGTGCTCTGTCTGCAGAATTGGCCTGTGGCCCTCACTCAGAGGAGCACTGGAGGGGGAGGGGCTGGGTCGAGCCCCTGCACTGCTCCAAACTGGACAGGTGACCCGGGCGAGTCTGAGGCCGAAAACACGGAGCAGCAGCACTAATGAGGGCACAGAACACGGCCGCCTCTGGGGCAGGCGGTGCTGGGGTTCCACATCCACGTTTCTCCCTGTTGCTCTTGAGGGAGGTTTTGTTTCTTTTCCAGATGAAATAACGGGGACTCAGAGAGTTCAATTCACTTCCTTGAGGACACACAGCTAGGAAATGAGAGTCAGGATTCAAACCCTGATCGGCTGGCTTAGAGCCTGAATCCCTAAAGAAAAAGCAAGTTGAATGTTTTTAAAAATAAAACTCTTCTGCCCTAACCGGTTTGGCTCAGTGGGTAGAGCGTCAGCCTGCAGACTGAAAGGTCCCAGGTTCGATTCTGGCCAAGGGCATGTACCTTGGTTGTGGGCACCTCCCTAGTAGGAGGTGTGCAGGAGGCGGCTGATCGATGTTTCTCTCTCATCATTGATGTTTCTAACTCTCTATCCCTCTCCCTTCCTCTCTGTAAAAAATCAATAAACTATATTAAAATAAATAAATAAATAAAGCACTTCAAGCACCTACTATGTGTGAGACATCAAGGCAGGTGGCAACAAAATCAGGACACAGGGCCAGCCCTTCAAGACGCTCCTAATTGACAACACAAGACTGCAGGGAGACCTTCGTGAAAGTTAGATGTGAAAAGTGCCACGTAAGACGTTAGCAGTGACAGGGGGGCACCAGGAGAGGGGGGTGCAGGGTGGGGAACAGGGCAGGCAGGAGCTGCGAGGGGAGGCACACGGGGAACAGGGAAGGCTGGTCCTGAGCAATGACGAGGGAGTTCAGTGGAGGGCACAGGCCACGCCTGGAGGCTGGCACAGCCAGGCAAAGCCATGGCGGAGGGAGAGGATGTCGCATGCTCGGGCCTTGGAGGACGATGGGGGGAGAGGCAGCAGTGGCGGTGCCAGGCTGGGCTGGGCTGCCAAGGCCGCAGAACGCTACCTTTGCACTACAGAAATGGGGAGCCGTCGTCGGCCTTTGAGCAGAGGTTACATCATCCTATCCTACGGGAGGTTTAGAAACCCAGTTCTCTGAGCAGAGAAATGGCCAGAAAACACGCAAAACACAAACACAAAAACCACAACTGGAAGGACAGGGCCAGGAAGCACTGCGTGAACTTTTACAGTGTTTTCTTTAAAAAAAAAAAAAAAAAAGAGTATAGATAGATAGATATGGCCTTATACATTAAAAAAAAGGAAAGGAAATTTTCCAAGGAAAGTGGGGAGCGGGAGGCAGAGAGCTGTGGGAGGCTGTGGCAGGAAGCAGCCAAAATGGTGGGCCCGGTGCCCCTCTGGCTGCTGGCTCTCCCGCTGTTTGAGTGATGGGCGACCTCGCGGCCAGTGGGGCTGTGGGGTCTTTGAGATCCTCCTCTTACCTCCAGCCTTAGCCGTCTGGCAGGTGACAGATTCCGCCTGTCTCTACTCCCCCCACGAAGTCTGTCCTCCCCACACTCCTCCCCACGGGCTCGGCTTCGGGACACAGGCCGATCTTCAAATCCCATCTGGGCTAAGCCTGTCTGGGAACAGTCGTCCCACGTGTCTGGGAACAGCCTCCCTATGTCCTTGAGGACAGACTGCTGTCCTACGTGGGGCGCCAGGCAAAGTGTTGGCTTCAGCATTTGACAAGTGGAGAATGGGGGCGCAGGGGCCTCCCTAAGCGTTTACCCTAAGGGGGCAGTGGGATTTTTGCCCAAGGTGGGCGCACCTGGGAGTCCTGACCTCGAGGCTGCACTGCCTCAGGCCCTGCAGGGGAAATGTCTGCCCGTGTTCCTCTAGCCCCTGGAGGAGGGGCCGCAGTTCCCCCTCTGCCTGGATCCTCTCCTCCCTTCTCCCACCATCCACACACACACTCCCGCTGGACAGATCCCGGGATGCCCAGTGAAACCACTACTTCCTCTGCAGAGAGTCCCGGACTGCACCTCCTGTCCCCTTTTCCGAGTTCCTATGGAGCGGCCCTGGGAGGGGAAGAGAGGCTGGAGGAGGGGGCATGGCTGGGACATGAGAGGAGGGAACCATCGGCTTGTTCTGGGCAGGCCTGGGGCAGGATGGACGTGAGAGGGAGGATGGCCTGGCTCAACCCAGGGAGAGATGGATCGACCAGCCCTTGGGATTACTTGGCTTAGGCGCTGGAGGAGGACGAGTTCTAGCAGGAGAGAGAAGCGAAGATCCAGGCTGCCCAGCACAGCCTGGCTGGTTCCCCCCAGTCCAAAGGGGGCACCGCTCTTTTCTGCCCCTCTTCACCCCCAGCACCTACTGGACAGGCACACAGAGATGAAAAGAACCCTGTAGAACCCCGGGTGGAGATGCCCAGAATTGGGAAGAGTGGCGTGGGCTCCCAGTAAACTCAGAATCCCCAGTGCCAGGAACAGTGACTGGTACATAAGCCTGTGCCAGGGGAACAAATGCACGAATGAGGCATCGCCTGCCCCCAGCCCCCAGCCCGGGAGGGGGACCAGGACCCTTGAAGGCGCCTGCTCCTTTGTGCAGCGAGACCTGGACGCCCCCTCCCCGCGATGTGCAGGCTGGTGGGGACAGGCTTTGGGGGTGGGGAGGCAAGAGGCCCAGCAAGCAGCTCCACTTGGGAGGGAAATGCCCCTCTGGTGCCTGGGCACGGGCACTGCCTGGAGCCCTGAGGAACTTTCAGGGACCCCCAGATCACCCCAGTGGGGACCCACACACACAATCCCACAGGGGGAAGCACGGCTCCACCCCTCACTAACTGGACCAGGTGCCTCACTTTCCCCGTCTGTAAAAGGGACTGATAGCACCACCTGCTGCACGGGTTGCTGGGAAGGTCGCAGGCCAGGCACCAGCTCAGCATGTCCTCCCTGCCACTGTAGGTAACAGCACAGGAGGACGAGGAGGGGGAGGAGGACGCGGAGGGGTGGACCGGACCGCCCATCAGCCAGTCGGGCTTGGGGGCCACTGTGCCTTTGGCTTAGGGGTGCCACTGCCTTACTGGATGACTGCACAAGGCCCAGCCTCTCTCCAGACCTGTCTGCATTTGCAGAATCAGGCACTGCTAACGGGGACAGCCTTGACCCTTCGCCAAGCCCAGGCCAGATCTGCACACAGTTCCTGGGATTGCCTGGACACACAGGCACCCATACCCATACACACACACCCACACTCACACAGGGACATGTGTGCGCACCACACACGACACAGGGACACATACATGTGCACACAAACAGACCCGCACAGGCAAATATTCACAGATACAGGCACACACACACACACACACACACACACACACACACACACACGGGTTTGTTTACACACAGGCCACAGGCACATCCCACTCACACTCAGCGCCCTCCTGTGTCCCAGTCCCCCAGCTCACACTCCTGCTCACACTCCTGAACCCGGAGCCGCTGTGCACCAACTGTTGGCGCGGGCGGGGCGGGGAGCAGGAGGGAAAAATCCACGACTCAGCCCGGGAGGAGGGGGGTGCAGGGTGGGGGTGCGCGGGCGAGGGAAGTGACAGCCCGCGGTCCCCTCGAGCCCGGCTCATGAATATTAATGCGGCGGTAATTAACATGCAGGGACGCAGCAGGCTGGATGCGGCGCCTCCGGAGCGCTGGGGAGCGCGGCGCTGCCAGGCGCGGCTCGGGCTCCGGGCGGCTCGGGAACGGGGGCTGGGCGGGGGTCGTTTTCGGTCCCGGCTTCCAGCTCCCGCCCCGCGACGGGCCGCCCGCCAGGCCGCCGCTTCCGGGAGCCGGCCCCTCCCGCCCTCGCCTCGCGGCCGGTGATGTCATCGGCACCAAACTTTCCGCTTCCCGGCGCGTCTCGGGACCCTGAGTCATCGCCGCCCCCGGCCGGCCACGCCGTCTGTTTGTGCAGCGCCGGCCCCGCTGGCCCGGCCTGACGTCAAACCGGCGGGGCCAGGAACCGCGGGGGGCGGCCGCTGGGGACCAGGGCGCTGGGGAGGCGACCGCAGTGCAGGGCACACCCTGGGTTCCAGGTCCGAATCCCGGTCACCTGATGAGGAGGGGCCGACCCGGGGCAAATCCTTTAAGCTCTCAGGACTTCAGTGTCCGCATCTGCCACTGAGCAAAACAACTGCCCAGGCGCCCAAGGCCCAGGCTTCTCAACCTGTGGGTCGCGACCCCTTTGGGGGGTCAAACGACCCTTTCACAGGGGTCGCCTAAGACCATCGGAAAACACATATATAATTACTTTTTTTTTTGTGATTCATCATTATGCTTTAATGATGTTCAATTTGTCACCATGGAATTGGGGGTCACCACAACATGAGGAACTGTGTTAAAGGGTCGCGGCATTAGGAAGGTTGAGAACCACTGAAGCGAACTGTGCAGCGGCTGAATCGAGGCCCAGAGCCAGGGCCACACAGCAGGTGGGCACTAGAGCTGGGCCCCCAGCTCCCTGTTCTTTCTGGGGGCCACGCCCTGTTACCCCTCAGGAGCCAGGTCACCTTGAGGGCAGATGCTGAGAAACCCCCCACGGGCCACTCAAGGGGGTGGAGTGCTGGGAGCGGGAGCAGGACGCCTGGGCTGGAGTCCTGGCCCGGCCATAGGTATCCGGCCAGCTTTCCCATCTCTAAAACAGGAGCGAAATCCAGTATAATAACCGCGTGGACTCTGTGAGGGGAGAGGATCAGAGGAGAAAAGACGCGTTGCAGTGTGAAGGCTACTGGGCAACTGCTGTCACATTGGCGGCGGTCACCTGGGTTCAAATTCTGACTCCCACTCGCCCCCACCTCTGCCCGCCGCCCTCCCCTTCCCCTCCTGTGCTAACAGCTGAGCACTGCACCAGGCCTGCCATCTCCAGAGCCTCCCGTCTGAGAGCTAGGAAACCTGTTAGCAAATGCTGCCCAGCCCTTCACTAGAGCGGCCCAGAGAAAGTCGGCCAACATCTGCAGTTCCCAGCCTCTTTCCTGGGCCTTTGGCACATAATCTTGGAACCATTTTGTAGATGGGAAACTAAGAACCTACTGCTCTCGGGGGCTGAGCAGGGACTAGGCTCAGGTCTGGAGTCCCAGGCGGCATCTGGCCCTGGTCAGGGACCACCCCTCCCCTGGTTAGTGTGGCTCAACCCCTTTCAGTTCCTCTGCAGCCCTGCCCACGGACCCTGCAGCCAACAGAGAAGGGCCTGCCCTGCCGCCCCCACATCCCTGCCTCCCCCTCCCTCTGCCTGTCTTCCGGCACCCTTTCAAGTCCTCCAGTGCGCCCGGGCTGCCTCTTTGCAAGGGCTGTTCCCTCCCCTCTGACCAGAGCACTGTCTCTCCTCTCCCATTTCCTGGTTAACAACTCCTCCATCTCTCCTAGTGCTTCCCCTGGGGACTGTCCCAGTTACCACCACACACACACACACACACACACACCAGTGCTCACTCCCACATCACACAGATCACACCACACACACACACACACACACACACACACACATACCAGCGCTCACTCCCCACATCACACAGATCACACCACGCACACACAGACACACACCAGCACTCACTCCCCACATCACACAGATCACACCACACACACACACACACACACACACACACACACACACCAGTGCTCACTCCCACATCACACAGATCACACCACACACACAGACATGCGCACACACACACACACACACACCAGCACTCCCCACATCACACAGATCACACCACACATACACACACACACAAACACACCTACCCCAGCACTCACTCCCACATCACACAGCTCACACCACACACACACACACATGCATGCTCATGTACTCCATATGCCATAGGCTGCAGGCACACATACCCCACATATATCACATTCACCGTTCAAAATACACATCTTACATACCGTGACCACACAATACACACACACACACATTCACAGAGACCATACAGCACACGTCAAAGCTGCATTAGTGCCCCTCCTCCGGGCTCACTGCCTCTCATCTCGCCCCCACCCCCATCGTGGTATTTGGAACTGCCCAGGTTCAAATCTGATCTGCTGCTTGCCAGCTGTGAGCCGAGTCGCTGAACTCTCCTGTGCCTCAGTGTCCTCATTCGGTAGAAAGGAGAGAATGATAGTTCCTACTGTGAGAAATGAGTGAGTGACTCCACACATACGCTTAGAAAGGGGGCCCTGAACGGTGAGCATGCAACAAACGGGGACTGTCCTCTGTCGCCTGGCTTCTGTCCAGGGAACCTTCAGTGCCAACACTGAAGATGGAGCAGCAAGTAAGACGGACGGCCTGCCCTCTGCACTCACAGTCCAGGTGGGAGACACATCTGGAACAGGTAACCCCAGAGCTAGTCAGCTCATTAGGGTGCCACACTGTTACCCTCCCTGTGCCAGGACACCTTTCGGGCATATACCGAGAAAATCCACCACAGGTTTCTGCTGGCCCAGGGGTCCAGGGAGGGTGCCCCAGGGTGGGGACACTTAGGCTGAGATTGGCAAGACGGGGAGCAGAAAGCACTGTTGTAGGCAGAGGGCATAACATGCAGGCAGACCTGGGAGCGGACAGAACATGCTGCCCAGACCGGAGAGGAGGTGCAGGTGACCAGAGTGCAGAACCGAAGGGGATGAGGGGGCAGAGAGGCTGAGGGGAGCCAGGCATCGGAGCTGGGAATGAAACATGGAGTTGGAGAGCCGGGGATGGTTAGAGGGAAGGCAGCGGTCAGCGTGCATTTACAAAGGTCTGTCTGGCCAGCAGGTAGCGCACATTGGACAGAGAGATGGGCAGAGAGTGGGGCCTGGGAGCCCGGTCTGGGCAGTGGCACGGGCAGTGGGCCGGGGGTGAAGGGAGCTGACTTGTTTAGGTGGGTCACTCCTCAGGTCTTGGTCAGTACTGGGCTGGGGTTGGGAAGGAGGAGTGGGGGGTGGCACCTAGGATCAGGCTGGGGTTGGAGTTCCGGGCTGGATGTGATGATGGGAGCAAGTTCAAGGAGGAAGGGAGATCTTATCTTGCATCCAGCTGAGTCCGCCCCCTGCCCCCCTCCCAGCTGCACAGCACCAGGGACCTCGGCAGCGGCCTTGGACCTGAGTCCTAGGCTTTAGCGGGCACACTCTGGCCCTCTCGCACCGTGTCCTCCCTCATGAGGGCGGGAATCCTTAGATTAAGGAGACATGCCCAACTAGATCTGTGATCTGCACAACCGGGCCCCTGGAAGCCCCTGCTCGATGGCCCATCCATTTCCTGGGTCCTTCCTCCTGCAGGTGGTCTGAGCTGCCCGTTTGTTCAGGCGCCCCTAAGCCCCAGGCTGGCCGAGGAGTGGCTGCTGGCAGGGGCGTGGACAGTCCGCACTCACAGGCTGGAGTGCCCACACCTGAACTGCAAACCCCTCTGGGGAAAGGATGGGAGCTGGGGCGGAGAGAAAACGTCTGCCAAGCGGGCAGGGTCACCGCGCTCCCCGCTGCCCTTCCAGCACCGAGCCCAGACTTCTAAGCACAACCCCAGCCTCCAGGTGTATCTGTCCTCAGGAAGGCGAATTTGTCAAGACGGAGGTCAGAACACACTTTACTTAGCCGTTTGTTGGTTTGATTTATGACTTTCAAATCCTCAGACATGAGGCGTGTGAGCCTCTGCTTGTGCTCCTGCCCCCAAGGGCTACCCCAGGAGCTTTCCAGAGCCGCACCTCAGCTTCCCCTGGATGAGCCTTGACTAGCGGTTGACCCCAGGGGATCCTGCAGGCTCCCTTCCGAGCTTCCGGACCCCACTATGTGCCCTCACGTGTCTGTCCGGTCCCTCGGTCCTTGTCTGCCTCCCCCTTCGAAGGTTCAACTGCAGCTCCTCCTCCTCCAGGCAGTCCTCCCTCCCTCCAGGCCCTGGCTCTCCAGCTGGTCGCAGGCGTCACTGGTGGTTTGATGGGCACGGGACCAGAAGCTCCTAGAAGCAGCCGCCGGCGGCGGCAGAAGCAGGATCTTGCATTGAGCAGGGTCCAGGCTCGGAACCCACATAGACTTGGGGTTACATCGCAGCTGGGTGGCTTCCTGGCTGTGTGACCCTGGGAGGCGGCTTTGCCGCTCTGAGGGGCCTCCTCTCTGAAAACCCATAATCATAACGGTGCCGCTCGGCGTGGACCGGGAGCCCACGTGTGCGGGCGCTTGGCGAGTGCGGGGAAGGGGTCGGGGAGGCAGGCGTTACATCATCCCTCTCCCAGCTGAGAAAACACGGGAAGGAGCCTGGGGGGCGAGGGGGCGAGGCCGGCTGCTCAAGGTCACACAGCCCGTCCCGGGGCGAGGCCCACGCGCGGCTGCGCGAGCCAGTGCGCAGACCACTGGGCTCCCGGGTCGCGGACCCGCCTCGGCTCCGCCCCCGGGTGTCCGCGGCCTCTGGGCCACGCGGGGCGGCGGCGCCGGGCGAGCCCGCAGTGCGGGGAGGGTTAACGCGCCGCCGCATTGGGCCGGCCTCCGGGAGGACCAGCCAATGGGCGCGCGCGGCGGTGAGGTAATGCCGCGCGGGGTGGGCGGAGCCGGCGGTGCCCGCGGCCCTTCTCCCCGCTCCTCCTCCCCCGCCTACTCCTCACCTTCGACCGTGACGCCCCCCACGCCCCGCAGCCCCCCGGGAGGGACCTAGGCCTCGCCCTTTCCTTTTCCTGTCTAAGGTCTCCTCTCACGTCTGCGGCAGGAACCCGGAGACAAGCTGCCTCCTCTGGCCTCAGTTTCCCTGTTTGCAAGATGGGCGACGATGACCACCGAAGGCCAGACCAGCGTGGGCGTCCTTGGGTCCCAGGGCAGTTTGGGCCCCTCCCTGCCCTTGGCCTACACGTTTACGGCGCGGCCCTGGCCCTGCTGGGGTGCCCGGCGCCCCCGGGGGTGGGGGGGGGCTGGGAGCTCCGGGCCCGGCGCCGCCAGGCTTCCCGGCAGCCGCACCCTCCACGTGGCCGCGACGCCGCAGCCTCTCCGCGCCCATTGGGCGTGCGCGCCTGACGCTCCCCCGGATGCCCCCTCGCCGCCACCGAGCCCCGCAGGGCTGCAGAAGCAGCTGGCTTGGTGGGCAGAGGGCAGGGTTCGTGCCACCGTCAATATGGATGGAGCGTCTGACCCGAGCGGCTTAGCTCCGGGCCGGGAGGCGGCCTGCAGGGCTGCGCACCGGCCGCAGTCTGGACAAGAAGCGGTTTCATGCCTTCCCAGCCGGGCTGGCTCGGCGGCCGCGGCGGCTCATTAGTCAGCGCGCTCGCGGGGAGGGGAGGGGGAGGGGGAGGGGAGGGGAGGGGAGGGGCTGGCGCTGAGAACCGCAGAGAGCTATTCTCAGGGGCTCCCCGTGTGGGGAGGGCGCTCAGCAGGCGCTGCTGCTTCCCAGAAAGTTGATTATTTTTAACCCAGAAGAAGAAAGGAAGGAGGAGAGGGAGAAGGACTCGGGGAGAGAGGAGAGGAGGAGAGGAGAAGGGAGGCAAGGAGAGCAGAGAAGGGGAGAGGGCGGGGGGACTGGGGAAAGGAAGGAGAGCGGAGGGAAGTGGAGGGAAGGGGGAAGGGCAGGGAGGAGAGGGCTGGCTGAGGCCGGGGGGAGGGGAGGGGAGGAGAGGCAGGGCCTGCTGGAGTCGGGGAGGCAGCTGGCAGGGTCTCTGGGAGGGGCCTGGATGGGAGGGGGCGCTGCCACCCTCCTCGCCCCTCCCTGCACCCTGTGTGAAGCTCTCCTGCAGGACCACCTCCGGCTGCCCACCCGCCTTCCTGTGCTGGGGCTGAGAACGGCCCTGCTGGGCACCAGCAGCTGAGGGCTCTGGCCGGCACTGGGGCTTGAAGAGTGGGGGGGAGGGGGGGGTTGTGAGCACAAGGCAGCTACAGCCCTGCCCTAGCGTGCTGTCCAGCCTGCAGCCTGTGCACAGACACGGCCTTGCCCTTGTGGGGACGCCCGGGGGAGGAGCGAGGCAGGCGGTCCTGAGCCCCATGGCCTCCTAGGGATGGGGCCCCCTTTCTCCTGCCTTAGGGTGGAGTGGGGCTGAAAACCAAGCCTGGAGAGGGGGCCTGAGGGCGGGTGCTGGGGACACAGTGACAAACAAGAGCCGGCCCACATGGGGCTCACAGTCCTGCACAAGCTTCATGAATAATGCATCAAATCATGACAAGTGGGCATCCGGCTGGGAGGGGACCGTGCAGGGCTGGAAAGGCTCCCAGGGGCCGGACCTCCGCAGGGTTATGGGAGGGGGGCCTGAGGACCAGGACGGCTAATGAGGGAAGAGGGGCTGGGACGGCGTGGATGGGGTCCCGAGAGCCTGAGAGAGGATCAGAGAGAGGGTGGGTGTGGCCCAGGACTGTGGCCCTTGCCCTGGAGGCAGTTGGGAGCTTTGGAAGAGTTTCCAGAGCAGAGAGAGGAGACCAGGTCTGCAAAGCTCACTCAGGACGGGAAGGGACAGGAGTGGATGCAGGGAGGTGGTCCCCAGGTCTTGGGAGAGAGAAGGCAGCCTGGCTCTGGCTGTGGCCTCTGAGATAGAGGGAGGCCGGCCTGGCCCCATTGCGGGAGGTACAGAGGACAGGAGCTTGTGTGCCATGGTGTGTGTGTGTGTGGGGGGGGGGGGTTGGGCGTTGAAGGAGGCTGAGGGGGTATCGGGGAGGTGCTAGGCTCTGGCTTGCCCAACAAGGGATCCTGGCACCACTCCCTGCCCAGGGCAGCCAAGGGGAGCAGGTTGATAGGCCAGGCATTTGTGTTGGGACATTGGGGGGAGGGGGGCACAGGCAGAGGGAACAGCTTGAGCAAGGCACAGAGAGGAGAAGGGCAAAAGGAACCCAGCTGTGGTACCGTGGAATCTTCCAGAAAGAGGGGCTGAGTCTGGGTCATGCTAGGCCTTGACTGCAGGCAAAGGGGTCACTGCTGAGCTGCAGGTGTGGGCACCGAGGGTACTTCCCAGCACCGGACACAGCTCAGCAAATGGGTGGCTGGGCCAGGGGTAGGGGTGGCGCTGGGTCCCGGCAGCTGGTGCCCGCACCCCAAAGCTAGAAAGGGCATGTGTGTGACTGGGGTGTCGGGCCCAGCTGGGGGCAGCCTGTGGGTGTGAGTGTGTGACAGTGAGTGTGTGTCCCTTGTACAGAGTGTCCTGCCCTTCCCTTGAGGCAGGACCCAGGGTCACACCCAACCCCTCCAGGACCAGGAACAGCCTGACCAGGCCCGACTAGAGGATGTGGTTGGATGTGGCCATGGCCCCGGCCATTGCTCTGCCTTCCAGCACCACGGCTTTCACCCCCCACCCTGTGCCTCCAGAGTCAGGACCAGCTTCTGACCCTGCCCCGAGGAGCCAGGGGCGGTGCCGGGTCACTGGCCGGAGGGCAATGTCTGTACCGCTAACTACTGCAGGGCACGGAGAAGCCTGGTCACAGCATCCCAGGGCCAGCACGCCCACTTCCCTCTCAGGGCCGGTCTGTCTCCTCCCGGGACTGGAGGGCTGGTCTGCTCAGCCCAGAGCTGCCCGTCATCCCAGGGCTCAGTGGCTCGGCAGAGGCCTGGTCCCAGACAGCACTAGGGTAGTGGCCTGGCCCCGCAGCTCTGACCCCACCTGCAGGCTCGTGGATTACCTGGGCCTATGGCTTGCGCATCAGTCCTGCCACCTACCACTAGCCCTCCCACTCCCGGGTCAGGTGCACATCTGAAAGTCATGGCTAAGATTCACACACGGACCTGAGTCCAAACCCATTGCCGACTGGCCGCGAGCTGTGGCCTGTGTGTGCCCCAGTCTCTTCATCTGAGACAGAGAAAGGCTGGCGGTCAGGCCCTGAGCGAGGGAAGTGGCCTGTCCCTTGGGGCCCTGCAGGATGGCGAGGGGCATGGGCTCCAGGACTGGAGAGCAGTCGGCTTACCTCCCCCTCTGCACAGGCCAGCGGGTGCTATTGTGCCCATTTTGCAGATGAGAAAGCCAAGGCTCAGAAAAATGGATAACTGGCCGGGGGGCGCCACACAGCAGCGGGAAGGAGGGTGAGGAGGACTGGGCTTCCGAGTCCCTGGCTGCTCTCTCCTGGTCCCCGCGGCCACAACCCTCTAAACCATGAGCCACGAGTGCAAAAGGCATCCCCCTACAGGACACCCTACTCTCCCGCCCCCAAACCCACACGTGACTCTGGCCTGATGGGGCATCTCTGTGGAGCACAAAGGGGGGTCGCCAGGCAGAGAAAGAACCCCCCAGGCGAGGAGCCGGCTCCACGGGCGCTTTTCTCCTGCTTTCTTCCTCGCTCAGCTCTTTGTTAAGCTCCCTTTCAGCTGAGCCGGCAGAGCCTGGGTGTTCTGCGCTGACAATAATTGCTGCGTCTAGACAGTGTCTGGTATGAGCCTCCCTCTCCGGTGCTCGTAGGCCTCCCTGGCTCCCTTTCCCAGCCCTGCGGCCTACCCACACCCTCCCTTTCCCACAGCCCTTCCCCTCTGGGCTGCCTGTCCCCCCCCCCCTCCTGCCTCCCTCCTGCAAGGACCCTCACTTCTCCCTCCCTCTCCCCCTCCCACCCTCAGGCGCACATTCACCCTGTCCATCCCCAAGGCCTGAAATGCAGGGGACAGAGGTGTCTTTGCATTTGGCTCTGGCTAGGAGACATTTGAGGAGACTGAGCCCAGCAACGCCCCCCCCCCCCCCCGCATCCCAGGGGCTGGGGACTGCTCACCTCACTGGACTCTGGGCCGAGCTGGGGGGCTCTGGGATTCTTTCCATCCAGGCCTGGGTGGGAACCCGGAGAAACCAGTCCCGGAGAGACCTAGGGTCGGTTCAAGGAAGAACTTTCTGGTGACAGACCATCAGACATGGATGGAGCAGTTTCAGGAGATACAGGGGTGGGAGGTCAATGTTCAAAAGTTCTAAAGCCCATTCCTGCCCTGACTCACATCAGCAATTCTGGAAGATTCCCCAGAAGCTCCAGTCTCCTCGCTGGTGTCAGAATTGAGGCCCTTGGAGTGATCCTAAGACAGTAATGATACCATCCAGTGTTTGCTCAGCCCTTTTCCAGCTCCAACCACTGCAAATCGTCCACATATCCACTTATTTAATACTCCCAACAGCCCTGGGAGCGGGGGAGGCAGGACAGGAGAGAGAGAGAGAGAGAGAGAGAGAGAGAGAGAGAGAGAGAGAGAGAGAGAGAGGGAGAGAGAGAGGAGAGAGAGAGAGAGAGAGAGAGAGAGAGAGAGAGAGAGAGAGAGAGAGAGAGCCTATGATTTGTCCCATTTTACAGATGAGGAAACTGAGGCCAAGAGAGGTTAAGTAACTTGCCTAAAGTCAAAGCCAGTAAGTGGAGGAGCCTGGATTTGAAGCCACAGAGGCTGGCTCTGGAACCCCACTAACCACCAGAAATAGGAACAGCTAAATGCTTACTGAGTGCCTGGGGCTGAGAGGAGCCCTTGGCATGAACCATTCCTTTGACCTCACAGCACTGCTGGAAAGGACCGAGGGCTGTGCCCATTGTACAGGTTAGAAGGGAACAGCCCAGGGCGGCGGGTGCAGCCAGAGGTGGACCTAACTCCGCATCACGGGCTTGGCGTGGAGCGGAAGCTCAATAAACGCCGCCATCCCATTTCCCACTCCCCCCCCCCCCGGGCTTCCTTGAGCCCTTCCTGGGCACACAGCCCTGGCCAGGCTGGGAGAGACAGAAGCCAACATGCGTTCTGTCCATAAGACCACGGCCCGGAGTGGACGGGCCCGTCAGCCAGTGTCCATCTGGAGGGGCTTCTGCTGAGGCCAGGGACCCAGGGCCTGGGAGTTGGGGAGGGCCCTACATCCAGGAAGTCTTTCTGCAGGAGGTGGAGCCAGCCCTGCCCTGGAGGATGAGGAAGAGAAAGCGGGGCCACATGTGGACCAGCTGTGCAGGTGAGGGAGCCGGTGTGCTCCTGCAGGAAGCGGGCCTTCAGAGGCCGGCACAGGCGGCCACCACGTGTGGCGGCTCAGGGAGGAGGAGGACCGAGGGAGAATCATCTGGAACCTTTGCAGGATGGCCTAGAAAGCAAACCTGGAGGCCAGGAGGCTGGGAGGAGGCCCCTGCGAGCGGCTCCTCCTTCCCAGCAGAGTCGTCCTCCCCTCCGGCCACTCCTCCTGCTGCAGAGCCATTTTGATTCTTTGCCTCCTCCCTGCTCCTGGGTTGCCACGAACCCCTCACGTCCAGTTAGAGATGGAAGGGGGATGCTCGCCATTCATTCACCACCCGGCCATCGAGGCAACTGTCAGCAGCGCAAGCCCCTGGGCATCTCTCAGCTGCCAAGGCCGGTCCGGCAGACCCATGGGTGAGCCCCGTGCCCGCCACCACGGCCTGCCTCGGGGCCCTGCGGCCAGGGGCCTGTGTCGCGGCTCCCCAGGCCTTGACTTGACTTGGAACGCCAGCATGGGCCTATGGCGGGGGGAGGGGGGCTGAGGGCCAGCAGGGACAGCACCTCCTGCCTGTGGGCGGTGCAATGCTGTCCTGGGAGGTTCTGGGCTGGTGAAGGAGGGAAACAAGCAGCCGGTGGCACAGGCCGGTGGACGGTCCGCGGCAGGAACGGTGAAGACCCGCACACACAAGCTCCCCATCCCTGGCCCCAAATCCCTGGCCGGCAGACAGTTCCCACACTCGGAACGTTTCCAGTTGTGGAAAGACACATGCCACACATTTCCTAGTCCCCCACTGATGCATGGGGCAGCCCCTGTAGTCAGACATAAATCTGTCTGCAGAAACGCATATGGACAAAGAGCCTATCTAATAATAGACAAACATGGTAATTGACCGTACCTTCGCTACGCCTCCCATTGGCTAATCAGCATGGTATGCAAATTAACCACCAACAAAGATGGTGGCTAATTTGCATACTGCAGGCAGGGTGGGACAGCACCATCTCACCTTCCCCGCCGCCATCTGGGCCTGCTATCTGCGACCTGGGGCAGCGGGCATCCGTGTGCAACCTGACCCGGGGTGGCCAGGCCGGGCAGCAGCAATCAGCTGACCCACCCGGCCACCGTACGGGCGTCCCGTATGTGACCCAACCCAGGGCAGTGCCCCAACCCCCTGATCGGCCCTGCTGTGTGCTCGACCCGGGGAGGCGGGGCATACACCGAGGGATCGGGCCTGCCAACTGCCACCCGGGGAGCGGGCCTAGGCCAGCAAGTGGTTATCTCCCAAGGGGTCCCAGACTGTGAGAGGGCACAAGTGGGGCTGAGGGACACCCCCCTCCCCCCACCCCCTCTAGTGCACTGGGCCTCTAGTTATAAATAAACCTGGACTCAATTTTCTCCTCTCAAAAATGAGGCAGCTCAGCCCTCGCTGGTTTGGCTCAGTGGCTAGAGCGTTGGCCTGTGGACTAAAGGGTCCCAAGTTCAGTTCTGGTCAAGGGCATATGCCCATGTTGCAGGCTTGATCGCCAGTGTGGGCTGTGCAGGAGGCAGCTGGTCAATGGTTCTCTCTCATCATTGATGTTTCCACCTCCCTCTCCCTTCCTCTCTGACATAAAAATATATTTAAAGTAAAAACAAAGAAAGGAAGAAAAGGAGGCAGCTCACAGGGTTGCCCTGAGAATTTGGTGCCTCCCATGACACCAGCCGGCCTGCGGTGCCTCGGACACAGGCTCACGTCCTGTCCCAAGCCCTCTGCACTTGTTGCTCCTTTCTAGAACATTCCTTCCCCAGACATCTCGTGAGATGCCTTTCAGGGCCCTGTGGCTCTGCTCAAATGCCACCTCCTTAGCGAGGCTTGTCCTGACGGTCCTGTCTCCTCCCACCCCCCCTTTCTCTTCCTTCACGGCCCCCACCAGCTGACAGAGAACGTCCTCAGTTGCTCATTGAGGCGCTGCCTGCTCTCCCACAGTAGAACCTGAGCTCCCTGCGGGCAGGGCGCTCTTCCACTGCCGCCCAAGCGTTCAGCACCTGGGACAGTGCCCGCAGGGTCGGGGGCGGGCGCTCCGATTTCTGTTGAACGAACAACTGTCCATTAAATGTGCCTGGACCATCGAAAAGGCTCAATAAAGCCCAGCTGGTACCATCACCATCACTGTTGTTACGACGCTGCTGCTCCATCCCCCTCCTCCTCCTCCTCCTCCTCCTCCTCCTCCTCATCATCATCATCATCATCATCATGTGTCTGCGTTGACCCCAGACCTTGGTCCTCCAGCCTGTGAAACGGGCATTGTGGGCACAGAGAAATCAGCCACCGCAGATTGGTCAGGGCCCTGCAGGAGACAAAGGACGCTGCCACCCCACCGGGGAGCCAGCGCCTCTCGGCAGAGCGGCCAGGAGAAGCCTGGAGAACGCCAGCCCAGGGAGCAGCTGCCAGAAGGCCATACATAATTCATTGCCAAATGGGGCCTCGGGCGGCGTGCGCTGGGGGCTCACTCTGCGCGCCTGGCACTTACCGACTGCTCCTCGCACGTTGCCTCATTGCATCTTCACGGATCTGCAGGATGCGATCCTTCCCTCCCCCTTCTACCCGGGGGAGCCTGAGGGCCGGGGCTGGGGCCACCTTGCTCTCAGGGCCAAGCAGGGCCTCAAGCCAGCGGACGTGGACCCAGCGGCCCCCAGTCCCTTCTCACTGTGGAGGGATGAGACAGCCCTGGGGAGGGGCTGGGAGGGACAGAGGGGACCGCACACACACACAGAGGGCAGGCAGAGGGCAGGCTGGGTCACAGCGGGGTGAGGAAGGCACAAGGCCATTGCATCCTGGCTCCAGACTACCACCCCACCACCCCACCGGAGCCCTCCTCCCTGCTGTGGGAGGGAGCGGTAGTCGCCCAGAGTGCTGGCTCTGGAGTGTCAGGGGCTCAGTTTGCGCAGCTGTAAAATGGGAATAACAGCCCTTCCCTCCCCTGCCTGGGGCTCTGAGATCGTGCAGAGGTGATACTGGCTCAGAAAGAGTTGCTGTGGAAGGCGGGGAGATGGCGGGGGAGCCCAAAAGGTGACACACTCGCTGTTCTGTTTAGATAACACTTTTGAAATAACATGTTAGCAGTGGAGGACAGATTAGGGACAGCGGGGAGAGGGGGTGTGGCCATAGGAGAACAGGAGGCGGGACCTGGTGTCGAGGGGGTGTTCTGGATTCTGACTGAGGTGCAGGAAGCGCAAACCTGGGATAAGAGTGTACAGAACTGAACGCACACACCGAAGAGTCTCCGTCAGCCTGGGAGAGCTGCAGGAGGCCGAAGGTCCGGGATATGTCACCGCCACCCCCCAACCCCCGCGTGATGCTGTCCTGTGGCTCTGCTAGGCATCCCATGGGGGACCCGGTAAGGCACCTGGGAGCCCCCTGTGTTATTCTCACAGCTACACGTCAGTCCACAGTGAGCGTAACAGCACGTCGCTTAGAAATGTCATCTTCCTCTGTCCTTCGCCACATGGGACCTTGGGCCCTCCCGGCCTTTCAGCACCAACACAGTGAGGAGGTGACACCAGCTCAGGTGGTGACATCACTCAGCAACCTCTGCTGAGCACCCGCAAAGGCCAAGCCCTGCGTGGACACCCGAGAAAGAACGGTGGGGAGGAGGCATCCCTGCCTTCACGGAACTGGCGGACTGGGAGGGGAAATGCCACGTTTAAACTAAACCCTGCAGCCTGGCCTGTGTGGCTCAGGGGTTAGAGCATCTGCCCTCACTCTGGAGGGTCGCATGGGTTTCATTCCGGTCGGGGCAGCTGAGATTACGCAAAGGAGGACAGTGCCCAAGGCCGGGAGCAGCAAGAACTGGGGGCCCAGAGACGATGGGCTGTGAGAGGCCTTGGTTCCAACAGAGGCAACAGCTTCAGTGCCTGAGCCCAGAGCAGGCAGAGGTGCCCGGTGAGCCCGGGAGGCCGGAGCGCAGGCAGCAGGGCCTCTGAGATGCCTCACGCAGGGCACTGCCAGGTTGGCATCGTGTTTTGAAAACCTCGTGCTTACCAAGAGGAGGAGGGGGTCTCGGGGGCCCTCACGTTGCCTGGGATGATTTTCACTGTGGTGCTACCTACGCACGTGCAAACACGAAATGAGCCACAAACTCTTTGGAGCTCTTATACCATAAACCCAGGACAAATGGATCAATCAAATCCCAAATCAATTCAAATTGGATCACTTTGATGCGACATATTGTCTGTAAACCCTGTCACCAGCTACGGTGCAAATGTGGCCGATCACTGCGGCTTTGAGCGTGCGGGGCAGGGCAGACTGGCCTTTTAAATCACAGAGGAAAGGGCAGGCAACTCAAGAGAAAAATGACAGAAAATACTGGGGTGAAAGGATGTCACCGGAGGACACCCCCAGACGACCAGCAAACCGGTGGGACGGTGCTCAGCTTTGCGACTCATCAGCGAGCTACACTTCAGCCCCCAGGAGAGCTAACGTGAGGACTGGCCACGGCACGTGCTGCAGCGGGAATGGACACTGTCCAACCCCCGGGGGAAGTGTGCAGGGATCCACTCACTCTGAGCGGCCCGGCCCGCCCCTCGGACCCAGCACTTCAGTCCTAGGCACGAACACGACAGCAGCGAATCCGTGTTTTCACTGAAGGACGTGACCTGCACATTCACGATGCGCTGGAGCCGGACTGAGATGGCCCCAGACGCCCTGTGGCCATAGAGTGGACACACGAGCGGCAGCTCTCCACGCAGCAGCCCACCAGGCAGCCCTAAGGACGGACCATCTACAGCCACACCCAACAACGCAGACAAGACTCACACAGCATGTGCCAGGGATGTCATTTCCATAAAGGACCCAAACAGGCAAGAATAGCCTCTGGGTTAGAAACCGAGACAGAGTTACCCTCCCGTGGGAGGAGGGTTAGAGATGGGGGTCGGGAGGAGGGGGGACCAAGGGACTGGACAGTTGGGAAGTCGCTAGAAACAGCACTTTGGTCCTCAAGGCTCTGAATTTAACTGAGAGGCCAGATGTGGGGCGAGAGGAAGGACCCGCGGGGGTGCAGGTCAGGGTCGCCCGGCCCCCCTTGCCTTATGCACACAGATCACCAACTAGCAAGGGGTAACCTAGTGCTAGAGCCCACTCAGGGCTGATGGAGCCCAGTGCAACCTGTCCTCTCCCGGCCCACAGCCCTGCCTCATTGTCCTTCGCCCACAACCTGCTGACCAAAGGCTGGGGGCCCTGGCTTGACCCGAGAGGGTAGATGCCAGGGGTAAGAAAGGAGCGGACCTTTCTGACCAGAGCCAAAGCTCCCCTGGGGGAAGAGACCGCACCAGCAGCCCTAGGGCAGGCCGCTGGGAAGAGGGGGTTGGGGGGGCAGCATGAGGCAGCCACACTGGCCACAAGCTTCTGACCCAGCTGCCTCAGGAACACTCAGCTGCAGTCCCAGCTTCGAGGACGCATTTATTTGTGCCTTAATCTTCCCTTCCCTTCTGCTTTGGAGCCGGTAAGGGAGGAGGGTTGCTCCCTGCTCCCCCAAAGTAGACAAATAATCCACATTGCTCAACAAAGGCCAGGTGGATGAATGCTCAGCCAGGCCAGCTGTTGTGCGGACGGACGGCCGACAGGGCCTCCTGACAGGAAGTTCACGGAGAGCTTCCAGGAAAGCGGGACTCACAAGTTCAGAGTTTTCACTAAAGAAGCGGCCGCGGTGGGCCAGGCCCTGTGCTCAGAGCTTTGACACACACGTTCATTTCATTCTTCCGCTTATAGACCAAGAACTCAGACATGACTTTTTCTTGTCTTTCTTTTTCAGGCTATATATATTTTTTTAATTTTTAAATCTTTATTGTTGAATGTTTTTCAAATTGAATCGGACAATACTGCCTTTCCGTTGGAGTGTCTGGTCCCTTTAATGTATTTGTTGCTGTGGAGGACTTTATATCTATGGTCTTGCTGTTTGCCATCTATTGTCCCCTCTCTTCATTGAGCCTTTGTTCCTCCTTCACTGCCTTCCGTTGGGTTAATCAAGCATTTAAAACATTCCATTCTCTGTTTGTTTTTAGCTATACCTCTTTAGAGTTTTTGGTTGCTCTCATAGGGCTTACCATATGCATTCTTAAGTTATCACAGTGTACCTTCCAATAAACGCACACCACTTCATGGATTCTGCAAGAACATTACAAAAATAGAATTCCATTTCATCTTCAACGTCCTTTGGGCTAATCTGGTCACATATTTTACTTTTATATGTGTTATAGAAGGCACTGCTATTTTTGTTTTAAGAAGGCGATTCATTTTTTACAGAAAAGCAAAAAAATCTTTTGTATCTATTCACATATTTGCCATTACCAGTGCTATTTTTCCCCCTGTAAATCTGAAATTCTATATGGTATCATTTCCCGTAAGCCTAGCAACAAACTATCTGTTTTGTTTATTTGAGAACGTTTTTATTTTTCCATTTGGAAAGGCATTTTTACTGATAACATTCTCCGTGAACAGATTCCTTTTCACCACTTTTAAGGTGTTGTTCCATTGTCTTCTGACTTGCATTGTTTCCATAAGAAGTCTGTTGTCCTTTGCATCACTGTTTTTCTATATATAATTGTTTTTGGGGTTTTCCCAGCTGCTTCTCAGATTATCTCTTGATCTTTGGTTTTCAGCAGTCAGACCATCATGTGCTTATTAAGTATGTTTTCCTTTGTATTTATCTTGATTAAGGGTCACTGAGCTTCCTTGATTATTATTTTTTCAATCAAATTTGGAACATTCTCAGCCACTATTTCATCAAATATATTTTTTTGCCCCACTGTCTTTCTTTTCTCCTCTGTGATTCCAATTACATGTGTGTAAAGACTGCTTAATCCTGCCCTACAGGTTCCTCAGGCTATGTTTATTTTTTCAATCATTTTTCTCTTTGTGCTTCAGAGTGGATAATTTCTTTAAAGTCACTGGTCCTTTTTTATTGGGTCTAATCCCATCCAATGAATGATTTCAGGAAGTGTATTTTTCAGTTTAGATTTTGATCTGATTTAAATATATATATATTTATATTTATATATATGTGTGTGTGTGTGTGTATGTATATATGTGTCTATATATGTGTGTGTGTGTGTGTGTGTATATATATATATATATATATATATTGATTTTAGAGGAGAAGGAAGAGGGACAGAGATAGAAACATCAGTGATGAGAGAGAATCATTGATCGGCTGCTTCCTGAAACGCGGGCATGTGCCCTGACCGGGATTCAAACCTCTTGGTTCATAGGTTGATGCTCAACCACTGAACCACACTAACCAGGCATAATCTGATTTTTTTTTTTAGTTTCTTCATCTCCTCTTGTTATGGTTGGAATATGTCCACCCAGAAAAATGTGTTGAAGTCCTAACCCCCTGTACCTCAGAATAGGACCTCATTTGGAAATAGGATCATTACAGATGCAATTAGTTAAGATGAGGTCATATTAAAGCAAGGTGGGTCCTTAATCCAATAGGACTGGTGTCCTGATAAGAAGGGGAGAGAGACACAGAGAGAACAACATGTGGAGATGGAGGTGGAGACTGGAGTGATGCACATACAAGCCAGGAATGCCAAGGATTGCCAGACATCGCCAGGAACTAGGAGAGAGGCACAGAACAGATTTTCCCTCTGAACTTTCAAAAAAACTAACCCTGCCAACACCTGGACTTCAGAATTGTAGCCTCTGGAACCACAGGAGAGTAAATTTCTGTCGTACAGTTTGTGGTGCTTTGTTCTGGCAGCCCTAGAACACTAACGTACTCCTAACATGTCCCATGTCTCTATCCATTATAATTGTCTTTTCCTATAGAGCCTTTAACGAACTTACCATAATGACTTAAAAATCTGTCTACTAATTCCAACATCTGGGTTCTCTCTGAAGCTGTTTTACTGACTTAAAAAAAAGTCTTGTCTATGTGTCACATTCTTCTTCCCGTATCTAGTAATTTTTAATTTCATGCTTGACATCTTGATGATACAATGGAGAGATTCTGAGTTGCGTCATCTTCCCCTGAAGAATTTCGCATGTTATTCTTCTGTTTAATTGTTGGCCACGCACCCTTAATCTTGCGGAGGCTTGGTGTTAGGCTTTGTTCTGGAAGGTTTCTTTCCATCCTCACTCCTAAGTCCTGGTCTCCTAGAATCTCCATGAAGAACCTAATACGTTCACCAAACCACTCTAACCGGGTAAGACTTAAACAAGAAAATCCGTCTCCCCCGCGTCAGGCAGCTGCAGAAGTCTCCGCTCAGCATTTCTGGCCTCCCAGCTGTGTTTTCCCTGGGCTTCTTGGAGTCAAGCCCCACACAGAGTCAGCCAGGGATTGGAGGGGAGGTTCCTCCCTCTGTAGCGCTCTTGTCTGGGATTCTTCTCTCTCGATTTCCATCTGTCTGGAGGCCCCGAGCTCCAATTTCCTCCTCGTCAGCCTCTCAGGCTTCTACGTTCTGCTGGAGTCCTAACCCCCTTGCACTACATCCACCGGAGAGCGCATGCCTTCAGGGGGGAAGCCAGCTCAGCAAGTCTCTCAAGTCTCTCGTCAGTATGGCTTCTTTGTTTCAAGGGTCACGTCCTCTCCAGTTTCTGCCTGATTTTAGTCCCTCTCCAGTCATTCCGAACAATTCTGTCGTACATATTTTGCTCAGGTTTTATCATTGTTGCCAGCAGAAAGTTAATCTGACATAAGCCACCCCTCCACTACCAGCAAGTCTGCACTTTGTAAATCACTCCTCAGACTTCTAAGTTAGTGCTCAGGTGAGGTCTAGTTTTAGGCTTGACGTTAGAAGTAATATGGTGTAGTGGAAAGTGGAAGTCCCTTTGCTGGAGTCTGATGTTGAGCCTTGACCCCGGTACTTTGCTGCATGACCTTGAACAAAGTCCTTCATCTCACTGAGCCTCAGCGGCCTCTCTTGTATGGCAGGAATAACAGCCTCTGTCTTGCAGGATGAGAAATGGCAGTGGCCCGAGCGGAAGCCTGGCACCAGGCCTGCACAAAGGTGCTCAGGAGATGGGCGTTGTTGTCAGCAGCGAACTACAGGCTCCTACAAGTAAAGATCCTCCCAGGAGGCGATGGCCAGCTGGACCCAACGTTGGTCTTCAGTAAGTCCCCATCCCACTCTGTTAATACATCTTAAGCTACAAGCTGAGCCCTAGAGTGTTGGCCTGCGGACTGAAGGGTCCCAGGTTCGATTCCAGCCAAGGGCACATGCCTGGGTTGCAGGCTCGATCCCCAGTAGGGGGCGTGCAGGAGGCAGCCAATCAATGATTCTCTCTCATCATTGATGTTTTTATCTCCCTCTCCCTTTCTGTCTCAAATCAATAAAATATATATATATTTAAAAAAAATACAAGCATATCCACAAGTTTAGTTATGACAGACATGTGAGCGGGCATCTGCTGAGTGTGGGGAGGAGGGGGGGGCGGGAGGGGGGACCCTAGATCCTCTAGGATGGCCCAGCTTGTGCCTCCTGGGCAGCATGAAGTCCCCAGTCAGAGGGCCAATGAGGACTCCTGCCAGCTCAAGTCTGAGCTAAGTCAGATCTCAATGGAACAGGATGGGCTGTGTTGGTGACACTCACTCACTAAGATTAAACGGCAGCCCAGGGGCGGAGAAGTCAATACGCTCGGAGTTTATGGGGACGGGAGTTTATGGGGACGGTACCCTTTTGCACAGCAGAGGCCGCGGACAGCAGCCAAAACAAGCACCTTCACAGAGAGGCTCAGGGTCGCCAGGCAGAGCTGTGGGAGTCAGCGCTGCATCCTGGCCCAGCCAGCGTGTGGCCGTGGGCCAGTCCCTGCCCGCCTCTGACTGCCTTCTGCACATCTACACAGAGAGGCGAAGGACTCTCTAGACCCGGAGTCAGAAATCGGGAGCCCTGAACCCTAGCCATGGTCCTGCCTCCAACATGGCAAGAGACGTTGGGCACCTCACTTAAAAAAATCTCTCCCTGCCTCAGTTTCCCCATCTGCAACACAAGGTGCACATGCCCAATATTCCCTTCTGTACAAGGCTGGCATGGATCCCTTAAAAACAGCAAAGTACTCTGAAGCCAGCATAGCAAACGCATATTACACCCCAACATCTATAGCTTTGCACCTTGCTGGGCAGACTCAACTGTCTTGCACTGCAAGGACAAGGAGGGGAAATGGAGCCAGCCACCCCCCATGGGAAAAAAGTGAGAGCTTTCAAAGAGAGACAAGTAACTTGCAATTTAAATGCATAGGAGACCAGGCTGTGCCACCGCATATGCAGATAGATGCAAATGATATGCAAATGGCCCAGAGCAAGCCCGGGTTTGCCAACGTCCTCTGCCAAGCAGCCAGCTATGAGGTTCAGCCAGGTCTGGTCTGTGCCAGAAGCTCACATCTGGGGCCCAGAGACCTGGGGGTGAATGTTCAATTGCACCTCCTTCAGGAAGCTGTCCAAGGCGCCCCACCTCCCTCCGGCTTGGCGCTGCCTCCGGACCATGGCCTCCTGAGGGCAGGGGCTCCCTCCTGTTCCCACTGCACCCCCAGCACTGGCACCCAGCCTGGCACCAACGCGGCCCTGAGGGGCTGCGGGCTGAGTGCAGGCAGGGAGGCGGGATGGGCGGTGCGCTCATTTCCAAGTCCTGGACCCGCGAAGAGGCTCAGCCTTCCTCGGGGCTTGTAGTTGTGACATTCAGCGTCGATACCTTGTTACCAATGAAGGGTAAAGGGCTGACGCTTGCAATCGACTTTCCTCATTTATTAATTAGGAAGGTTCCACTCGGTTGATACAGTGACATCCTCGCCCCCCTCTCTCTCCGCGTCCTTCCTGGGCGGGCCAGGGCCTGACCCAGAGGCAGCGTCCGATAACTACTGGTGGATGAATGAGTGAGTGAGTGCGCGAAGGAACAAATGAATGAGGCTGCAGCTCGCTTTCCAGAATTGCCCATAAGCCATAGCCCATCCTGTCGATGCCACAGCCCTTAAGTTCAGCTACTGATCTTCGTCCCTTCGTAGCAATGATGCGTTCCCTTTGGTGTCTGTAAACATCAGGGATGGAAGAGACCTTGGTGCCACGGTCCACTCCCTGTCCCGCCTCTGACAGGGCCGACCCGCACTGACCAGGTGCCACCCCTAGCAGGTGTGTTTCCGCCCCGGGGTTTCCCAAGGACTCCTGAAACCACTGGCACAGCTCAGGCGCGTGTGGGGGAAAGGGTCTGGAACAACCTTAGGCCAGGAGCCGGCCAGGAGCCGGCCAGGAGCCGGAGAGGTCCTCTCCCCTGCCTTCTGGGAGGCATTCTGTATATCCTAGCGTTCTCCATGGCCTGCGGCCCCCCCCCCCGCCCCCCTTGGAAGGACACCCATTGCTCCTCCCCCTCCTTCCTTGCTCTCCTGCCGCCCGGGGTCACCCTAAGACCTAGCCCGGACTCTGCTTTCTAGGGATCCCATAAGAGGTCGGGCAGTTCTCAAAATCAGCCTGCACCATGGCATCGCGTCTCATAAACATGATACACTTCCAAACGCCGACAAGAGACGGAGAAAGGCTGTCTTCACAGCCAAAGCGAGTATTTCGTTGATCAGCAGCGGTAAGTGGTATGGACCAAGCCCTCCTTCCTTCCTTCATTCATTCTTCATTCATTCATTCAGCACAGAACGCTTGGCCTCCTGCTCTGTGCAGGAGACGGCAGCCCAGCAGCATGTGACAGGCTATGCACGGGCAACGGGAGGGTCCTCTTCAGATCCTCCACACTGCCCTGTGCCCCTGTGGGCACAGCTGAGTCATTCACAGATGAAGAAACTGGGGCTGGGAGTGGGTGACTTGCCCAAGGTGACGGTCGGACAGCCCGGAAGTGGCGCAGCTGACACCTGACCCGGCGTCTGACCGTCTGACCGTCTGACCGGAGCCTGCAGAGCTGCTGCCTGGCTGGGCGGCGGCCTGGTGGTGGCGGCTGGCAGTACACGGAGGCAAGGCTGCAGAGAAGTCACGTGGCTCACACTCTAGACCAGGGCTGCCCAGTGGCAATAGGACTCGAGCCACAAATGCGAGCCACATAGGACATTTTACATCTTCTGGTAGCTTCCTGGAGGCAAAGTTAAAGAATATAAACCTGGTGGAATTCACTCCAATAATATCGGCATTTAATCGAGTGTAGCCACAGTATTATCATTGACGTCATAACCATTTAAAATCACTAAGGAGATATTTACCTTTTTCCTGCCCAGTCTTGGCGATCTGGTGTGTATTTCACACTTGGCTCCTCTGCATTCAGACTAGCCTCACCTCAAGTGCCTGCTCAGGGGTGACACATGGCCAGTGGCCACTGTGCGGGACAGTGCAGCCCCCACGCTCGCCCCCACCCCCGACCTCAGCCAGGGTCCCTCCCCGGCGCTTCTCCTTCAGAGAGATCAGAGGGAAAGTACTTCGTAAACTCGCCCTGAGCCATCCACTGTGACCTTCATTTCACCCCTCAGCCCCAGCAGATGAAGTTGCTGGCAGCCATAACTTTGGGGAGACACCCACCTAGTTCCCCTTGGGAAAGACATCGCTCCCAAACTTGGGCCCTTGGAACCCCACCCACCAGGGAGGTGGGGGGGGGCGGGGGGGCTGTGGAGGAGCCTGGACCAAGTCACTCCTCTCCCGCCCCCCGCCCCACCCGCCCTGCCCCACCCCGCCTCAGTGCTGCTCTAGGGAGAGCTAATTAGAGTCCATTTTAACCCACATGACCTGCCACCTCCCGATGAGTCCGCTCTGCTCCTCCAGAGGGCTGGGCTGTCACGGGGGAGGGAGGTGAAGGTTGTGCTCAGGGAACAGGGGGAACAGCTGCTTTGATTCTGTAAAACCCCAATCAGCGCCGGGCTGTGGGAGTGCTGGCTGTGGGCTCCCGCCTTAGACACACATGTATCGAGCGCCCTGCCCTGGCGTTTGCGCCCTGGCTGCCTTACCAGGAGGGTGCTGGGCTGCAGAGAGGACGGAAAGCACCGGGCCGCGCCCCGGGAGGGAGGGCAAGTCCGATGGAGGAGGCCCAACCGCGAGCAAACAGCCAGGCAAGCTCCAGGCTGCGGCGGCACCCGCCTGGGCAGGGGGTGGGAGCTGCAGGTTCACAGAAGGGTGAGAGGGAGCCTGTGGTCAGGTGTGTGGCTGGAGGGCAGGGTGCCCAGGAGGGCTGGCTGGGCATCAGACGGTACCCAGCGGGAGGTTGGGTCCAGGCCAGGATGGGTCCTGAGTGTTCTCTGGGACTCCTGCTCCAGACGGCAGGGCGGCCAGAGGAACCGGCTGGCTGTGCCATGGCCCTTGGCAAGACCGCGGATTAGGTGGAAAATGGCAATGCCGTCTGGTACCCAATACTCCCCGAGCCTGCTCTGCGGCCGGGGGATGAGAAACACACAAAGAACTCAGGACTCCCATTTCCGGCGGTATTGTCAGTTCCCCGGCAGAACACCCGGCTGCTACAAAATTCTGCTTGGAAATGGTGGCTAAAACATAACCAACATCCGTTTAAATGCATGGCTGAGCTTGCAAGAAAGGAGGGGGGCTCCCCAGGGATAACAACACAGCAGGAGCTGAAAACCAGAGCAGGAATCGGAGGCCGGCGCCTGGCTGCGCTGGGCGGGCCTGGGCAGGGCGCTGCGGGTCTCGGGGGCCTGGGGATTGGACTTTACAGCCCCCGTGGGGACCAGAAATAAGGCTGGGGCTCCACCAAGCCAGGAATTACAAATGAGGCCCGTCTCCAAGCCACACTCTCCAGAGTCATATTCTCAGGGAAAAGGTGGAGGAGGATATAAAACAAACACACACCCCCACGCCCCCACCCCCCCACCCCACCCCCGCTCAGACAGCGCCCTCGGATGCTCTATGCAGGCCTGGGAATGGGGGGGACACGGGGCGCTCTGGGAATTGGTACCACAGGCGTAGCCTCGGGGGGGTTGGGATTTACATTTACACGACCTGCTCCCTGGTGTGCCCTGGAGGCTCTGGAAGCGAGAACTTAACACAAAAAGGGGTACCCGGCTGGAAATGCCACCGGGCACTGGGCAGAAGCAAATGCAAACACTCACTCGGGGCAGGACCTGCCCCCTGCGCCCAGGGTTCCCACGGACACAGGTCTCCGCAGATGAGCTCACAAAGACAAAATCACAAAACAAAAGTCATCGAGGAGCGTCTGGGGCAAAACCAACAGTAGGATTGGAGTCGCCCCCTCCCCCGGAACGTCAAATGACAGAGACCACGAAGTGGCTGTGATCAAAATGGCTAAGAAGTGTGGGGAGCTATCAAAAAGAACTAAATAAAATGAAAAAAGGAGAGTCAGGGCTTCTGGCTAGAGACAGCAAATGAGACGCGGGTATTTATCCCTGTTCCCTCCTGAAACTCCTTTCAAGTGGTCGAAAAGAAATTTCTAAAATACTGCAATGGCAGCCCGGCCGGTGTGGCCCAGTGGTTGAGCGGGGACCCATGAACCAAGAGGTCACTGGTTCAATTCCCAGTCAGGGCACATGCCCAGGATGTGGGCTCGATCCCCAGTGTGGGGCATGCAGGAGGCAGCCAATCGATGTTTCTCTCTCTCTAGCCTTCTCCCTTCCTCTTTCTCTAAAATCAGTAAAAACGTATTTTTAAAAATTAAGGGAACCAGTTAAACAACAGAAGTATAGCTATCATTTCCAAATTATCAAAGAAAAAAGGAGAATAAAGAAAACTATAAATTTAATAGGTGACAGAACATGAGGAAGACTTTTTAAAGGTAGGGAAAATAGAACAGCAAAATTAAATGGTAGAAGTAAGTCTAAATATATCAGCAATCATCACAAATTTAAATTAATTTTATTTGTCTCTTAAAATACAGAGTATGTCGTATTGGATCAAAACAAAATACAATATCATGCTGGTTAGGAAACCACTCTAGAGCAGAAGAAAGGCTGAAAATAAAATAATGGGAAATACAGTATACACTAGGCAAATGCTAACCAAAAGAAAGCTGATATAGTAATATTAATATTGGACAAAACACACCTAAGACCCAGAAGTATTAATAGGGATAAAGAGGGACGCTACAGGATGATTAAAGTAACAATCCACCCAGAAGATCCAACAGTTATGAGTGTTTTCTATCTAGCTACATAGCCTTGAAATAAGTAAAGCAAAAACTGGAAGAACTACTTCAAAAAACTGAGAAATCCACAAAAGGAATGGGGGATTTTAAGACTCCCCAGAAGCTAATAGATCAAGCAGAGAAAATTTAAACAAGCTATAAAAGATTTGAAGGCAGAATTAACAAATCTGATGTGGTGAGTCCATAGAGAATCCTGCACAAACGTATGTACCTATACCAACAAACTATATACATGTTTTAGGCCAGTGATGGCGAACCTATGACACGGGTGTCAGAGGTGACACGCGAACTCATTTTTTTGGTTGATTTTTCTTTGTTAAGTGGCATTTAAATATATAAAATAAATATCAAAAGTATAAGTCTTTGTTTTACCATGGTTGCAAATATCAAGAAATTTCTATATGTGACACGGCCCCAGAGTTAAGTTAGGGTTTTTCAAAATGCTGACACGCCGCGCTCAAAAGGTTCGCCATCACTGTTTTAGGCTAACTTGCACCCCCCCCCCCGCCCGCCCCCATATGTTGAAGCCCTAATCCTCAGGACCTCAAAACGTGACTGCATTTGGAGAGAGGGCCTTTAAAGAGGGGGTTCAGTTAAACAGGCTATGACCATGGGCCCTGCTCCGATCTGATTGGTGTCGGACACGCAGAGGCGTCTGGACACAGAGACTGTAGGGGTGCCGCACAGAGGGGAGGGGAGGAGAGGTCGGGGAGCACACGGCCAGAAGGGCTGACTCCTCGATCTTGCACGTCCAGCCTCTCGAACTGTGAGAACATTTTTCTGCCGTGCAGGATGCCCAGGCGGCGATATTTTGTGATGGTGGCCCTGGCAGACTAATTATGGCGCACGATGGCCAAGCACACACAAACATTTATGAAAACTGACCTCGCCTTGGGTCACACACAAAAGCCCAAACACACTCTGGGGTGGATGTAAAGCAGACCACACTCTCCACCCACAGCGCGGCAACATCAGACGTCGCCGCAGCGACAGAGGCAGGTCAAAAGGAGCAACACCAGCTGCATCTGTGAGAACTAAAAAGCCTGCCTCCAATGAGCTCACGGATGCTACAGGCAATCGGGATAGGAACATTTCTTTCCTCTTCCCCGTGTTTCCTTCTCGTAGGAGGGAGCCCATCAGTGTGACACCCCCACCCAGAGCCCCCCCACCCCCCCCTTACCCCCCTTCTGCCCCAGGGAGGGAGAGTGACTTGGCTGATGGGTCAATGTGGGGAGAATAAATGGGCTTTGCTGGGCTTACCAACGTCCTTTCTCTTCTTCTTCTCTCTTTTTTTTAAAAAATGTGTTTTTATTGATTTTTTAGATGGAGAGGAAGAGATAGAAACATTGGTGAGAGAGAATCCTTGATCAGCTGCCTCCTGCACACCCCCCACTGGGGAATGAGCCCACAGTCTGGGCACGTGCCCTGACCGGAATCGAACCAGCAACTTCTTGGTGCATAAGTCGACGCTCAATCCACTGAGCCACACCAGCCAGGCTCTTTTCTCTCCTTGGGAGTGACCTACCTGCAGGCTATGGTCATTCTCTGTCCACCACCCCCAGCATCACAGTGACTATAGGTTAAGACTGCATGTTCAGTGTTGGGAAACCCATTTAGCTGTCATATCTACTCTCACCTTCCAACTAGCCAATTTGGCTCAGGGATAGAGCATTAGCCTGCGGACTGAAGGGTCCCAGGTTTGAATCCAGTCAAGGGCACATGCCCGGGTTGCGGGCTCGATTCCCAGTGGGGGGAGTGCAGGAAGTAGCCAATCAATGATTCTCTCTCATCTTTGATGTTTCTATCTCTCTCTCCCTCTCCCTTCCTCTCTGACATCAATAAAAATATATTTTAAAAAATTAAAAGATAAAAATCAATGGGAAAATATCCTCAGGTGAGGATTATATATATATATGATTTCTCCCCCTCCCCAACCCTTCCACTCTTTGTCTTATCTCTCAGTTCAGAACCCAGAAGGGAAAAGAATACAAAATGAAATTTGTAGAATGGAACTACGAAGACATTTATAAAGAAATATATAGTTTAAGTGCATTTACTCAAGAACTACTTAAACATGCATGAGTAAAGCTTCCCACTAACTAAATAAGTGAAAAGAAGTAAACAATGAAAACAAGAGCATCAACGAAAAGGGGAGCCACAATCACAAAAATGATCAACACAGCACGATCACATAGACGAATGCCTCGCAAATGAATCAAGGAAAGAAGGACGAAGGCCAACTATCTAACGAGGAAGAAACCAGAGCCACAGTAGCAGTGTAAGAATCATAATACTGCCCTGGCCGGTTTGGCTCAGTGGAGAGAGCGTCGGCCTGCAGACTGAAGAGTTCCAGGTTCGATTCCGGTCAAGGGCATGTGCCTTGGTTGCGGGCACATCCCCCGTGGGGGGTTGTGCAGGAGGCAGCTGATTGATGTTTCTCTCTCATCAATGTTTCTGGCTCTCTGTCCCTCTCCCTTCCTCTCTGTAAAAAATCAATAAAACATTTTTTTAAAAAAAGAATCATAATACTATGAGCAACTTTATGCTGCTACATAGGAAAACATACAATAGAGAATTTCTAGAAAAATATAGATGATTAAAGTTTACTCAAGAAGAAGAAAAAAGCTAAATAAATCAATAACCATTAAAGAGAATAAATCAGTATTTTAAAAACCTTTGGCCACGCCTGGTCTATCTTAGCAAGCTCTCAGCATGAGAATCAACAGGGCAGAGACTGGACAAGACCTGAGGCCCACGCAGAGCCTTAGCGCGGCTGTCCAAGTGGACACTGTGCCCAGCAGGGACGAACGTCGATAGAAAAGAACACGATGGGGCTCTGGTCATGCCCGGGCTCCAGTGACTGTGGCTTCTTTCCGGACCTCATAGCACAACATGTCCCACTGAGTAAGAGCCACCCTGCGCGGTGCCAGATCCACCGGTGAAGTCCCCTTAAATCCACCCGCCAAGCCCCAGGAGGGGACTCTGACTGCCATTCTATCCCCATCTGACAGCTGGGCAAACTGAGGGTCAGAGAGGAACCTGCCTAAGGACACACACAGCCAGGAAGGAGAAGAGCAGAATTTAAACCCAGATCTACTGGACTCCAAGGGTCAGCTCTTCACCTGTCACTGGGCAGCCTCCACTCCCCGCGCCAGGTCCCCAGCCCCGGAGGGCAGCGCTGCTTCTGGTTCTGCCCAGGCTTTGTCCAGGGCCCAGGGCCAGGCCCAGAATCTGGCTGACATCTAGTACGCAAGGAACGAACACAGCGCACACTGCCATGCTCAGTCCAATGGCGGGGGGGGGGGGGGGGGGAGGGGAGGAGAGAGAGAGAGAGAGAGAGAGAGAGAGAGAGAGAGAGAGAGAGACTTACGAGATAGACAGTCAGAAGCCCTTCAATCCCCAGCCCCAACCAGACAGGGGGGACCCCAGGTGCTGGAGTTTTGACATCACACCCCGCCCCCCTGCTGGACAGGACCCAGGGTGTAAACTGGACGCAGAGGCGGTAATGGGGCGCCGCAGATGGCCTGGGCGCAGGGGAGTGACACCGCGCAAAGCGGCGGAAGAACACCGCTCACACCACGTAATTGGGGGCCAGAGGCAACAGCCAGTCCTTGGGGGGCCGGGCGGGCTGGCGAGCCTGGCGGGAAGGCTGGATCGGACTCAGCCCCTTCCCAAGTCAGCACGAACTTGACCTATCTGGTCACCCTCCCTGGAGGGCTCGGCTCAGCCACACACCAGCCTCCTTGGAGACAGGAGGACCAGCCGGGACCCCAGGGATTGGGAAAGCGGGGCCCTTTCACCTGCTTCTGAGGCAGAGCGGGGAGCTGCGGAGGCGAGGGAGCCCCCAGAGAACCTACTCGGGTGCGCAGAAGAGGCGCTCGGGCTGGGCGCACGGGCTGGGTGCGAGGCTGGGTGCAAGGGTTAGAGCGCACAAGCTAGGACGCTGCAGCTGGGGTGCAGGGGCTGGGCGCACAGTCTAGTTCCTCCAGCTGGGGTGCAGGGCTGGGGTGCAGGGCGCACAGCCTAGTTGCTCCAGCTGGGGTGCAGGGCTGGGGTGCAGGGCGCACAGTCTAGTTGCTCCAGCTGGGGTGCAGGGCTGGGGTGCAGGGCGCACAGTCTAGTTGCTCCAGCTGGGGTGCAGGGCTGGGTGCAGGGCTGGGGTGCAGGGCTAGGTGCAGGGCTGGGTGCACGGGCTGGGGCGCGCTGACCAGGGGCGCCCCCTCGGAGAGAGAAGCGGGGTGCGGCTGGCGGGTCACCTGATACGCATTTCTCCGCTCGGCCCCCAGAGGAACGTTTCCATTACCCGGGCTGCACAGGCCGCCGCCGCCTTTTCTCTCTCCTCGCCCGGCTCGCCCCCTCCCGCAGCCCCGAGCCGCCGCGCAGGCACTTTGTGCAAATGTAACCTTTCCGGGCCCCGCCCCCGCCGGGAAGCCGCGCGCCGTTGCCAGGAACGCGGAGGCGCTCGGCGCTGGAAGGCGGCCCGTTCATCAGCCGCTGACAGGCGACCGGTGCCCAGGCGGCCGCAGGCCCGTTCCCTCCGGCGCCTCTGCGCCCTCGCCGCGCGCTCGCTCTTTGTTCCCAGCCGCCCCGCTTCCCTCGGAGCTAGGCCCCTCCATCAGCCTGCTCCGATTCTCGCCTCTTCCCCTTCCCCTCCCCGCCCTCCTGCCAGATGGCCGTATGCTCGCTTCCTTTCCTTCCCCTGGAGACCAGAGAGTAAGAGAAAAGAGGCTCAGTCACCCCATTTTACGCCAGACTGTTGGGGGGCTGCACGGTGTGCCTCTTGTAACATCTTCCCCACAGCCTCCCAGGCAGCTCTGGACACCCCCTCCCCCGGCCCTAGAAAGACCTTCAGCGGAGCTTCATGGATGACCTGGGGCGGGGGGTGTCCATGAGAACCCCGGAAACTATAAGGCACACTTTGGGCGCATTTGTCCACGGACAGATCCAAAGGTTTCATCAGTTTTTCCAAGTCAGGGATTCAGTAGAAATCACAGCCCCAGAGACGCTTCCCATGCGTCTTATTAACTGATCTATTCAACGAAGATGCATGGAGACCTACTATGCGCCAGGTGCGTGCTAAGTCCAGAGGAGGAGGCAGGCTTGACCTCTAGCTGGGGATCATCACATCAGACAAACAACCAGGTCAATACCTGCAAGAGGTATGAGCTAATGACAGACTGATGAGTCCAACCTGGGCTGGGGCGTCTCTGAGGACTGCCCAGGCCCCCTGTGCCGTGATCAGCCTGCACCCCAGCCTCCTGCTCCCCGCCATTGCTGCCCTTCCCCTTCTGCTCCTACAACCACGGTAAACAGCCCCCAAAGATGCCTGGGGAGGGTCCCACCATAGCCCCACTCTGTGCTCTCTCCAAGGCAACAAGGTTCAGAGAGTGACTTACCCCAAGGTCAGCGCTCAATGCAGACAGGTTCACGCGGTGAGTCTGGGTGTGGTTTGCAGCAAGCACACTGGCTGGCACTCACCAAGTGGTCGCAGGCCCTGGGCCACGGGCTGGGGATGGACCCCGGGGAGGCTCCTTCCATTCCTGGAGCTGGCAGTCTGGTGGAGAAGAAACAACAAAGAAGGGAATGAATGAACTGAGCGTTGCCTGAGACAAGGGCTCAGGAGGACACAGGCAAGGCGATGAGCTACCAGCCCGTGGGCCAGGCGGAGAGGTGGTTCTTTAGGAACCCAATGCTCCCTCTATCCGGCTCAGATTGTTAACTTTTCCGAATCACTGATTTCTTTGAAAAAACTCAGGAAACCGTTGGACCCATCCCCAGACTAAACACTCCCTCTATCCAGCTGGGTCCACCTCCCCCCGGTGCCCACAGCACCCAGCACGGGGTGAGGCATGGAGTGGGCGCTCCACGAAAGCTTGTTAAGTGACTGCCGAGTGGCGTCCCATTTCTCTGAGCTCAGAGAATCCTGAGAGAGAAGCATCCGTTAAACAAACAAATCTTCAGACTAGGGTTCCTCAGAGGAGTGTCTGGACCCTCTACATTGGAACCACTAGGGGGGACAGGAGGGTGGGGGGGATGAATAATTGCCCCTAAGGATATCCAGGTTGGAATCCCTGAAACCTGTGAATGTTACCTTAGATGGCAAAGGGATGCTGCAGCTTGAGGAAAGGAAGGATGTTGAGATGGGAGAGGATCCTGGGTTACCTGGGTGGGCCCTGATATAATCGGGAGTGTCCTGTAGGAGGGAGGCAGAGGGAATCTGATACAGAGGAGGAAAGGGGCTGTGAAGACAGAGGCAGAGATCAGAGTGATGGGGCCACAAGCCAACGGATGCAGCCCCCCCCCCCCAAGCTGGAAGTTGCAAGAAATGCATTCTCCCCAGCAGCCTGCAGAGGGCGCCGACCCTGCCCACGCCTTCCTTTCAGCCCTGTAAGTCTCATTTTGGACTTCAGTCTCCAGAACTGAGAGAGAATAAATCTCTTGTTGTTTTAAGCCACCCAGTTTCTCGCCACTGTCTCAGCAGCCCGAGGAAACAAAGACAGGATTGTTATTAGAATGCAGGTTGCAGGGCTCCATCCACCAACTGTCCAGGCTAGAAGCCCTGGCCTCTGAAGCCAGCTCTCCTCCCCGACCCCACCCAGCTGGACCGCTGCACAGTGAGTGTGAGAAGCTCTGCCCTGGAACAGAAATGTGATTCGGGTCTGGGGGCCTGGCACCCAAGACACAGGGACAGGATAAGACGGCTGCACGTGGTAAAAAAAAGTGCGACCAACATAAACCAAAGACGACACCAGGCAGGGCTTGTGCAGAGTTAGACCCGGTGGTGGTCAGGGAGGGCGGGCTCCTCTGGGAAAGTGACATTTCAGCTGCAGCCGCAGCGATGAGAAGGCGCCCGTCTCGCAGGGCACGGAGCACAGCGCCTGGGCAGGGGGCAGCACGTGCAAAGGCCCTGTGTCTGTAGCTCCAGCGGAGAATCCAGGAAGAAATAAAGGTGTCACATCAAATCCCCCCTCTCCGCAAAGACAGGTGCCCGGGCGTTCAGAGCAGCTCCACCCACAGCGTCTGAGAGCAGACAGGCCTGCTGGCCACTGACAGGAGCGGGGACACGAAAGAAACACGCTGAACCATGAAAAAGGACAGCGAGCGACACGCAATGGCACGGACGGGATGGATGCGGAGGGAGGCCCCGGCACCAAGCCCGCATCTGCCTGAGGACAGAACCGCCTGGGGGTGGGGGAGGCTCGGCCCCTCTGGGGTGGGGCAGGAGGGGCAGGAGCAGCTGGAGGAAGCTTGCTGGAGTGACAGCAATGCCCGGTCTCTTGCTCAGGTGGCAGTCACATGGCGCACACACGTAAGAGATCCCAGAGTCGTACACGGAAGACGAGGGCATTTGATATCATGTAACATAGACCTCGAGGCAGTACCGGAAATAGGATAAGTACAGCTCGGCCTGTTCGCACAGAAAGAACACACCTCGCCCAGCGCCCAGCGCCCTTCACAAACAGGAGCCACCCTCAGCTCAGTCCAAGGTCAGGCCCAGGCAACAAGCCAGAGGCCCCTCCCCCACTGGGAAGAAACAACACAGACTCCCCCTCCCTCCCCCATCCTCTGCTGAACAGGCAGTGTCCTTCCCCCCTCCTCTTCCTCCCCAGGGCCTGGAGGGGGTCCCAGGGTGGGACGGGGTGGTTGGGCTGGGATGGCCCGCCCCCGCCCCTGCCCCTCCTCCGGCCACCAGGCTGTAACCGGAGCCTGCAGTTCGAGGACCGCTCTGGGCAGGACCCCTCTGGTTCTGGAATGCAGCCTGGGCGCGGGGGTGGAGCCAGGAAGGGGGAACAAAGGGCGAACTGGCTTTGAAATTCTGCTTCCTGCCCCCACCCCGAGCCCCGGGGCTGAGCAAACACGCCCCCTCCCCTGGGCTGGGCCTTTGTTGGGAGGGCCCAGCAGGGCCGGCTGGGGCCACTGAAGTTCCGCCTCTGCCAGCCGGGGCTGGGGTTCAGTTTCCACCCCCAAGGCCACCTTCTCCCCAACCTGATGCTGACCCTGATGTTGGGCCCACCTGTCGGAATGCAGCCCGGGCCCTGGCCAGCGGGCCCAGCTGGTTGATGCCAGGGTCGCAGACTCCATCCCCCATGGCGGCCATGCAGGAGGCAACCAACCATCAATGTTTCTCTCTCTCTCCACCCCGCTCCCTTCCTTTCTCTCTAAAAATCAATAACAAGACATTTTTGCTGCAGATTGGGCCCCACCGGTTGTGTTGAGGCAGCCCAGGAGGCCAAGACTGAATCCTGAGGTGCCATGGCCTTGGGGGAACCTGGGCCTGCTCCCTCCTCCCTTGCCCCGCCCCCCAGGGGGGCTGTGTTTAGTGTCAATGACAAGAGCCACCTTAGCCCAGAGCCTTCCGACAGCTCCCCCGGAGGAGGATGGGATGAGGCTCTGTGCACGGCTGGGCGCTCACTATCCCAGTGTGCGCCTACGGGTGCTGGGGAGCCAGGGGGCGGGTCCCCCGCAGGGCACCTCCCCAGGAGAGGCAGAGGCTGGGCCTTCAGGAGGGAGCCAGCAGGCGGGTATGACAGTGCGGGACCAGCAGCACTCGTGCAGTGACACTCACAGTGACGCGTGCATGAGCGCGCACATGGGGACACACACAAGCACCCCAGAGAGCTTCCAAGCTGGTCCCAACAAATGAACCCCAGTGACCCCCCTCCCCCATTCCCACGGCACACCATGCTCCACCCACCGCCCCACGGTGCTCTCCCTTTCTCCCCCCCCCCCCCCCGCCCTCCCTGAGAACCCACCGCCTTCCACCCCTCCTCGCCCTCCCTCTGTCCTCCTGTCCTCCTGTGGCTGCAACCCCTCTCCTCCAACTTCCAACTGGACCCCTGGCCTGGCACACAGGCCCCCCGGGCCCCTCCATCCCCTGGTGCCAGGGACAAGACCATCCGCCCTGGAGCATCTCTGTCCAGAGCCTCCCCCCGCCCCCCCACAGGACCTCCACCTCAGCTGTGCACCCTCTGGACCCCGAGAAGGGAGAGGCCCCTTCCTCACCCATCAGTCCACCCATCAGCATTGCCTGAGGGCCAGGTTCCGGGGGTGGGGCGGCAGAACCACTGGAGAAATCTCCAACTCGGACTCCTTGGGGTAGAAAAGCAGGGATAGATGCTGGTTTGATGGCGCCATCCAGAAGGCAGGAATGTTACCCAGCCTGACTCCCCCCCCCTCCCCCCCGCTCCCCCACAGCAAACGTGGGGTGTGGTCCAGCCACCTGAGACCCGAAGGTCTATTCTGGGACCTCACCCTCTCCAGCCACTTCATCACTGTCACCTGGCTGGCCTGGGGTCTCCTCTGTGCTCCCCAGACCCTGGGCTGCCCCTGCCAAGCACTGACCACCAGCAGACATGCAAGGGTTCTGCTCACTGACAGGCAGAGAAGTAATTTCTCGAGTGAATGAATGAATGAATTCGTGAGTGAATGAATGAATGATGAATGAATGAATGATGAATGAATGAATGAGCTTTTCCATCATCTGGTCACTCACCGGCTTCCCTGCCCTCGCAGGTCACGCCCACCTTTGGGGGGAGAATCTGCCCTCCCCGGCCTGTGCTGGCCATTAACTTAGTGCCTGGGCTCCCCTGGCTAATGAATAATGAAGCTGGACAGGGGCTGACCTCGGGCTGACCTTGAGCCTCCCCTGCGAGCCCCCTCCCTCCTCAGCTGTGTGACCACCTCAGAGTAACCCTCCCCCTCCTCCCTGTGGTGGGTCCTGCATCCTGGGGATTCTGACGCAGAGCAGTCCTGGCCCGACCCAGGGGCCCGACCCACATCCCCTGCCAAAGCCCAGAACTGCAGGACTGAGAGCTGTCACATGGGCCCGGGCCTGGGCTTGCCACTGATACGCTGAGCAAGCTGGGGTCCAGCTCTCCCCACACTGGGCCTGGGTTTCCCCATCAGTCAGACAAGGGCAGCCAGCATCCCTGGGACTCAGTCCATGGTGCTGTGGAAATGGGTGAGTGTCATGACTTCAGAGCCAGACGAGGTCCCGGAGAACACTTCATTCACCCTGTGCTGTGACGGCCTCAAAATCACACGGCGAGTTGGGGAGGGCTGGCGGGAGGCTACCAGTCTCTTGAGCCACAGTCCCAGCCCTGCCCCTTCATGCCAGCCCTCTGTCCTCTCCAGCATTCTCTTATCATTCATTCATTCGTTCACTCATTCAGTGCCGGGAGCCGGTCCATCCTTGCTGTTTCAAGGGACCTCGCATATATGGCATACTGTTCTTAATATGTTTTCTCACCTTCTTGGCGCTATGTGTTTTAACCAAAGTCACCTCTCCAAGAAAGGTTGTTCCCCCAGGTAAGGATTCCCCGCCCCCCCTAAGGATTTTCCCCCGAAGTTAGGGAGGGAATAAAACCCCTTAACTAAGTGCCAGGCGGGTAGTTAATCACTTAACTACTTAACTACGAACAATGATGCTTAAGCTACATAATCTTTACTCCCTGGAATGGAGATAAGAAACGCCCTAACCTTTGGAGTAGAGATTGATAGGATTAAATCAACTGGTATAAATACAGATGTAACAAGACAACAGGATACAGAACTTAGAACACAGAACCTAGACCCAGAACACACAGAACCTAGAGACAGAACCTAGAGACAGAACCAAGAGAGAGAACATGGCAAAAGATCCTGGACAGAACCTGGCTACAGAACCTGGCAAAAGAACCTAGAGACAGAACCTGGCTACAGAACCTAGACACAGAACCTAGAGACAGAACCTGGCTGGAGAACCTGGAGAACCTGGCTGGAGAACCTAGCAAGAGAACATGGACACAGAACCTGGCTGGAGATCCAAACCAGAACTTCGCTGGAGATCCAGACCAGAACTTGGCTAGAGATCCTGGCTAGGCTTCTGATCAACTGAACGCTGTCTCCGTGTCATTACTTCTTCGCCGACTCCGTCCACACCTTTGGGGACCCCTGGACCTGCTGGGGTTGGACCCCAGCAATTCATTCATTCGTTCACTCATTCAGTGGGTATGATAGGCAGGGCTCAGCACGAGGGGCCAGGGTTTTGCCCTCATGGAGGCTCATCTAGGGCACACAGCCATCCCAGGCAGCTACAAACCAGGACAATCTACGCTAAGGGGCAGGTTCCCTTACCTGGTGGGCACCCTGGGCAGGTGTCACCTGGGCTGAGGCCTGGAGGAGGAGGAGAAGAGAGGGGAGGGGCAGGAGCTCCTGGCAGGAGAAACTGCATGAGCGAAGGCCCCACGGGAAGAAAGACCCCGTGGGAAAATGACAAGCAGCTGTTTGATTGGCTGTATCAAGACCCGATGAGCCACAGGTGGGAGTTTACAAGGACCTCAGACAAGGGGAGCGAGTGGTTTTGCAGCTGGAAAGATGCTCTGGCTGCTGCTCAGGGAACATGATTTGAATGGAGTCACAGCAGGGACATAGCCCTGGGAGGCCATGGGTCACCCAGGCGAGAGGTAATGGGGTCTGAATTGGTGGCAGGGATGGGAGAGAAGCTGGTAGATTCAAGAGTTATTAGGATGCATAATCATCAAAACTTAGTGACTGTCCAGCCGGTGTGGCTCCGTAGGTGAGCCGTCAACCTATAAACCAGGAGGTCATGGTTCGATTCCCGGTCAGGGCACATGCCTGGGTTGCGGGCTCGATCCCCAGTGGGGGGCGTGCAGGAGGCAGCCGATCAATGATTCTCTCTCACCACTGATGTTTCTCTCTCTCTCTTCCTCTCCCTTCCTCTCTAAAATCAATACAAATATATATATTTTTTAAAAACTTGGTGACTGACTTCAGCTTCTGACTAAGATGGAATAACAGGCCAGATTTACCATCCCACTTGGAACAACCAGATATTTCAGGAAAAAAATCCACGAAACAGTGGTTTGCAAGAGAGAACCATCTGGGAGAATTAGGGCTGGAAACAGTGCCTGTTCCTACCAGCCAGACTGGAAAACTCATTCCCGGGCAGGGGGACAGGACTCAGGAGGCCTCTGCCTCAGAGGTGGGGGTAACGAACCCTGGACTGAGCATTGCTACAAACCCACCCAACACATCACAGAACAAGACCCAAAAGGATCCATTGGTTCCCAGTCAACTTAACTGCTTCCCAGAATAAAGCTCCAGCAGGTTTATAAGAACACACAAATATCGAAAACATTACAATGTCTGCCATCCGCCGAAAATTACCAGTCATGCAAAGAAGCAGGAACGCACAACACATAAAGAAAAGAATGATTCCTTTCCGTGGAAACTGACCTGGAACTGACACAGACGTTAGAATCAGCAGAGGATTCTAAAACAGTTTTTCTAACTGTATTCCATATTTTCCGGATGTAAGAGATAAGAGGATATAAAAAAGATCCAAAATGAACTTTTAAGAGTTGAAAATTATAGTGTCTGAGATTTAAAAAAAAAAAAAATACACTGAATGGGATTCATAGCAGATTAGACACGGCTGAAGAAAGGATTCGTGAACTCGAAGGTCCAGCAATAACTATCCAAAATGAAACAAAACCAGTTGGTTAGAGTGTCATCCCGACACACCAAGATTCCGCGTTCCATCCCCAGTCAGGCCACGCGCAAGAACCAGCCAGTGAATGCGTAAATAAGTGGAACAACAAATGGATGTTTTTCTCTCCCCCCGCCCCCTAAAATCAATCAATCAATAAAAATTTAAAAACAATTTTTAAAGGAAAGAGCACCAGGGAGCTGTCAGATAGTTCCAAGCAGCATCCTATGTGGGTAACGGGAGCCCCAGAGGAAAGGAGGGAGGGAACAGAAAAACTAGTGAGAAAACTAAGAGCTGACCATTTTCAAACTTCATGACCTGTGTCCGAGAAGCTCAGTGGACCCGAGCACAGGTGCTTGGTGACAGCTGGCTGTGGAGAGCGAGGGAGAAGCAAGGGTAATGTCCCAGGAGACCTGGCTGGAGACCATTCTCTGAGGGGAGGCCTGGGGCGGGGGGGGGCAGGTGTGGACTGTGGGGACACGGTGTCCAAGGGCAGCAAAAGCGAGAGGTCTCTGGCCCTGGCTGGTTCCGCTCAGTCGATAGAGCGTCAGCCTGTGGACTGAAGGGTCCCGGGTTCAATTCCAGTCAAGGGCACATGCCTGGGTTGCAGGCTCAATCCCCAGTGGGGTGTGCAGGAGGCAGCCGATCCATGATTCTCATCATTGATGTTTCTGTCTCTCTTTCCCTCTCCCTTCCTCTCTGAAATCAATAAAAAATACATTTAAAAAAAAACGAAGTGAGAGGTCTGGCATTCAAAGGACAACGGACTGGAGGCCATGGATGAGGTGGGCACAGGGAGAGCTGAGGGCCAGGGGCACACCCAGGCAAAGCCAGAGAGCCAGGGAGCCTGAGGAGGGACACACAGGAGGTGGGCAGGGGAACAGAAGGAGTGCGGCATCTGGGTGGAGAGGCTGTGATGGGAAACTGGTCTAACGCAGGAATGCTGTCACTCAGCGGGGAAGTCTGGTGAGAAAGGCTGGACCCGAGCGCAAGGCTGTCTCAGGATGTTGTGCAGAAAGTGCTAGACGTGAGGAGCCCTGGGGAGGGGGGACCTATGGGGACAAAGGGCCTGGAGAGGGTGGCGAGGTCAGGACCTTCCCAGGCGAGTGAGGGCTGGAGGGATGCGCTGGTGGGATGGCTGAGTCTCAGAGTAGCGATGACCAGGTCAGGGTGGACCACGTGCAGGGGCCAAGCCCAGGTCCCTGAGGATGACAGGACGGAGGAAAGAGGTCGGTCAGCATGTTGGCCAGGGGGTCCCGGAGTGCCCAGAGGGGCTCTCTGAATGGGGAGAGGCGGACCCTTGGAGGCCCCGAAGTCCTGGACAGAAAAGTTGTGCCAGGGGTGAGTAGGTGACCCCAGGAACAGGAGTGCCAGAACCACAAGTGAACCCCCAGCACAGAGGGGTTGAGGGAGCTGGTAGGGATCAGGGAGAGGCAAGTCGTGGTGGATGGGAGAGCACCACAGGCTTGGTGAGGAATCACGGGGAAAGACAGACAGACCGAAGGACAAAGAGACAAAGAGGGTGGCTTTCCCGCACTCTGGGCTCCCTGCTACCACCCAGGGGGCGGCAGGGGAAGAGGTGCTTCTGCACCCTGCCTTCCCAGGCAGCCCTAGGCGAGCCTGGCCCGGCCCCCGCCTGGGCTGAAGCCGGGGCTGCAGGAAGGAGAGAGAGTGGAGAGCAGCCAAGCCCACAGCCTGCCACGGGCGCCCACACTCAGCAGAGAGGCGGGCAGGCGGGCGCAGGTGTGGGCCGTGGTGCCCTGGCAGGCGGCGGCATGCCCCATAAGCTCAGGGGCTCAGGAGATCCTCCCTTGGCAAGGGGCCCGGGGAGGCTCTGCCTGCTCAGCGAGGCCACCTGCTCTCCCACCCCATCCCCCCAGCCAGCCTGGAGGCCTGGGGGGCGTGGGGGAGGGCCCTGTCCCTGGATCCCAGCGGGGAGCAGGGGGCAGCTGGCCGGCTTCTTCCTCCCTCTGCAGAGAAGCGGCAGCCGAGCCCCCGCCCGTCTCTGTCCCCTGCTGGGACATGGGAGCACCCTCCTCCCCAGGTGGCCTGCTGTGCTCCCTGAGTGAGGGCTTGCACACACGGGCACCCGCATGCGTGCTCAGAGTGTGTGTGGAGTCAAACACAGGCACAGGCACAAGCAGCCTCAGAAACGGGCATGCCCTGGGAATGCGGCCATGTGCGTGTGTGCAAGGAGTCAGACACGGCGGGCGCACACACAGAGGTGTGTCCATTCCACATGCGCACTCACACCCATGCGTGCCAGCGTGCACACACTGTGACCCAGAATGCAATTACATACCAGGTGGACACGCACACACAGCATTTCATACACATCCACGCAGCTCTGTGCACCCAGAGATACCTGTTCCATGTGCTGCTAACATTCACGGAGACGCCACCCCGCGCGGGTGTGTCCTGAAAACCAAGCACAAACCGATCTACAGGGGCCCACGCGAGGGGCACCTACCATACGCACAAAAAGGCACCAAAGATGCACGCGCATATGAACGTGTACAATTATTCATGCATGTACAGAGCTACTCATACTCATACATGTATGTGCAGACTCAGCAATACATGCTCCCGTGCCATGTACACAGCGCACACATACAAAGATGTGTGTGCAGATACACACGTCCTCACTGGGACCTACATGCCTATAGTAGTCTAACTGAAGGCTGTTCTAGCTCTCGGGCACCACCTCTGGAGTCCCACTTAGGGAGCCATGAAAGCCATGGAGGGGGAGCACAGAGACCCCAAGATTCACATTGGCCCACCTTTTAAAAATATATATATATATATATATATATATATATATATATATATATATATATTGATTTCAGAGAGGAAGGGAGAGGAGAGAGGGATAGAAACATCAATGATGAGAATCATTGATCGGCCGCCTCCTGCACGCCCCCCAGTGGGGCTAGAGCTTGCAATCTGGGCATGTGCCCTGACTGGGAATTGAACCTTAACGTCCTAGTTCATAGGTCGATGCCCAACCAACCACTGAGCCACGCTGGTGAGGTGGTCGCCATTTTGATCAAGTCTTTGTTGACACCACCTAAGGTCCCCCAACTTTAAGGGAAGACTCAAACTCAGGACTGACTCACTTCAAAGTCCACAGCTCCTACAGCAGTGGAAATCATTACCCCATTTTACAGATGAGGAAACTGAGGTCCAGGGAGGCGGAGAACAGACAGAGCCAGGCCAGGCTTCCAGCTGCCAGGCCCAAGTACACCCTGCCATTCTCTGCATAAACCCTGCTGCAGCCCCCCACAGGGACTGACCTTCACAGCTCCATGCCCTCGTTGGCCTGACCTTGCTGACCTCACAGCCTCTCCTGCCCCCAGCACAATGGCCATTCCCAGTTTCTCTACCTTCCAACTTCCGTTTGGACTCCAGCCTTGCTGGGTGCTGCCCCCCCCCCCCCCCATGGGCTGGTCTCCCCTGCCTCTGACCCCTCCCACTCCTTCAGTTTCAGCTCAAATGTCATCTGCTCCCCTTCTTCTCCAGCAGACCCCTTCCCACCCCCCCACCCCCCACCCCCAGGCCCAGCCATAGCCTGTCGGGGTATCCTACTGCTGTATAATGATCTCAACACCCATCCTGCCCAAAGAGGGCAGTCACTGGGGCTGTCTTGTTCTCGGCTGTGTCCCCTGCTGCCAGCACAGCTCCTGGCACCCAGTGGGTGCCCTGTGGGGAGGTGCTGGAGAGATGAAGGAGGCTGCAGCTGGCAGGCAGGCGGGGAGCAGAGAGAAGGTGGGGGAGCCTCAAGGGCCTTGGGGGACATAAGGTCCTTCTTGTAGAAGGGGAGGGACTTGCCCAGGTCACAGGCTGGATGGGTCTCAGATCCCTGCTCTCAGGCCTGCCCCCCCCACCCCCCCTCCACCCCGTCAGTGCTGGGAAAGGAGAGGCCCTCCCCCTCCCTCTCCCCCTCCCTCTCCCTCCTTCCTGGAGGCTGCAGGGCCAGGCTGCCCTGAGCCAGGCCGGCTGGGGGTCCCCGACCTGCCCCCCTCCTGACCAACACAGCAGCCCAGGCTCCGGCCATGCCAGCACCCCCCTGAGGAGACCCCTGCTGCGCGGCCGCAGGCATCTCCCCTCCCTGAACTTAGCGCACTCATCTCTGAAATGGGCCGCGGCACCTCCTGGGACCGCTCGGAGGAATCCGTGGTCTAAACACGAAATCAACCCCCAGTAAGCGCCGGGAGCGACTAGAGGGGCGACTTCTGATGAACCCTCTCGTGTTATCCCTTCCACAAGCGAGACACAGGAACAGCGGGGTTCACAGAGGAGGAAACTGAGGCAGGCCCCTCACTGTCCCCGGCAGCCGGCTCCAAACCTGGTCCCACTGCACCCGCTGCCCCCCACCACCCGGGGAGCCGCCCCCTGCCCCGCGTTTGTCCCCCCCCCACCAACTCGTGGGTCCCCCGGGCATCCCCCGAGCTCGGGGCGCCCGGTGCCAGGCCCCGGGCAGGCGACCAGCGCAGGGGCCGGAGCTGGGAGGGCGGGGGTGGGAGGCGCACGGTGCGCGCGGGGTCAGCCGCGGGTCGATGGCGGCGGGATGGATGGGAACGGAAGGAGCGGAGCGGCGGGGAGGGCGGGGGTCGGGGGGGCGTGAGGACCCCCCTCCTCCTCCGCCCCCACCCCCTCCTCCGCCCGGCGGGGCCGGCCCGGGTCTGCTGCCGTCAGCGCCGAGCGCGGCCCCGCGGCCCCGCCGAGGGATCGATAACTAATTTCGCCGCAGCAGCCGCCCCAGTTTTTCCCGATAATTGTGCGCCGGCAGCTGCGAGCGAGGCCCCCGCCCGCGCGATCAATTGACACCGCCACCGGGCGGCAGGAAAACTCATTTTTCTCTCCCGCCCCGGCCCCGGCTCGGGCTCCGGCTCCGGCTCCCGGTGGGCGCGGGCGCAGCTCCGCCTCGGGTCGGGGCCGGGCCGACTCCGGCCTGGGAAGGACGATCGGGGACTCCGAGGAAGCGGGTGCCTCAGTTTCCCCAGTCCGCCAGTAGGGGCGCGGGCCAGAGACGGGCGTGACCCCCGTGGCTGTGGGTGGAAGGGCTGAGAGCGCAGGCGCCGCGGTCTGGACGCGTGGGTTCGAATCCCGCCTCCACCAACTACCCAGGCGAGATCTTGGACTTGCTCTTCCCTTCGGGCTCTGTCCGAGCCTCAGTTTCCCCATCTTCCCAAAGGGGCCTAGCATCGCCCTGGGCCGCCCGACCTGTGGATCGGGACAGTGAGGCGCTGGGACATGGGGCTGTGGTTCGAGAGCGGGGGAGTCGCCATCCACCAGCTCCTCGCTGAGCGCCTCCGGCCCAGGCACTGGTCAGGGGGGGCGGGGGACAGGGCCGTGATGGCAGCAGAAGGCCCCCCCTGTGGAGCAGGGTTCCGAGAGGGGATGGAAGTGGTGAGGCGATGAGAAACGCCCTGGGAGAGAAAGCAGGCAGGGGACAGGCTGGGGAGAGGGGTGCGGAGGCAGTGCAGCCCCCCGACTCCTCTCCTGAGGCCCCTTCGCAACGCTCTGAGCTGCCAGCTCTGCTTCCAGCCTGCTGGCGTTCAAGGTCGCAGGAACCTGCAGACTTGGCATCTCGGAGGAGGGTGGGCAGGAGGAGGGGGAGCCAGAGGAGGAGAAGGGGAGGTGGGGTAGAGGGAGAAGGGGCCAGAGAGAGGGGCCAGATGGGGGCTGGAGGGGGGCTGGAGAGAAAGGGGGCAGACAGAGGGAGAAGGGAGGGCTGGACTGTGCTGGTCAGGGCGTCCTGGAGGGTCAGGGTCAGAAGGGACTCAGGTAGCCGGGCTGAGAGCGGGCAGAGGCCTTCCCGGACATGTGGGGGCAGAGGTGGGGCCCTGAGGAAGAAGGAGAGGCACCAGAGAGGAAGGAAGAGAAAAGAGAGGAGAGAATCATGTTGGGGGGGCAGCCCATGCACTGGGTCAGGGGGCAGGGGAGCCCTGGGGTGCCTCAGAGACCAGCTGCCATTTCCTTGGAGCTTCATGGGCTGTGTTAGTACATCTGCAGGGGGACTCAGGGTGACAGGTGGGACTTAGGGAATCCAATCTGCTGACCAGACTCCCCCCCCCCCCCCAAACACACACAATTTACCAACATTTGACTACGGTGGCTGGTGAGCCAGGCACTGCCAGGGCCCCAAGGCTGCCCAGGAGGGGAAGGGAGGGGGAGGGGGAGAGGGAGGGACTTTCTGGGCTGAGCAAACCTCAGCATCTCCCCTGCTACTGTTTTCTCATCTGGAAAATGGAGCTGGTGGTGGCTCTGAGGTCCTGTCTGTCTGCTTTGCCTCCAAATTCCTGGCACACCCAGCTGGCCGCCTCACCGGCCAGAGCAGTGACTTGGCAGAAATGAGAGTGAGATGGATGGCTGGCAACCAAACGAGGTGGGAAGAGGAGCGAAGGGCGGGATTGGGTGGCTGGGGTTTGGAACAATACAGAGCTAGGTCTTACCCACCTGCTTGTCCCTTTGTCTATCCACCCACCCACTGCGACATTCTAGCAAATGCCCGCTCTATGGGAGGCGCTCTGAGGGGCCGGGCCTGAGGTCCCACCTCTCCCAGCCCCTTCTCCCCACGATGCCCACACTTCCGCGGGAGGTTTGCTCAAAGGAGCACTGGACTGGGAGTCCAGGCGGGACTCGGGCCCATCCAGTGGCCTCGGCCGGTCCTTTGTCCTGTCTGTGCTTTGTAAGCTGACACCCTATCCCGACGCCCTGAGTGCAGAGCTCAGAGCCAGCCAATGGTGCTGAGTGCCCAGGGGCTGGGGCACAGCCAGGACGAGTGGCGGAAATAGGACCCCACCCCAATCACTTCCAGCAAATCTGTGTGTCTCATCCCCGCACCCTTCATTTGGTCAGATAACCCTGGTTACCTGTGACGGTTCGGGTCCCACTGAACTCAGAGCTGTGTCTGCCACCTGACCGCTGGGGGTCCTTCTGCCGGTGACCAGCGTGGTAATTGGCCCAGATGTGGCTGCAGGCGCTCCAGCTCATCGGTAGGTAACCGTCTTGTGTAAGATCCTCACAAGGACCGCAGATGGCCAGCCCTGAAGGGGCTCTGAGGGACTGGACCCGGTGGAGGCCCGGGCAGAGCTGAGGCTGCAAGGGGCGGACTGTACCGAACACTCTCGGGCACTCTCTCACACCTCTCAGCCTTGCCTCTTCCTCAGGGCCAGCCACAGTGACCGCCTCTACAGGCTGCGGCTGGCTCCAGGCACTGGCCTGACAGTGCCTGCCCCTGGGCCTGCAAAGCATCTCCCTCCTGCCCTGGGCTTCTGTGATGCCCCTCCCTGCCCAGGACCCACCTACCAGTCACCAGGCTCAACGGTAACACCCTATAGGCCAACCCTTGACCGGGGGAGATGGAGCCCCGGGGGTGGTCCTGAGACGCATTTAACAAGAAATCTCAGACAATCCTGGGGGGTGGGCACCCAGACCTCCATCAGGGTGAGCTCGATGATTCGTGTTTGTGCTGGCTCTTTCCTCTCCGGGGTTGCTCTCCTCCCTCCTCCACCCTCACTCTGCCCTGAGAATATACCCCCAAACCACCTCCCCCTCACTCTGCCCTGAGAATATACCCCCAAACCACCTCCCCCTCACTCTGCCCTGAGAATATACCCCCAAACCACCTCTCCCTCACTCTGCCCTGAGAATATACCCCCAAACCAACTCCCCTCACTCTGCCCTGAGAATATACCCCAAACCACCTCCCCCTCACTCTGCCCTGAGAATATACCCCCAAACCACCTCCCCCTCACTCTGCCCTGAGAATATACCCCCAACCCAACCACCTCCACCCTCGCTCTACCCTGAGAATATACCCCCAAACTGCACGCATACCAGCCTTCAGTTTGCCTCCTTCAGGGAAAGCAAAACAGGTGTCATGGGCTGTCCTATGTTCCCCCAATATGTGGAGTCCTAACCCCAGTTCCTCAGAGTGCGACTGAACTTGGACATGAGGTCTTTAAAGAGATAACTAAGGTGAAATGAGGTCATTAGGGACCCCGGCCTAACCCAATAAGACTGCTGTCCTTTCAAGGAGAGGAAATTAAGACATAGACACACAGAGGATGGACCCCATGAAGACACAGGGAGACGGCCATCTGCAAGCCAAGGAGAGAGGCCTCGGAAGGAACCACACCTGCCGACGCCTTGCTCTTGGACGTCCAGCCTCCAGAACTGGGAGGAAATAACCTTCTGTAGCTGAAGCCCCTGGGCCTGTGGTACTTTGTGATGGCAGCATCGGGGCCAATATGTTATCACACCCATTTTACAACCAAAGAAACTGAGGCTTCGGGGAACAAAGGACTCACCCAGGTCACACAGCTCATAAGTGGCAGAGCCCAAGTTCAAACAGGGGTCCTGGAATGCTAGGGGACCCAGGGAGTCTTCAGGCCCCAGGGTCTGGAATTCTGCAGTCCCCTCTCCCAGGTCTGGGAAGCCCCTCCCTCCATCCAGGCCCCCTTGCCCTTCTGTCCCCTCCAGATCCCTACCTCTGGGCCTCTGGCTTCACTGCTGCAGGGCGGGGCTTTCCAGCTCATTCCCCGCCTCCCCTCCTCCACAGGCTCTCCCTGCCAGCCACACGTACACTCACACACGCACACACTCACACACGCACACACGCACACTCGCACACGCACACACGCACACACGCACGCACACTCAGCCCTCACCCTTTTTGGCAGCTACTCTGAGGCTCTTCTACCGCCTCTCCTGACGCCTGCTGCTGGCCAGCTGCAGTGGCCTGGGGTGCCCCCTGAAGGCCATGCCCCATCCCTTCCCGTGTCCCTGTGGCCCAGGTGAGTGCCCTCCTGCCCCAGCAAGAGGCTGTGCTGAGCGCCAGGCCATGAACTGTGCACAGATGGTCTCGCCCGCTCATGCCCCCTGCAGGGGGGGACTAGTATTGTCTCCATTCCATACAGAAAGACCCAAGGCCCAGGCACTGGGAGACGGAGGCCCGGGCTCTGGCTGTCAGGAATAGGGGATCTGACCCAGTCTAAGGAGAGGCTGCGGAAGGCTTCCCAGAGGGGGTGACCCTACGGCAGAGTTCTGGAGAATGAGGAGGAGTTACCCAGGTGGAGAGGGAGGGAACAGCATTAGAGCTTGAGGGAACAGCATGTGCAAAGGGCCTGTGCACTGGAGCTGGTGGAGGCTTTTGGAAGAAGCTGGAAAGGCTCCCAGGGCTGGGCCCGAGCAGGGCCCTGTGAGCCACGTTAAAGGCTCTGGTCTTTACCCTCTGGGGGGTGGCATTTGAACACCCCAGCGCCAGCTCTGTGTGATAGAGAATAAGGTCAAAACACAGAAGCAGGTAGGAAAGCAAGAGGCTGGCCTGTGCCCAGGTAGGAGGACTTGGGATGTGTTATGACATTAATATTATTGAAAACACACACACACACACACACACACGCGCGCGCGCGCGCGCACGCGCGCACACACACACACATGCGCGCGCGCACACACGCACACACGCGCACACACACACACACACACCAGCCTCAGCACAGCCGCCCAACATCCAGCCCTGGTTTCAGAGCAGGGGGACCTTGGAGATTCCTAGTTTGCGGACACATTTCACACATGAGGACACTGAGGCCAAGAGAGGAAGGGCTTTACGCCGAGTAACTCTCGGCTCCTCCACACCAGACCCTGTGAGCACCCCACATGCCAGGTGCTGTGCTGGGGCTTGGAGCTGAGCAGATGGACCGGGGTTGGGGGCCAAGCCTGCAAGGCTCCAATGCGAGAAGGCAGACAGGGAGCGGGGCAGGGAGACGCTAACATGGATGACAAAATTACACTAACTGAGCACTTTCCATTGCCAGGCGCGGCGGCAAGCCTTCTGTAAACGGACCTCATGAACTGCTACAGGCCCTGGCTGCAGGGAAGTGCGGTGGGGCCCTGTCACAGACAACAGGATGAAGGGCCAGGGAGGTGGAGTGACCCACCTCACCAGGCAGGAGTGAGGGACCCGACAGGCAGTCTGGGTCCCGCCTCCCTGGAGCCATGCCAGGCTGGCCTGACCAGGTTCCTCCCAGGGCCCAGGCAGGAACTGGGGGGATGGTGCGCTGGGTCGGGGGCAGGAGCCAGCTGGGCTGGACATGCCCTGATGACACTGGGAGGTCCCTGCCCCTGCCCCCATTCAGTGGAGGGGCCCCGGGCTGGGCGAGGAGGTCACAGGGAGGTCAGGGAGGGAGGAAGGAGCAGAATGTGTCAGAACCAAAGGCTTCGAGCTGCGGGGCCTCTCCCCACCCCTCCAACAACAGAGCAAGCTCAGTAAGTCCACGGCCTGGGCAGAGGAGAGGAAGGGGTCTGGGGGAGTGCTCTGCCCCCTCCCCGCTCTGCCCCCTCCCAAGGCACAGCCTTGGCCAAATCACTGTCCCCCACGAGCTGCGTAGCCTCCCGCATTGAGTAAGCACGCACGTGCGCGTGCAGGTGATGGCAGCCTCCTTGCTCATGCATCCAGACACGTGCACTCACTCACTCACTCACTCAGTGTGTCAGGGGCCCCACGCCCGGGTTGCGTTGCGTGGAGACTCAGTGCGGGTGGCTGAGCACATAGTAGGCGTTAGGAAAGGTCCAGGACGCCGGGACAAACCTGTGAGATGGGCCTTCGCGGGCCTTCACTCCACCATGCAAGCAGCACCGCCTGGGCCTGGACCCAGGAGAGAAGATGACGGGAAAGTGGAGCCGCTGTCCGGTAGCCCAGCTGACCTCTGACCTGAGCAGGAAGTAGATCTTATTTTCCGGTTTGAGGCACGTGATGTGGAGGCTGGTTGTTACTCAGCATAACCAATCAGGAGCTGACTGCTCCACTCTCTCCCCCAGCTGGACCCGGTCAGGGCTGATACACTCCCCCTCCGCCCCCTTCCTGACCCCCCCCTGCTCTCTGGGGCTTTCGGGCCCAGGGCCCCAGCTCACTGGCCTCCGCCTTCCTCGATACCCACATGTCATTGGTTATGGGGCCAGGCCATTCTACCTGGTGTCCGGGACTCCTGCCTCTTCCCCGCTCCCCTCCCCAGTCCCGCCCCAACCTCCCTTCCCGGCCCTCCCAGAGCTCCATGCTTGGTGGGTATATGGCCTGCACCCCAGTTGTTGGAGCAGAGACTGTGTCCTTAACCTGGGACGTGGCATGGATAGAATTCAGGGCGTGCATGAACTTGGGTGGGAAAGGAAATGGCATCTTGGTTTTGCCTCCCTTTTAACCACGGTTTGGGTTTAGCATTCCTCCAGGGATGAGCGCAACCAGCACCCCTGCGGTGGGCGGGGCCTGCGGCTGTTCCCAGCAGAAATCACCGGTCTCTGCAGATCCCATCAAAGTGGAAGCAGATTCCCCAGCATCCCGCTCACCCCGCCTCCGTTTCCTCCGTTTCTGACCTGCTACGATGACATCACGAATGTGGCTTTAAAAGAATCTTGTTTGCCCTGTTTCAAATTAATTGGCTCCCTGTGTAACTCGAGGCATTTGTTATGCATTTACAAACAAGGCAGGGTATGAAGGTGTCACCAAATGCCATGTGGTCCCTGGCACAGAAAAGGTCATGACCCCAGCCCAGCGCAGGGAAAGCAATTGGGCCCTTGGCTACACGGTGAGAAGCAGGGCCCGCAGAACAGCTGGGAAGCCTGCAGGGAACCTGCCAGCCTGGCAGTGAGTGACAGGTGACAGGGCAGCCTGGTGGGAGATGACCGCGCCCTCTGTTGTCTGGGCCTCTCCCGCAGGGACGCTGCCCCAAAGCTGAGGCCTCATCTCGGCACCGAACCCGGGTGAGTGGAGGAGGAAAATGTCCCCAGGAGGAGCTCCTGGGCAGACACCCGGGGAAGGAAGCCGCCTTCCCAGGGAACCGGACGCAGGCTGCCCGCATCCCTGGGCTCCAGCAGGGCCAGGCAAGATCTCACCTACCCCCCATCCGGATCAGGACACCCCAGCAGCCAGGAACTTGAGTAGAGCCGCCCCCGGCTCCACACTGCCCTGGAAAGGTCTTCTTCTCACACTAATCCAGTCCCAGGTTTTAAAGGAAGCCTGAGGCTGCATCCATGTCCAACCCACCCTCTCCCCCTTCTCCGGGATCCTCCATCAGCGCTGCCCCCCGCCCCCCTCCGCGCTCCCCTCTCCTCCCAGTGGCAAAAACCCTGACCCCACCCAGGAGGGGACTCTCAGAGTCCCTTGCATCAGGCCAGGCTCGGTCCTGGAGGCCACAGCCCAGCCCTGAGCCGGCCCAAGGAGCAGGTGAGGAAGCCACATCGAGGGGCAACCGTCCTTTTACAGGGAGACAAGCAAATTCAGTGGAGCCAGTGGTTCCTTCTGCAGCAAGTTAGCGGGCTCTGCAGAGCAGCAGAGAATGTCCGCTCTGGAGCCCGGTGGCCGTAGGTCCAAATCCCAGCTCTGCTGCTTACCAGCTGGATGGCCTTGGGCAGGTGATTCAGCCAATACTGCCCCTCAGTTTCCCTGCCTTGAGGGTTACTGTGAGGGTTAAATGATGCCTGCAAAGTAAGGTATTGAATACGTGTCAGCCATTATTATAATAATCTTATTAGTACTGCCCTTTATGAGGAGGAGGAGGAGCCTGGAGATGGAGACTATGACACAGGCGGCTAGGTCTCTTCTCTCCTCTTCTTAAGACAAGCAACGCCCAATCCTTAGCTGGGCACATGGTCGTCTGGCTTAAAGACTACATTTCCCAGCTTCCCTTGCAGCTACACAGGGCCATGTGACCAAGTTCTGGCCAATAGGCTGTTGTCTAGTATCACTTCCTGGGAGTTTCTTTAAGGGACGGGATCTGATACGTTCTCCTGGTGTCTCCTTTCTGCAGCCCGGAATGCGAGCGTGGAGGCTGGAGCCGGAGCAGCCACCGCGCTCTGAGAGGCTGAAGCTGCGAGTGGGGCTGAGAGCAGCGAGGCATTAGGCGCTCGGTCCCCGTGGGCCCCGGAGCCCATCCAGCCCTGCCTGCCTGCATCTCCTGCAGAAGAAAGAAGCCTCTCCCTTGTTCCAACCACTGGTGTTCGAGGCACCACCAGACCCGTTCTAACGCAGGAGCACGGCTGTGAACGCGATGCAGGGACCCTGCCTCCCGGGGACCTCGGACACGGGGAGAGGGAGCATCCCACGGAAATAACGGGAAATAACTGCGGGGGTGAAGGGAGGTCGGAAGGAAATGGGTTGAGGGGGTGGAGAGCAGGATGGGAGGTGGAGGGACTGGGAGGAGGGACGGTTGAGCGGAGGTCTGACAGGTGGGAGGAGCAGGGGCGGGAGAAGGCCCCTCCCACAGGAGCTGGAGGGAGGTGGGGTGGAGTCGGTGGTCCTGGGCCCCCAGCCCGGCCCTGCCGCTTCCCAGCGGTGGGAGCCGCCGTTTCTGTCTCTGAGGCAAAATGCTCAGCAGGTGCCTGACACATAGTAGGTGTTGCATGAAGATGGTTGTTTGAGAAGATCCTTGTAACGATTTTGAAATTATAGAGGGAACAGCCTGGGGGACCTGGGAGCATTGAGATTGGGCCCGGAGGACCGTGGGAGTGTGACCCAGGTAGGAAAGGGTAGGCTAGAGAAGTGGGTCACAGGCCCTGTCTACTCGCCATCCACTTCGGTCCAGCCTCCCCGCCCCCCCTCGCACCCCTCAGAGACCAGCTTGTCTTTCTCCAGCCTCCGACCAGTCCATTGGTGGTGGGGGGTCTGAATCCAGGCTGGGATTTTCTTCTAACCCCAACTCAACCCCCCTGCTTCTCTGGGTCCCACCCATTGAGGTCCCTGGGAGTGGGGCTTGTTGGCATGGCCTTCTGTGGGCTCCCAGCTCCTGCAAGGCCCTGCTCAACCAGGGCCTCCCAGACCCCTCGCTGCCCCCAGGCCCCCACCACGCCCACCGCTCTTCCCTCCTCTTCCCACTCACACCATCAGCCCCTCACTCCTCTGCCTCCGCTCCCCCCTCCCACCACTCACCCTCCCGGCCCGGCCTCTGCTTTCGCTTCTGCCATGCCACTCCCTCCAGGAGCCCTTCCTGGGCCTGGGGTAGGGTTAGAGCAGCGGTTCTCAACCTGTGGGTCGCGACCCCTTTGGCGGGCGAACGACCCTTTCACAGAGGTCGCCTAAGACCATCCTGCAGATCAGATATTTACATGACGATTCATAACAGTAGCAACATGACAGTTATGAAGTAGCAACGAAAATGTTATGGTTGGGTCCCAACATGAGGAGCTGTATTTAAAGGGCCAGAAGGCTGAGAACCACTGGGTTAGAGCCTTTTCTCCGAGCTGCCGGGAGTCCCACTACGAGAGCCCCTCTTTGTGGGTCTGTTTGATTCGTGTCTGTTTCCCCCACTAAACGATGACTGCCCTGCCCAAGAGGCATCCACCGGCTTAGCACAGTGTTGGCGAGTAGCAGGTGCCAATAAACATTTGTTAAAAAAAAAAAAAAAGGAGGAAAATTAGTCCAGCCCTCCAGGATAGACGAGAAAACAGGCTGAGAAGCTTGGCCTGGGGTGGGGGTGGGGGGGTGGGGTCAGGTCTCCAGCCTGCTGTCCCCAGGCGATCCTTACACTCCCTCCCTCTCCCCTCCCTGCCTCCTGACCCCAGCGAGCAGAGTGGGGTGGGGCGGTGGGAGTGGTGTCCCCCGGGAGGCAGCCGCAGGGAAGCTGGAGCTGGGGGTGGGGCGAAGCTCACAACTGGTTTGGGCCACACAGGCAGCGCGTCCATTGCTGCCTCCCTGCACCCCCTCAGCCTCCCTGACACTCTCCCACCTGGGGACGTAGGGGGGGCCGGTTCAGGGCTGCTCCTGCGTTGTGCACCTGCACAGCCAGTTACCCGGTGCTGTGTGCGCATCAAAACATCCTCCCTGCCCTGGCTGGTGTGGCTCAGTGGATAGAGCGTCAGCCTGTGGACTGAAGCATCCTAGGTTCAATTCCGGCCAAGGGCACATGCCCGGGTTGTGGGCTCCATCCCCAGTAGGGGGCGTGCAGGAGGCAGCCGATCAGTGATTCTTTCTCATCATTGATGTTTCTTTCCCTCTTCCTCTCCCTTCCTCTCTGACATCAATAAAACTATATTTTTTTTAAAAAAAACATCGTTCCTGAGACCTAACACCGGAACCCGCCTTGAGGCTTGTGGCCAATTTGCTCCCCTGTTTAGTATACGGGAGCCCCCCAAAAGGATGGTGCCTGGGCCCCTCACCCTCTCAGGGGGCCTTGGCTGAATGGAGTCGGGGGTTGGGCTCTCTTTCCTGAGGCCAAACGCCGCCCGCTCTGCCCCACTAGCTCTGGAGCTCTGTGGGCCTCAGTGTCCCCACCTGCAGCTCGGAACTGAAACCCTGCCCGCACCTGCTGCTCTGGTGCTGGGCAAGGCCGGGAATCAGCTGGTCCCGGAGGAGGAGGAGGAGGAGGAGGAGGAGGAAGAGGAGGAGGAGGGGCCCCCGAGGAAGCCGACCCTCAGGGGACTCTGGGGCTAAAATCCGAGGCTGGGCTTCCTGACTGTCAGTGGTTGAGCCGGGCTGGGGCAGCAGTGGGGAGGGGGGGGTGGATAGCAGCGAGGGCAGGTGGGCAGGCCTGGCTGGAGCCAGAGAAGGGTCACCCAGCGTTATGATCTGAGGCTCTGGTGCCCCAGGACCCAGGGTGCACTCTGGGAACCTGGAACCCCTCAGGCTGGCTCGCCCCACAGCTGCCCTCACTGTGGCTGTCACTGAGGTTCTCCCTGTTTGCAGAGCGGTCCCGGGGGGCAGGGGGGGTGTGGGGGGTGGTGCAAGGATGCCCTCCTGGAGCCAGAGGCCTGGGGGCAGGTTCCTAGGGTCCCAGTGCCCTCCTCTCTGCCAGGGGCCAGGTAGGCGGGCACGGGGAAGAGGCTGGGGGTGCGATTCAGGAAGGCCCACAGGAAGCCAGGAAGCCAACTAAGGAGCTGGCTCAGGCCAGAGAAGAAGATGGAAGGGCGTCCTGGCAGGAGGAACAGCATGTGCGAGGGCCTCCATTCCCTGGGAACCACAATTGTTCTGTCTGGCCCAGGGGCCCAGTGGCGACCGGTGGAGGAGACAGGCACCCAGCCCTGGGCTTGGAACCTCGCTTCCTCGCTCCTTGGGAGGGGCCTGGCCCTGCACACTCCTCCGGCCTCCTCCCTCCTCTGGGCCAGTCCCAGGGAGGCTAGAGGGCCCCATGGTTGCCCTTTCAAGTCGGTCTGCTTGAGGCTCCTGAGGTGGGGGTGGGGATGGGGTTGGGGGGATGGGCTGCTGTGCAGACATCAAAGCCCGGCCCCAGTGGAAGGGGCTGGAAGAGGCTGGCGAGTCACAAGGGAGGTGGATCCCCCTTTATCCTGGGCCTCCACCCGCTCAGACCTCTGGAAGCACCGCATGTCCCTGCAGGGAAGGCAGCGGCTGGGGGCCTCACGGCAGCGCCGCTGGGCTGTGTGACCTCAGGCCAGCCCATGTCTGTCTCTGTGCCTCGGCTGCCCTCTCCCTGCCCAGGAACCCTGGCTGGGACCTTCTGCGGGAGGAGGGCTTCTTGGGAAGGACATGGGGGGATGGACCCTGGAGACCCGAGCAGGGAGCCAGGGCTGGTTCCTGCTCCAACCACACCCATTGCGCCCTTCCACCCACCCGAGGGGCGTCCAAGACACTCCCTTTGTCTGTGTCCCCTCGCACCCTGAGACCCGCTGGCCAGCCCTCCCCTTCGCCCCAGCGGCTTAGAAGCTTGAGGGGGAAGACACTGGAAGTCCCTCCTGTCCTGACCCCGAAGCTTCCTGCCTGCAGGCCTGTTTCCCCACCGGGAGCCTGGGTGTGGAGGGAGGGAACGTTCTGACGGAGGGACAGTAATGACGACAGTGACCACACACGGTCTGCTCCACACAAGCCGCACCGTGCCCTGCGAGCTCACATCTGGACATTCTTTCTCAGGCCACAGCTGGGGCCCAGGGAGGGGCCTCGCCCCCGGTCACACCGCTGGGAGAGGGGCCCAGAGACGCACGCGGCCCCGGGGGTTCTCTCCTCCCTGCTCACCCGCTGCCCCACATCCATCAGAAGACAGCCGTGGGCGCGTGCGGGGGGGCCAGGCTGGGAACAGTGAAGGCACTGATGAGGCACTCAGTGTGGGTGGCCACTCAGAGCAGGCGTACCTCTCGCCCCCATTTTACAGACGGGAAAACCGAGGCACTAGGAGGTCACACCACCAGCTAAAGAGCAGAGCTATATATTGACTTGGTTACTTTGGGCTCCCGACACCTGAGGCTTAGCCAGTGGCCCTGGGATGAGAGGGCCGGCCTCTGACCCCAGAGCCCAGGCAGAACCAGGGCCGTTAACACAGGAGCCCCCGCTGCTCTTATGCCTCGTACACAGCCGAGGCGGAGGCTCAGGCAGTGATGGCGGCCTGTCTCCCGGAAGTGAGCCCAGCCTGTCTGTCCTGAGCCCCCATGGCCGACTCCATCGCTTTGGCTGCCGAGAGCGGTACCGCTGCCGCCCGCGCCCAGCTGCGGAGCCCGGGCAGGGTTTCTCTGTGCGGGCGCATCTGCCTAGAGGGGGGCCGCTTTCATGGGTCTCCCCAGGATGCCAGGTGCACTCAGGCTGGTGGGATGGGACGGGGGCCTGCGTCTCAGGCAGATGCCACCCCAACCCAGAGATCTAAAATTCCTCCCTGGAAAATCAGATAATCAAGGAAGGCAAATAGCGTGAAATGAGTGTGATCCTTGCCAGAAACCCAGAGGGAGCACCGAGAAACATCACACGGCAAGGGCGGGCCCGCCACCCACCCCCTCGTCTCCCAGGCAGGGAAACTGAGGTACAGAACTCTGCAGGGGGGGTCGCACAGAGAGCATCCTGCCCCCTTGCCCAGCATTTACTGAGGCCTCCTGTGGCAGCGCAGAGCGGGGCCTGTTCAGTCCCTGTGCCCCGTGAGTGCAGGGTTTGCTGACAGTGGTCTCTGTGCGCAGTGATGTCATCATTGCTCAGTTCTGATTCCGGAGGGCTTCCCTGAGGAGGGGACGTCTTAGCTGAGACCAGAGATTAAGGAGGAGTCACTGAAGCTGGTGGGAAGAGCATCTCAGGCAGTGGGGGGAGCATATGCAAAGGCCCTGGGGCAGGAAGGAGTTTGGCTCCGAAGATTAAAGAAGCCAGAAGCCCACTGCAGAGTGAGGGGGGGCACGGAGGGAGGGGGCAGAGGGCACAGGACCTTGGGGTTGCCAGAGGAAGAGCCTGCCTGGGCCAGATCAGTGCTGGGTGGGGAGAGGAGGCAAGCAGGAAGGGGTCCAGGCATCCCAGGACTACAGGAGACCCTGGCTGGAAAGAGGAGAGGGGGAGCTCCTGTCCTCTTCCAAACCCTGTCCTGTTGCGCAAAAAAAAAAAAGTGATCAAAAGGAACATTTGCAAGTTAGATTCACCCTCAATTCTATTAAACCATCAAAAGCTGTTGGAAACTAGTATTATGGTCTTAATTCCACAGATGCCGGAAATCCCAGCCTGGAAGGCCCTCGGGGCTTCGCACTCTGTGCTCCCTGCACCAGAGGCCGGGACTGGGCTGCCTGGACTGGTCTGTGGGCTCAGCCAACGTGCAAACAGGAGGCGGGTGGAACCAGTGGCTTCCCATCCGGGGTTCCGGCTCTCAGATGTGTGCAGTATACGGGGGCTAGGCTGTGTCCCCCACAGGAGGCTCAGCAAGCCTTGTCCTTCTCTGTGGGGGAGGGAGTGCTGGGGGCGGGGGAGACAGAGAGGAGGGAGGGAGGATGGAAGAGAGAGACAGTAGGAAGGGAGGAAAGGGAAGGGGGAGGAGAAGGGTAAGAAGGAGAGGAGAAGGAAGTTAGGGGGTAGGCAGAAGGGGAGGAGGAGGAGTCTGTGTGCTGATGGCAGGCACTGCAAGGGGTGTCTACGCTGTGGGACCCCCGCTCTCTGTTCCATCCCCTACGCTAATATCAGCTCCCGATGGGGAGGCCCTGTGCTGGCCTTGGGCCAGGAAAATGCCCAGGTCTCATCTCACCCTCACCAAGGACTGGTCCCAGGTCATTGCACTCAGCCAGACCCCAAACCCCGGCACTTAACACGCGTGGGCCTTTCCACCCCGGGCTCTCCCTGGGCCTAACCCTCAGGTTTACGCGGGGGCCAGGCACCAGGCACGTGTGCGTATGCGTGTGGACCCATGTGCATATGTTAGGATAGGAGTGCGGACTGAGCAAACTGGCCGGCTGAGATCCCGGCTCAGCCCCCTCTCAGCTGTGTGGCCTTGGGTGAGTGACCTGACATCTCTGTGCCTGTTGTGAAGAGTAAATGAGTGACTCCAGAAACTGCACACGACAGCCCCTGAAGCCGGGGTGCGTGCTCCATGTCAGCTGCTGGATTATGATCTGAGAGGCTGGCTGTGGGACCCCTCTGGCAGGGGCTCTGCAGTGGAGGGAGGAGCCTGTGGATGGGCCTCAGATCCTAGATGCTCCCAGAACGTCTCTGAACAGAGAAGGTCCTTAGCTTCTGTCACAGGGCTTCTTAGCCCCCCGAAGCTGGGCCTCCTGGAGCCACAGTGATGGAGCGCCCGCTGGAGGGCCCATCTCCACACAGGTTTCGCAGGGCCGCCTGCTGCCGCCCGGCTAGGCCAGGATAGGGCGGTGTGGGCAGCCCTGAGGCCTCCACAGACACCCATGTGGGGCCATGTGTGCTCAGGGACAGTGAGTCCCCACTCAGGGGAATTATTTTTAAG